>JAVBJF010001430.1:0-14139 GCA_033439095.1 Pseudococcus viburni
ACTCGTAAATGTCATATTTAAACGGAAAATACGAAAAGTAGGTATTGAATGGAATCCCGTAGGAATTCCCATTCTCTTGAAGATCTCTCTGAACAATAGATGACACGTAAATACAATAAACAAAAAACCCCCTATTATTAAATTCGCATTTAAAGCGTAAGGGATATATACAGAATGATACTTAGGCATGGTCCTTCTAGGGTACTACAGAGAAGAACCTTCGAGAAGTGGGTACCAGCGACCGAGCAGACCATAATAAAGACATCGACAAATTGAAATGCAAAAACGAAATCAGTTCCTCATGCAGGGGTTCATACGTGTCGTAATATTGTCCAAGTTAAAGAAATCGGTTTCGTCGAATTAATGTGCGTAATCTTCGTTTGAAAGCACTTTCGCGCATAATTTTCAAAATCGTGCGTAAAGCTTGCCCGGCCACTTAGAAAAAAAAAACCGCCTCATCGTATTCTGTAAGTTCGTTCATCTCGTTATATAAAGAAGAGAGCAATGAATAAAGAAAGTATTGTTTAACGTGTGGTAAATTTCATCTTCGCATGTGTCGTGATGCAGTATTCAAGAATGCTGAGCTTGCGAAAATTCACTCGATTATAGAGCTACATATGTAGACAGAAGATTGGAATGCTGGAACAGAAATGAGAAAATCGTCTTGTCAATATATTTGCATATTGCAATTGCAGCTGTATGTACCACTGCAATCATAATAATGTACGAGGTATCTCATCTTGATTATAGCAGTGTTTTGATTTTACGCTTCATAACATCTCGAAAATCTCGTAAACCATACGAAATCATAAAACCTAGAGTACATTGTGTTTTTTACTGCAGAACGTGATATTAAACGCCGACAAGAAGTATTAGGTACTCTGAATCATATTCCTTACCGCATTACCTCGGTCAAATTACACCAGAAACAATAAACTCGTAGGTACTTATCAGTAAAAAATGTTTACTCATACATATTTCTATTTCCATTCCAGTTAGGTATTCAGTCGTCTGTCGAAATGCGATAATCGAATAATTACTTGGAAGCAGTAGATAGCCCGAAGAATGTATACGTTTTGATACTCGACTCGACGATAATATAAAGGACGAATACCTACCTCTCATAAAAATTTCAAGTTATTAATTCAATGCCCTGGAAAGTACCTAAGCCAAAATTTTTTTGGTCTTTAAAATCATTACTAAGGGAGATATTCCAACTGGCTATAAAATTTTGCACCGAAGCAAAAATAAATCGAAAGTATACATCATAAAAGAACTCCATATCTAAAATTTCATGGGCTCGAGTTCATTTCTCGAATTTTGTCGAATTTTGGAAATTTCAAAATTACCTCATGGTTCTGCAAAATATGAAAATTTTATTTAATTTACGAAAATATGTACTTAGCTAAAATTCTATTATTTGATTATTTAGCAAAAATAACACAGGGCGACACGAATTTTGTTTTTGGGTTCTCATTGCCAAATTTGGGTTGCTTTTATGTAACTAATAAAGGAAAAAAATATATTTTTTGACCAAAGTTTGTTTGGGGGTGGGGGGGCCAAAAAACTGATTTTTTGAGGTCAATAAGCCTGAGCATTACAAAAAAAATTGAAAAAATTTTTTTTTGGACTAATCTTGTAGGAAATTTCACGGCGAATCCAATGCCGCAAACCGCAGACCTCCGTCTCTTTTTTAAAAAAAGTTACAGCTCATTCTTTCCAAAATTTTGTGAAAAAATCGCATTTTTTTGTTTTTTTTTTCGCAAAGAAGTGAAATTTGAGAGAAAAGTTGGGATTTTAAGGCCATAATGACCATGATGAGAGTTGTAGGAAATTTCACGGCGAATCGAATGCCGCAAACCGCGGACCTCTATCTCTTATTGAAAAAAAGTTACAGCTCATTCTTAAAACCCTTAGTTTTCTCTCAAATTTCACTTTTTCGCGAAAAAGGCACAAAAAATGTGATTTTTTCCACAGAATTTTGTAAAGAATGAGCTGTAACTTTTTTTCAATAAGAGATAGAGGTCCGCGGTTTGCGACATTCGATTCGCCGTAAAATTTCCTACAACTCTCGCCATGGTCATTATGGCCTTCAAACCCTTACTTTTCTCTTAAATTTCACTTCTTTGCGAAAAAAAAAAACAAAAAAATGCGATTTTTTCACAAAATTTTGGAAAGAATGAGCTGTAACTTTTTTTAAAAAAGAGACGGGGGTCTGCGGTTTGCGGCATTGGATTCGCCGTGAAATTTCCTACAAGATTAGTCCAAAAAAATTTTTTTAATTTTTTTTGTAATGCTCAGGCTTATTGACCTCGAAAAATCAGTTTTTTGGCCCCCCACCTCCCCAAAGCAAACTTTAGAAGCCAGGATTGAGCAAGGTGATGTATTTTGATGTCTAGAAACAGAATTTCGGCATGAAAACTCAGAAACAGAGCAAAAATTTTTTTTGTCGCCCTGTGTAATCGCATAATCGATTGTTTTTCGTTTTTTCGTTTTTTGGACGAAAATTGGGCGAAAAGGGTATAGCCGGGTAAGAGGTGAATTTGGCCCTGGTTTCGATTTTCGATCTAACTCCCCCAAATGGTACCCCTTGATGTAAAAAATCTGGAAACATTTTTGACCCCCCACCCCTTTCGGAGTTATGACCATTTTTTAATTTCAACGGAAGTGAAGGAAATTTTCTGTTCTTTGGCACAAAGTTACATCTCGTAGAGGTGTATTTACGATAATTTTTTCAACAATTTTGGTGCACTCCTTCACGTTTTTTCGGCTATTTGAAGTTTTCAATCGTAAAAAACACCATATAAGCGAAGAGCGACCACTTTTTGAAAATATCCCAAAAAACGTGTTTTTTAACGTAGATTCACGTCACGTATTCAGTTTTGGCGATTTCGATGCCGCAAGGGCCGAAAATTGCGAAAAAAAACCGTACAGAAATGTTGTCAATTATTTTTATTTTCAGTATTTAAAAAAAAACTAAAGGTACCTCTACACCAAACTTAGAATGTTTTAAACTCTCGATATTATTTCCCTAAATTTTAAAATTTTCAACTCCAATAAATTAGTTTCCCATCACCTGAAATTTCTTCCTCAAACATTTTTTCAGTTTCTTTAATTTTCATTCACTAAAATTTTTCATTTATTGAATCATAGTAATCTCAACTTCTCAACTATCAACTCTAAAATTCCATTCTTTGATTTTAAAAGTTTTTTTTAAAACTTGAAATTTTCTCAATAGTTTTTTCACCTTGAGTTTCTTAAATTTTTTTCCAACCCAAATTCTTTCAATATTTTTTATTCTCAACATTTTAGAGCTGGAAAATATTTTGAGAAAATTTTTAGAACCAAAGCAACAAAGTACAGAAATTGAAAAAAAAAATTTATTGAGAAGAAAATTCAGATTAGAAAAAATATGTATCAGAATTGAAATTGAAAATTGAAAAAGTTTCCGAGGAAGAAATTCTGATAGTTGAGAAAAAAATTCTAGAGTTGACATTCAACACTTGAATTTTTTCAACCTAAATTTTCTCTGATTTTTCATGTTTATAATTTTTCTGAATTTTCTCTCAAAGGCTTTGGTATCTATGGTAAGATTTGACCATCTGGTGGAACTTAATCAAATTTTTTCTGTGATTCGATTTATCGTAGTAGAAGATGATTTCAGAGCACATAAGCAAATTTTTATCTCACCCCTGGAGGGCTGAAGCCCCGAAATACATGATTTCCAAGCTAAAAATTCCATCTCCGCGAGTTTTCAACTAATTTTCTTCAAACTTAGCCCGTAAGTAGAGGTACTGGAGAGGAGTACCTTGAATTTTTTCAGACTTTTCCAACCACTTTAATGACCTTGAATTTGACTTTGAAAATTTCAAATCCTCCTGGGGGACACAATTTTGGGATGGGAAGAAAAATAATTTTTTTTTCAACGTTTTCTAATGAATTTCACACCTTTTAGAATTTTTCAAAATTTTTTTCGATTGGTGGAAGTTGGTCAAATATTTAAAAAACTGGTGTAATTCGTCATTTAGCCCAGTAAAAATAGCATAAAAAAGGTGCTTTAAAAAAACGTACATGTTAATCGCAATTTTATCGCTTAAAAAGCTTCTATGTGATGTCCAGAGTCTATGATAAAGTCACCCCGTCCCAGTCCTTATTGCTTTTTGCAGAGGGGTGGACCCTTTATGGGTGTACGGAAAATAACGTTTTTCCGGTGACTGAGGCGCGTGAATAGAAGCGAGCGTGAGAAATCGAAAGTACCGAGAATCGTCTGGAAAAATTCTACGGAATTTTCCGGGCGAAAAATTTTTTTTCGAAAATCGTAGGTTAGGTGAGGTTAGGTTAGGTTAGGCTAACCGAGTCTGGTCTAACCTTACTACCGAACCGAAATTACAGCTCACGATTTAAGCGACGAAAATTAAAGCAATTTGAGTCAAAATTAGCGAAAATTAGAAATCGAATTTTCCGATGTCGCGGAAAATCTTCGTGCGAGTTTTCCGGTCTACGGTACCGTACGTGGAAAACTCCTTGTCTTTAATTCACGTAGAATTGCGAAAAAAAAAAAAAAAACGAATTACGGTTATAATTTTCTATTTTTTTTCGAAAAATAGAAAGTTAAGAAAGGTTTCAACGCAAATACTCGAAAAGAATCGAACTCAAATTTTCATTTTAAAATGTCATATTTATTATACGAAATAAAATGACATAAAACGCGTATCGACCAAGAATTTTCGGTGAAAATTCCGACCGTAGAAAAAATATAAACTTAATACCTCAACGAATGAGAGTAGAAACGATACAACAGAGTTCAACGATCGAACTCAAACCGAAGTAAAACTAAAAAAACGAAATTTTGGCCGTAGCAACACCACCTATAGTACAAGGCCTGAGTACTGATCCAAAAAAGTCTACGTGACGTCACTGGTGTAGGCGATTAATGGCTGAAATTTACATGGGTTTAATGGGAGAATGTGCGTTTTTTAATTTTTTATTCGAAAGGGAGGGTAATTTTTGTGGTTTTTGGATTAGATCTTTACATAAAATTCAACGAGCTTTCCGATGGTGCAATTGTTTTTTGATTTTGAGTGATAGTTTCTGATAAATTGAGATAAACGAAAAAAAAATCTGAAGGTGTCGTCGAATTATTGAAAAAATAAATAAGAAAAATTGATCATAGAACAAAAACTAATATACCATTAGAAAGAGCATAAAAAATGCTACATTTCGTTCATTTAATGTTTTTTTTCATGTGCTATACTTTTGAAATATTTTCAACCCAAACATTGGAACGATGTACTTCAAAAAGTATACCTCATGGAAAAAAAACATAAAATGGACGAAATGTAGCATTTTTCATGCTCTTTCTAATGGTATATTCGTTTTTATTCGACGATCAATTTTTCTTATTTATTTTTCAATAATTCGTCAACACCTTCAAGTTTTTTCCTTTCGTTTATCTCAGTTTATAAGAAAAATGTTGCACAAATCAAAAAATAATTACACCATCGGAAAGCTCGTAGAATTTCATACAAGATTTGATCCAAAAATTATGAAAATCATCCTCCCATTCGAATAAAAAATTGAAAAACGCACATTCTCCCATATAAACCCGTGTAAATTTCTGCCATTAATCGCCTACACCTGTGACGTCACAAAACTTGTACTCAGGCCTTGTACTATAGGTGGTGTTGGCCGTAGCCACCGATTTGTACGATTTAACAGCCGCGTATAATTAAATTAAAAAACGAAAAAAAAATACGTACACGCGAGAATCGAAAATATTTACAACACCGCCCCTCGGACAAAATTTTAATTAAAAAAAGAAAACTAACTTTCGAAAATTAGCTTGGCGAGTTTATCAAAAACGACTCTGGTCGTTGATTTCGTCATCAAATCGGCCAGGTTATCAGTAGAGGTGATTTTTACAAGATGAATGATCTTGTTATCGATCATATCGCGAATATGATGATACGATACGTCGATGTGTGCTGTGTTCGTCGCGATTCGTTCGTGTTGGCTATCGAAATTGCAGCATTTGAGTCGCAGTACATAGGAACCGTTTCAACGCCGATACCGAGGATGTCGAAGAACTGGACCCAAGCGCTGACTTGCTTCGCGGCGATCGAAAGAGCGACGTATTCGGATTCGGCGGACGACGTAGAAACGCTGCCTTGTTTTCGCACGTACCAATCGATTACGTTTCCGTGCCACGATACTACGATGCCTGTGGTGGATTTTCGATCAAGCTGATCGCCGGCGAAATCGGAATCTGCGAAAACTCGAAGCGGGTAATTATAATCTCGGTACGTTTTTATATACCAGATTAATCGAACTTGTAGTTTTCAGGTATCGAAGGATCCGTTTGCGTAACCCGAAGATTTCAGCGTTTGCGACGTGCTGATACCGACTCAGGAAATTCACGGCGAAATTGATATCCGGTCTGGTTCCTCGAGCGATGTACGATAGTGAGCCAAGAATTCCGACACGAACGCGGGTTTCGAACGATTTATCGAGTACGTGTTCGCGATTTTCAAGTTCGGTTCCATCGGCGTCGCGATCGGATTGCTATCGAGTAAGTCGTATTCGTTAACTAATTCACTAATATACGTACGTTGGTGAAGATAAGTTTCGCCGATTTCTTTTTTTCGTTTCGATTTCTATTCCTATGAACTTTCCGTTTCTTTCAGGTCGCGGATACCGAATTCCAAGTTTAACTGTTTCGACGAGCCAATCGATTAACGCGTCGTCGAAGCCGGTGATGAGAAAATCGTCGACAAAAATTATGAAGATACAACGGAGCGTATCTCCTTCGGCGTTCACGTAGACACAAGGATCATTCGGCGATTGACGGAAACCCAATTCTCAAGTACGCGCTTCAACTTTTTATTCCAATTCAGTTGGAGATGTTCTGAGCCGTATAACGATTTTTTCAGCACGAAGACAACGTTGAAGCGGACAGATGTACCTTTTGGCGGCTTGAAAGCTATCACCCGAGATGCTTTGCCGTTCAGGAAAGCCGTCGAGACGTCTACCTGCCTCAGCTGCCAGCCATTCTCGGTAGCCAAGCTGATTACCGATCGGATTATCGGCGTATTAACTGTCGGTGCATAGTTTCGTCGAGCTCGTATTTGTGAGTATCCTTGTATCCTCTTAGAACCAATCGTGCCTTGTATTTTACTTCGTGACTAACGCTGATTTTCTTTTTCAGCACCCACTTGGGTATCGACGAGTGAAAGTCGGTGCCTTCGAGTTCTTCGATCGTCGATTCGTACCAGACATCCTTCAAGATCATCGCATCCAGTTCGGCTTTGATTGCAGCCTTCCATGTTTCCCTTTCTGGAAAATTTTTTACAAGCTTCGTCCGAATGTTAATTTCATGTTCGGTTATCCGTAGAAATAACGAGGCATTTTTATCTTGTTCGTCGTCGCGCTTAAATTCATTTTGAACTGCAAATCGCTGAGTTTTGGCATCGGGGGGGGGGTTTCGACTTCGTTTTTCTGCCGTCGCTTCGGTTTCGTTTCGGTCCGCGCTTTTGGAAAAAAAATTTTTTCTGTCACGGTGAGGGGGGGTTTCGCGTTTTTCCGTAATAGTCCGAGACAGCTTATTCTCGTCGAAGATTACGTTCGATGAATAGGTAATTTTTGGTTTCGATTAACACTCGGAAAATAACCCAGTTTTTCGGGTGTAGCCTGCCGCTCTCCGCTCGTTCTAACAAGACGCGGTTTCTCCCAGTTCGTTGCGGTTTTTTCCTTCAGTACATGGCTCTAGCGACGCAGCCAAAGATCTTCACGTACGAAAACGTCGGTGGTCGGCTAAACCACAATTCGTACGGGCTTTTCTCCGCTTCATTCGATGTGTGCGGAAGTCGATTATACAGGAAATTCGCAGTATACAGCGCGTATGGCCAAAATCTCGCCGGAAGCTTCGCGTCGAAAAGAAGAGCTCGTAGCTTTTCCGAAATCGTTCGAAGAAATCTGTCAGCAGTTCCGTTATGCTGGTGCTCGTACGGTTCTGAAGCTACGATTCTCATGCCGAATCCCTCGGCGACCTCGCGGAATTTCCCGCCGAGGAATTCCGTCGCGCTGTCACATCGAATCTGCTTGATTGGCCGGTTCCAAATATTCGTGACGATGCTGGAGTAATTTTCAAATAAGTACCTACCTCCGATCGATTTTTCATCGCAAAAGTCACCGCATACCGAGTGAAGTCGTCGACGAATGCCGCAAAATATCTCTCGCCGTCCATGTGATTCGCTGATTTGGCCCAATATATCGACATGTACGATGTCCAAAGCCTGAGTCGCTCGATGTCGCGTTTCGCCGTAGGAGCCTCTCGGTTGTGTTTAGCTCGAGCGCAAACTTCAAATTCGTTCATATTTGGGCTGTCGTGTTCGGTGCAGGAAATTTCAGGAATCTTGTACATCACCGTACGGCTGGGATGACCGAGTCTCCGGTGCCAGAAAGCGTTGAGCGCGTATTCGTCGTTTTTCGCCGGAGTCGTTGTCGATACTTCGCCGAATTTTGAATCGTACCATATACAAGCCATTCGGCTGTATAGTCACTTCGGCCAGCTTTTCTCCGGTGTCTCGATGAACGATTTTTACTTCTTCGCTTACAATGGTGTCGTAACCAAGTTCGCGTAGCTGATTTACCGATAGTAGATTTCCGACGAGATCAGGAATATAGCTTTACGGGTTTTCCATTCGATAAATTAATTCCGAATTCGCTTTTCAGATTCAATTTTTCCAACGGATCGACAAGTTCAGTTGCGCTTTTCTTCGCTACAGAAATTTGTTTCGTTCTTCGAAATTGGCTGCTCGTCTACCAGGATCCCGCCGACGTTGATCATGTGACAGGAGGCGCCGAATCTACGATGAAGGTAATGTACTCATCGTTATTTTCTACGCTGACTTCGTTGCTTTTCGTCGATAGTGTCGCTGCCGGTGATTCGCTCATCGTCGCAATTAGGGCTTCGGGGGGGGGGGGTCTGCTCGAAGATTCACCGCTGCTGCTCGCCGTTGGTTTCGCCGTCGTCTCGTATTCGTGCTTTCGCTCGTTCTCTCTCTGGGAATTCGCTTTATCGCCGTATCGAGGGCATTCCTTTCCGATATGTCCATGGCCGCCGCACCTCCGATAGCACTTTATTTCGCCCCTGGGGGAGGAATTCTTTCGGAAATCCCCAGGGTTCCGGCAACTTTTCCCATGATGTCCGAATTTTTTGCATTTATAACATTTCGTAAGTCGCTTGTCGTTACCGTCGCCGCTACGCTTACCATCGCCGTTCGTTGCAGAGAGAGCCGTACCCTTATTTTTTGCCGGGGCTGTCGATACGTTTTTCTTCGTCGCTCGTAAGTAGATCGGCCAGGATTTTCGGATCGGCCTTTGTAATCCCGATCACAGCTTCGGCTGATTTTCTGGCGATGTCCCATTTTTTGGTCGATCTCGAATTCCGGTGTTCAAAAATGAATACTCTTCTGCTGGCGTAACCTTTGTACCGGCGGCGGTCATTTGCATAACCAAATTTGAAACTTCTTCGCAGTATTCTTTGGCGCTCTTGAACGTATCAATATCTATTCGTGCGAGTTTTGCTCGGCAAGCTATAACGATCGTTTCGTTTTCTTTACCGTAGCGTTGATCGAGTTCGGCCATAAGTTTCGCAGGATCGTTTTTCTTCGCGTATAAGTCTGAAGACGGCGTTGTTCACGTAGCTTACTATTTCGTAGTACGCCTTTCGTTTTGTCTTTATCGCTCGCGCGTGCTATTTTCTTCGATCGTTTTTTCTAAGTCTTTCGCACTTAGCCTGCTTTTAATACGCTTTTTCCAAATCAGGTAATCCGTACCTGTGAACAGAAGGTGCGCCGGAATGTTCGAGTCGCCGGCTGCCATCGTCGTAGATTTTTTCGGAGGACTGTCGAGCTGCCTGATTCGCTGGAATTATCGCTGTCGTCGCACGTAGCAGAGATGTCGTCGATATCTTCACACGAAGCGGTGGTATCGTCGATTTTCGAGGGAGTATCGTTTTTTGAGTTGCTTTGATCGTCGCTTTCTTTGTTTTCGTTTTTGACTTTTTGTTTTCTGTTTTTCAGGTTCAGAAAAGCCACGAAAACCTTCGCCGTCGCGATTATTTCGTCGTTTCGTTCGATCGTGTCGTTGGCCGGTTCGATGTACTCGTGTCGCCTTGGTTTCGGATCAATCTCGCTAAACTACGAGAGATCATTCGCGTAGAAAACCACGATTTCGGCTACCATGTACGGAAAATAACGTTTTCCGGTGACTGAGGCGCGTGAATAGAAGCGAGCGTGAGAAATCGAAAGTACCGAGAATCGTCTGGAAAATTCTACGGAATTTTCCGGGCGAAAAAAATTTTTCGAAAATTCGTAGGTTAGGTGAGGTTAGTGTTAGGTTAGGCTAACCGAGTCTGGTCTAACCTTACTACCGAACCGAAATTACAGCTCACGATTTAAGCGACGAAAAATTAAAGCAATTTGAGTCGAAATTAGCGAAAATTAGAAATCGAATTTTTCCGATGTCGCGGAAAATCTTCGTGCGAGTTTTCCGGTCTACGGTACCGTACGTGGAAAACTCCTTGTCTTTAATTCACGTAGAATTGCGAAAAAAAAACGAAAAAAACGAATTAACGGTTATAAATTTCTTTTTTTTTCGAAAAATAGAAAGTTAAGAAAGGTTTCAACGCAAATACTCGAAAAGAATTGAACTCAAATTTTCATTTTAAAAAATGTCATATTTTATTATACGAAATAAAATGACATAAAACGTGTATCGACCAAGAATTTTCCGGTGAAAATTCCGACCGTAGAAAAATATAAACTTAATACCTCAACGAATGAGAGTAGAAACGATACAACAGAGTTCAACGATCGAACTCAAACCGAAGTAAAACTAAAAAACGAAATTTTGGCCGTAGCCACCGATTTGTACGATTTAACAGCCGCGTATAATTAAATTAAAAAACGAAAAAAAATACGTACACGCGAGAATCGAAAATATTTACAACAATGGGGAAGAAAATTTTCAACAATTTACAGCATTTTTTGGAAAAATTGTAACTTTGTGAATATCTCCACAAATAAGCCTCAAAATGGGAAAAATGGTTATGAACAATCATGTTCTACGTGTAATTTCCTATCGGCCCGGTTCGTTTTTTTTCGAAAATATTCACTTCTTTGCCCAAAAATTCAGGGTGAAAACGCTTATTTTTCTAATATTTACAGTATCTTTGGAAACGATGGAAATACGAAGTTGAAAGTACCCAAAATTATACCAGTGAAGAGTATTTTTGTATACATGCTGATAGGGTATTCCAAAAAGTCATCGCAAGAATTTCAACCCCTACCGTTAATTATAAGGGAAAGGGAGGTTATTACATTTTCTTACCTATAAACTTCGTATTTCTATCATTTCCAAAAATACTGTAAATATTGGAAAAATAAGCGTTTTTCACCCTGAATTTTTGCGGCAAAGAAGTGGGTGTTTTCGAAAAAAAACGAGCCTGTCTGATAGGAAATTACACGTGGGAACATGATTGTTCATAACCATTTTTTCCATTTTGAGGCTTATTTGTAGAGATATTCACAAAAGTTTCAATTTTTCCAAAAAATGCTGTAAATTGTTGAAAATGGTGTTTTTTACCTTAATTTTTTTGGTCAAGGGAAGTAAGTGCTCTTTTGAAAAATAAAAAAAACTTTCTGATGGAAAATTACACGTAGAACAAGATTGTTCATAACTATTTTTCAATTTTGAGGCTTATTTGAGGAGATATTCACGAAAAACTGGTTTTTTTAGCAGACATTTACCCCTCCCCTGGGGGTGGCGGAGGGTTGAGGGGTGTTCATTTTAGTATGTTGTGTAGTGGACCATTACGAACGTAAAACACGAAAAAAAAATCAGGATTTAATTTTTGGGGGATTTGGTACATACGTTTTTTCTCTTATTTGCCTGGACTAATTTAGAATGCAAAATTAGTACCTAGGTACCTGGAGATTTAAAAAAAATTGTATCTCCTGGGTAACGCAAATAGGCTGGAAAAGGCTCGGAATCAACTCGTACATACTCCGAATAAAATGGGAATCAATTCGCACATTTCTGATTTCAGGAAATCAACTCACCAACTCCCAAAATTTCGAGAATACAAAAACAAACAAGACCGTCAGAAAAAATTTTACAGAATTTTTTTTTCCAATTCGAAATTCGAAAAAAATGTTAAAATTTGACCTTCTGAAAACGCAAATTTTTCCAAGTTTCGAATGATGAGCGAAAAAAAGACCGTAAAAAATCGAAATTCCCATTTACCACAAAAATGATTCGTCACATTCTTAGTGCGATGTCCAAAGGGTATAGCCGGGTTTTTGGTGAAATCGGCCCCCTCTCCGATTTTCGATCTAACCCCCTCAGGTGGTGTACCTTGATGAAAAAAAAAATCAGAAAAATTTTTGACCCCCAACCCCCTCCCTTCCGGAGTTATGGCCATTTTATTGCATTATTTTCAAGAATTTTTAATTTCAACGGGAGTGAAGGAAATTTTCTGCTTTTTGGCACAAAGTTGCATCTCGTAGAGGTGTATTTACGATAAAATTTTCAAAAATTTTGGTGCACTCCTTCACGTTGTTTCGCCTATTTGAAGTTTTCAATCGTAAAAAACGCCATATAAACGAAGAGCGACCACTTTTTAAAAATATCCCAAAAACGTGTTTTTTAACGTAGATTCACGTCACGTATTCACTTTTGGCGACTTCGATGCACTAAGGGCCAAAAATTGCGAAAAACCGTACAAAAATGTTGTTTTTTTTAGCATATTTTTCAAATTTTGAGCGTTTTGTAAAGAGAGAAATGGCTGAACGAAGAAACTAACGTCGGATTCGTATTTATCGGGTCAATATACCGTGATCAACACCCTTTCGCGATCGTTTTGCGTAAAGTCTCAAAATTCACCTTTTTCACTGATTTTTCATGACAAAAATAGCGAATTTCGAGTCTTCAAATCAAACGACCGCGAAAAGGGTGTTGATCAAGGTATATTAACCCGATAAATACGAATCCGACGTTATTTTCTTCGTTCAGCCATTTCTCTCCTTACAAAACGCTCAAAATTTGAAAAATATGCTTAAAAAAACAACATTTTTGTACGGTTTTTCGCGATTTTTGGCCCTTAGTGCATCGAAGTCGCCAAAAGTGAATACGTGACGTGAATCTACGTTAAAAAACACGTTTTTGGGATATTTTTAAAAAGTGGTCGCTCTTCGTTTATATGGCGTTTTTTACGATTGAAAACTTCAAATAGGCGAAACAACGTGAAGGAGTGCACCAAAATTTTTGAAAAAATTATCGTAAATACACCTCTACGAGATGCAACTTTGTGCCAAAAAACAGAAAATTTCCTTCACTCCCGTTGAAATTAAAAATTCTTGAAAATAATGCAATAAAATGGCCATAACTCCGAAAGGGAGGGGGTTGGGGGGGGGGGGGGTCAAAAATTTTTCTGAATTTTTTTTCATCAAGGTACACCACCTGAGGGGTTAGATCGAAAATCGGAGAGGGGGCCGATTTCACCAAAACCCCGGCTCAGAGGTGCAACGATTACGATTTTAATCGATTATAATCGATGCTCATACCCCGATTAAAATAATCGGACGAGCATCGATTATTCTTCGATTAATCGAAGATAAGTAAACAAAAATTTCCAATTTTTCTGATTGGTCAAATTATATGTGACGTAATTTTTTTTCTAATCAAAACAATTCAAGTTTCTGACGTCACATATCTCTGGCCAATGAAGACTATACAAATTTTTGGGACCGATTAATCGATTATTAATCGATTATTTCCGATTATTTTTTGAAAACACAATCGATGTAGCATCGATTATAATCGTTGCATCTCTGCCCCGGCTATACCCTTTGCCAAATTTTCATTTCTGGAGAGCAACGAGGTAATTTTGAAATTTTAAAAATTCGCAAAAATTCTAGAAATGAACTTCAGCTCATAAGATTTTGAATATGGGTTCTTTTCTGGTGTGCTTTCGATTTATATTTTACAGTCGGTTGAAAATTGAAATACCTCTCTTTCTATACTTAATCATCTCATTTTCTATCCGTATCAAATCCATTGGCACGGTAAATTTCCAAG
>JAVBJF010001431.1:0-14118 GCA_033439095.1 Pseudococcus viburni
TTAAAATTTTATTATATTTTCAGGCAGAAATTTCGCGGAAAACGACTTACACGAATTCCATAATCGTTTATTCATCAGATGCACCTCGTATTGATTTCGTTTTCGATACGTTAAAATTTTTCCTCAAAAAGATAACCCATTCGGATTCTTCCTTGATGAATCATTCATTTTTTATCGTTTTTTTCAGGTAAGTAGGTAAATTGTTTATAATTTAATATTCTTTGGGTGCAGTGAATGAAATATTTTTAATTGGTAAAATTTTAAATAATGCTTTGAATTTTGAATATTTTACGGTTCCTATGCGATATGTTCAGTATTTTTTTCTACCACCTATGTGTTTTCTCTTCCCCTTTTCCGCTCTTCCCCTCTTCTTTTCGTTCACGAAGATTACTACTGTGCGATATGTTGCATTCTGAAGCGTTAACGGCGCTACAAATTATTTTTCTAGTTTTGCCCCGTATTTTATCGTTGGTGTGATGAAATTAACTCACTTTTTTCTTCAGGGTAAAAACCTTTGATCATGGATGTGTTCAAATATACTTTAGAGACGAGGCAATGTTTCTTGAACTTCATAACTTTTCTATTAAAATATCAATGTACTTCATTTTTTTAAAATTATTTTCTTTTTTTTTCAGCATTTTTAAAATACTCTTTCCAATTTTTTTCTTTATTTTTAAAAATATTTTTATTTTTTTTCAAAATATATGTACCCAATCTTTTTTAAATGAATTTTGACGATTGAATCTTTATGATCGTTGTTATAGTGACATTTTATTAAACTAGGAAAACTTGGCAAAATTTTTGAAGAAAAAAATGATTCACAAAAAATTTGAAGTAGGTTTTTGAAGAAAAAGAAAAAATTTTTTTAACCATGAAAAGATAGTATAAGTACTTTTAAAATGTTGAAAATGAAGAAAAAATTGAAGATATTTCTGTCTTTTGTAATTTTTTTTCTAAGTTTTAAAATTCTTGAAAACAAATATGAAAAAAATGTTAGAAACTTGTGGAAAATTGAAAAAATTTATTCATAAATTAGAATAATGTTTTTTAAAGAAGAAAATCCTCTTGAAAAATGAGAAAAAAATGAAAAAGTATTAAAATGTCGAAAAAAAAGAAAAAATTATTCAAAAGAACGGGTAGGTTTTAAAAAAATTGGAAAAAATTGAAAAGTATTTGAAAATTTTGAAAATAGAAAAAAAATTTAACTAAATATTAGGTTATTTTTTTACTTCTTTCTGTGTGCAAAATGTTGCAAAGTTATGAAATGTTAATTTTTGTCAAGTTCAGCAGAATGTCATTATGTCAGCGTTCATCCAATTTTTTTTTCGTCCAACATTGTCATTATGTTTACTGTAGTACTGGGTAAATTTAACCTAAAAACGTAGGTATCGTTACTTTATGTTACACAAAAACGTTAGGCACTCTTTTCAAAAATTTACTCATCCATGTCAAAAATGTTTTTCAAACAAAATTACATATAGAAAGGGTATGGACGGATAAGGGGTGAATTTGGCCCCCAGCGCTTTTGGGCTCCTAAACACCTCAAGTCGTGTATACTGACTAGAAATAATTTTTCATAAAATTTTGGACCCCCACCCCCTCTCTTTCGAAGCTATGGCCATTTTATTGCGTAATTTCCAAGAATTTTTAATTTCAACGGAAGTGAAGGAAATTTTCTGTTCTTTGGAACAAAGTTACATCTGGTAGAGGTGTATTCATGATAATTTTTTCAACAATTTTGGTGCACTCCTTCACGTTTTTTCAGCTGTTTGAAGTTTTCAATCGTAGAAATCGCCATATGTAAGCGAAGAGCGACTACCCTGGAAAAATTCCTAAAAAATACGTTTTTTTTTTTATGTATAATTTTACTATTTATTTGGTTTTGGCGATTTTCTTTGAACTAAGGGCCAAAAAATCGCGAAAAACCGTACAGAAATGTTGTAATTTTAGCAGATTTTTCAAATTTTGAGCGCTTTATACAGAAAGAAATAACCAAATAAGGAAACCAATTTCAAATTCGTGTTCAGCAGGTCAAAATACCCCGGTAAACACCCTTTTCGTAATAATCTTGATTAAAATTTCAAAAATTCACGACCTTTCCTTACTGATTTTTAATGAAAAAAAAGTGAATTTCGAGACTTCGAGTAAAATGATCGCAAAAAACGTATTTTTCGGGGTATTTTGACCTGCTGAACACGAATATGGATTTGTTTTTTCATTTCGTTGGTCATTTCTTCCCGAAAACGCTCCCATTTTTAAGTTTGAATCTGGCCTCTTGAGCAAGAAAATTACTATACACAACAATTTGATGTCATTTTTGTGTTCTACGACCCAAAATTAGTCGGAAACCAAAATTTTTTTCCATTTCAATTTTTTGAGTCACATTTCAGCACAGAAACCGTCCAAGATGAGTGATGGTGAATTTATTTTCCACGTATCCTCCATGTCTTTGGCATTAATCGTGCCAATGAGTTACATATTGCGCGCCCAGATCTCGAACAATATTTTTTGAATCTTCCACAAGAATCAACATAGCAATTCGAGATTGAAAAAGTTTCACGAAAACAGGAGTCGGGGCATCGAAGATGCTTGATTTTTTTTCAAATATTCCTAATTGTCATTTTGCATCTCGTTGTTGCGCTGTACAAAATTAATTCATTATTGATTTTCTAGGGGGGGGGGGGGGCATTGTTGGTCAAAAACACAAGAAAACCTTTTTTTCCAAAAATATAACCGCATTTAAGACCATAACATCACTATTAGTATAGTATTAGGAAGTTGGATTTAAATGGGAAGATTTCAACTCTAGGACTACCATAAAAATCAACGTACTAAAAAAGTGGCAAAAATGAAACCCTATATGAAAAACTTTCAACTCTAATACGTCTTAGCAGATGGATTTTCGGCGAAGATGTTTGAAATATACATAAATTAGAGGAAAATGGTGTGAATGGGGGGCTTGGGGTGAAGAAAGAGGTAGTACACATAGAGAAATGACGAAATGAAAAAACCAAATCCATATTCGTGTTCAGCAGGTCAAAATACGCCCGAAAATACGTTTTTCGCGATCGTTTTACTCGAAGTCTCGAAATTCACTTTTTTTTTTCATTAAAAATCAGTAAGAAAGGTGAATTTTTGAAATTTTAATCAAGATTTTACGAAAAGGGTGTTTACCGAGGGGTATTTTGACCTGCTGAACACGAATTTGAAAATTGGTTTCCTTATTTGGTTATTTCTTTCTGTATAAAGCGCTCAAAATTTTAAAAATCTGCTAAATTACAACATTTCTGTACGGTTTTTTCGCGATTTTTGGCCCTTAGTTCAAACGAAATCGCCAAAACCAAATACATAGTAAAATTCTACATAAAAAACGTATTTTTTAGGAATTTTTCCAGGGTGGTCGCTCTTCGCTTATATGGCATTTTTTACGATTGAAAACTTCAAATGACCGAAAAAACGTGAAGGAGTGCACCAAAATTGTTTGAAAAAATTATCATGAATACACCTCTACCAGATGTAACTTTGTTCCAAAGAACAGAAAATTTCCTTCACTTCCGTTGAAATTAAAAATTCTTGAAAATGACGCATTAAAATGGCCATAGCTTCGAAAGAGAGGGGGTGGGGGTCCAAAATTTTGTGAAAAATTATTTCTAGTCAGTATACACGACTTGAGGTGTTTAGGAGCCCGAAAAGCGCTGGGGGGCCAAATTCACCCCTTATCCGTCCATACCCTTTATCATGTCTGATGGATACTTACCCAGGGAAAATTTTTTTAGGCATGAGCAGGTCTGATCCTACCTGATCAGGCATGAGCAAATCAATAAAAATGAGGTTTTCGAACATTTTGCCATTGTTATAAGACCATACCTTCTCATGAGCGGTCAAATTTCTTGCATAAACAGATCTGAGCAGACATGATAATGACTCAGACCTGCTCATTTTTTAAAAAAAGTTTCCTGGTACGTCTACGTATTTCGAAGGACAGATCAATAAATCATGGGTAAATTTGAAAAAAAATCACCCAGAAATGAGAAATTTAAACATACGTAATTTTCCAATCTGATTTGATCAGTGTAAGTACAATCCGAGTACTCTACTCTGTCTGTAGTGTCTGTACCTACATATTGCAATCAAGCATACCTAATTAATAATATTCATCTTTGTAACGAGATAAACATTTTAATATTTCAGGTATATTCGTCGTTAATTTACAAGGAAAATTAGATCATGAGGGGGGGGGGGAATTAAGATTACCTAGAATCAAAGTATAAAATTGTATTTTTATTGATTTGAAAAAATCTTCGAAAATTACAAAAATCTGGTCAAGTTTCAAACTCTTTGAGTTTGAATTACCTATTTTGAAAAAAAAAAAAACGAAAATTTCATCCTTTAAACCTTAGCCACAGTAAAATTCAATTTTAACCATAATGGATTACTGGCGATTGCCAATTTCCCTATAATTCCTCAACGACAAATACCTACAAGCCATAAATTAATTAAACACGAATACCTACCGTCATCAATCTAAAAGAGGAAAACTATATACTTTTTGGTTTTCTAATCGGAGTAAGTACAAAGATTGGAGGCTAATTCATTTTATCGAATTAGGAATGCGAGACTGGCGCGAGATGTTGGCAAAAGTAGTTTCGAACGTTTCAAACGTTTGCTATTAAATTACATTGAAACCTGCACGTTATTAAACCAGTAGGTACTTATGTACCCATTATTTTAGTTGTAGATTAAGTCTTCGACATGGAGGTTCTATGTGCGACCGTTAATTTAAATCGTGTTCGTAAGAAATTTCGTAAAGATCTATTAATGAAGTTTTATTAAAAAGGAATCCCTAAACAGGTAAATTGCTTATGATAATTATCGTGAATTGTATTGGTCAATGTGCTGGTGTAATTAGATAAAATTCATTTTTCGAGTTAGTATGTAGATCGTGGAAACCGGTTTTGGTTGGTGGTAATGCACTGCCCACTGGTTTTATTGAAATTTTTTTATCAATTTTATCGCGTTGGATTTTTAAAATTTTTATTCTAAGTAAAAGGTGCGTTCCTTTCACTTTTTTTTTTTAAATTCAATGTGAAATCGGTTTTAAATTTTCTTTAAAAAAACTTGTTTATTTTATAATTTCATTTTTAATTTAAAAAATGAATTTTTGGTTTTGGCGAAGGATTAAATCTTACATCTACTTAAAAAATTGTTATTCTTCTCACCCTTTCACCCACCTTACCTGATTAAAGTTATGATGATTTGTTATTACCTATCGGTAGCTGCTTAATATGTACGAAATAGGCTTCTTTCCAAACTACGTTGCTGGTATCGATAATTAATCATAGAAATTTTAGACATGTACCTCATTTATGTGACATACTGAAAATATCAAAAATAGCTACCAATTTAATAACAATCATTTGAATTCAAATCCCGACGAGTAAAATTTTTTTAAAAACCAAACGTCGATTGGGAAATGGACATTGTGTTTACAAGATACGATATCTTCGCTTTTGTTTCAGAGAAAAAAAAAATATTTCCGTGCTAAATTACCATAAATATTTCTGCGATAAAATTGAAATTTTTAGTATTTTGTACGTGACTAAAATGATCTTGTTGGTGTTGTGTTATGCTACATTCCAGTAACTTTCCAAAGAATAATTTCAGGTACTTACCTACGCTAATTATTTTTTTACATAAAAGTCTGTTTGATAAATAATTTTTTGTACGTTTTTGGTGTTCAGAAAATATGATAAGAAATCAGTGATAAGGGCTTTGTTCCATTTTCAAATTAGGTAATCGATGAACCCGAAAAATTCATCAGAAATTTAGCTGATTATCTGAGTATTGTTTTTTTCAAAATTGAAAATGATTTCAAAAAATTGATGAAATGCTAGAAAAATATTGATATATTGTAATAGATAATTAATTTTTGAAAAAAAAAAAAAATGAAATTGTTTCATTACTAGATTTGTTGAGTAGAGGAAATCCGGAAATCGTGTCTAGACGTTAAAATGACCTTGTATAAATTCAGAGAATTTTTGAAAAATTAAAAATTTTAACATGGATATCTTTTAGAGCCAGGATCGGTTTACATTTTTCAATCTACTCCTCCTCCTCTTCCCCTCCCCCATAATAAAATATTGATTTATTTTGTGTCATTTTGTCAAACGTAAGAAAACTTTGGGATTTTTTTACATAAAATTTGATTTTGAAAGAAAATTTAGATGAAAAAAAATTTCGAAATGGTATTGTAGTTCTAATTGAAAAAAAGTTGAATTTGACTTTTGTTTGAAGAGAAATTCCTGAAACGTATTCATTATTGAGCTTTTCGTTCTTAGAAAAACTTGAGTAATTTTTTGCTTTTTGAAAAAAGATTGTCAAAAATGATATTAAATTAAATATTAATGCTTTAATATAAAAAATTGTGTTCGGGCTCATTTTTCTGATGTTCTTGAACATTTTTAAATCATTTCCTGTAAAAATCAAATATTTCTTTTTTGATGTTAAAAAAATTGTCTTAGTAAATATTAATGGGTACCTACTTACTTTTACCCCAGAAAAAATTGTCAACAGTGATTTTCAACCAGTTTTTTCAATAATAGAAAAAAAATCGTGCTAACTTCGTTTCGATAAAAAGTTTCGGGGGAGGGGAGGGGGATAGGAGTAAGTTGTAAATCAACCTATTCGTGAAAATCACGTGAATATCTTGTGATATGTATAATTGATCGTTTTCTGAAAGGAAATAGGTACCAAGAATTTGAAATAGTTAATTTGAGAGTTCTATCATTCTCTCAATCAAGGGGTTTCAAAAAAACACCAAAAACTAAAAATTTTAAAATTTATTTTATTTTTTTTGAAATCTGGGGATGGGACTTTTTTTGGAGCACTTAAGTGCATGATGCAGCCTTCTAACCAATTTTTTTCAGATTTCCAACGAAATTTCAGACAAAAATCAAAATCAAAAGAGAAAATCAAGTTTTTCTCATTTTTGGGGTTTGGGTTCCCTTTTGGGGAATTTTCGCAATATTTAAGTGCAGATCTCGTTTTCCAACCAGGTTTTTTCGTTTTTTCTGTCAAATTACTATGGATTAAAAAACAAAACTGATTTTCTATAGCTCACTTTCTCCCTGCTTTTTAAAAATCAAACCGCATAATGTATTTTAGATCGTTTTTCAAAAAGGATGAAAAAGATTGACAAATTATTATTCTTTGGCTAAAAATCTCCGTACTAAGATCATTTTTAAGAAACACTTTTCAAAAATAATTTGTTTCGATTTTCCACTAAAAAAAACATGAAAAAGTGATTTTTTGAAGTATGCACTTGCTAGAAGTGATTGTTTTTGCACTTTTTCCAAATGTGGAAGAGAGGGTGACTGATGCGTTGTGTTTAGTTTAGATCTCATGAAAGAATGGTAAAAATTCCACTCCCCTCCTTCTTCTCCTAACTCCACCTTTACTCCTCATCACTCGTTTTTAAAATCTGACCATATTCTTAAAATTTTTTGAATAGTTGTTACTTATGGATTATTTCAGTCAGAAAATATACGATTGAAATCAGGCGCGCCCAAGAGTTTGAAAAGTGGTGTGGCAACACTTATAAAGGGCCCCAAACTTTTGTCAAAGCCCCTCCCCCATTTTTTACAGACTTGTTTTTTTCAACCTGGTCTGGCCTCACAGAAATGTTCTTATTTTGGCTGATTTTTCAAATCTTGAGCATTTTATACGGAAATAAATGGCCAAATGAAGAAACTAACGTAGGATTCGTGTTAAGCAGGTCAAAATACCCCAATAAACACCCTTTTCGCGATCATTTTACTTTATAAGTCAAAATTTACTTTTTTCACTGATTTTTCAAGACAATAATATTAAATTTCGAGATTTAAAGTAAAAGAATCGCAAAAAGAGTACGTTTATCGGGGTATTTTGACTTGCTGAACACGAATACGGGATTGGTTTTTTAATTTGCTCATTTCATTCCGTATAAAATGCTGAAAATTTGAAAAAATCTGCCAAAATAACAACATTTTTTACGGTTTTTTGCAATTTTCGGCACTTGCACCACCTCAATCGCCAAAACTGAATACGTGACGTGAATCTACGTCAAAAAACATATTTTTAGGATATTTTCAAAAATTAGTCGAACTTCGCTATTAAGGTCTTTTTTACAGTTGAAAATTTCAAATCGCCAAAACCTCATGAAGAAGTGCATCAAAATTAATGAAAAAATTATCGTGAATAGACCTATACGAGATGTAACTTTGTGCCAAAGAACAGAAAATTTCATTCACATCGATTGGAATTGAAAATTCTTGAAAATGATGCAATAAATGGCCATAGCTCCAAAAGAAGAGGGGTTGGGGCCAATTTTTTTTCCAGAATTTTTTTTCATCAAGGTACACAATCTGGGGGCATTAGATCAAAAATCGGGGCTGGGGCCAAAACCACCCCTTATCCGGCTATACCCTTTTTTGAAAATCTTTTGGATATTGCCACGAAGACCCTTGATTAGAAAATAAATTGTGTAAATTTATCGAGCCCGAGCGAAGCGAGGGCGAAAATTTTTGAAGAAAAAAGAATCCAGAAACTAAAATTTTTTATTCATAATTCGTGTTTTTTTCGTTTCCAAAAAACACGATATTCTTTATTGCTCTCCTCTCCTTTCAAAAAGATTTAAAAATTTTGAAAATTCGATTTGAGATTATCACCAAGTCCCATAATAAATAAAAAGTGCATATAAATCGTTTTCACTTAAAAATATTCAATTGTCTGGACTGCAAGGAAAGAAGGTTCGTACCATAATTTTGAGAATGAATTGTGTAAATTTACTGAGCCCGAGCGAAGCGAGGGAGAAAATTTTTCAAGGAAAATGCATTCAGAAGTTGAAATTTTTTTCATCTTTTTATTAATATTTTAGCATTGAAAAGGATACGAAATCTGCAACTCCTATTCCTGATATATATTTTTTAAACTTTATACACCCGAGCAATGCAAGGGCTAAGATTTGAAAAATTGATGATTTTCAGAAAGAAAATATAATTTTTGGTTGTGAGAGGGACCATATTCGGTGTCTTCTCAACTCGACTGCATATTCTGCTTATTATTAGATCCGTCTCTACTATACATACGTAGGTATATATTATTTTGAATGGAAATTTTGTTCATATTTTTACGTATTCCAAATTAAAAATTGGGAGAGGTGTGGCGGCCGCCACACCTCCACACGTCGGTGGGCGTCCCTGATTGAAATTATTGGCATCCATTTTTCATCTTTACCCCATTTTTTTCCAGGGATTCAGGGATCTTAAATATCACTTTTTTCATGTTTTTTCTGTACATTTTGTGAAAAATTGATGTATTTAAAAAAATTCATTCCTAAAATGAGCTTAGTATTCAATTTAAAAAAACTGGCCTGGATGAGGGAGGAGGGGATAGAAAATCTCTGATAATTTTTATGATTGAAAATATTTATAGGTACTTACTTACTTACTAATATTATTTCAGGAAATTTTTTTCCGAATTTTTTTGTTTTTTTATTGAACATTTAGAAGGCATTAAAGAAGTAATATGGTATAGGGACTTTTACACAGTGATGTTGGAAAGTAGGGCACAAAGAGTAAATTTTTACCCCCCCCTCCCCCTCCAAAAAAAATCATATACACATAGGTGGATTTAAAGAAATGGATTTGGGAGCTAGGCCCAGTTTTATTAAGAACTAAACAGCAAAACAAAAACACAAACAGAATGAAACAAGAACGACTGGACCCAAACACACCTACAAAATTTTAAGTCAGTGGAAAATCAAAGCTAAAAAATTGCCTAAAATTTCAACTGAAAAATATTTTTCAATGAAAAAATGGATTGTGGTCCAGGCTTTTTTGAGTAAAAACAAACAAACAAAATTACTTTTTTATCAACTTCTACATTATAATTTTTTATCAATATCTATCACTTTCTTCGAAAAAAATTGTTCAGTGAAATGAGATTAAATATTTTCAAACATTACCTAAAAACAATGTTCAATGGGCATAAACACGAAAAAATTTTAGGGCCTCACTTTTGAAGTGCTAAGCCCTCCCGTGATCACCCTAAATCCACTTATGCAAATAGGGATTTTTGATGCATGAACACAAAAATTCCTTTGTTTTGGGCATGAAAAATCCAATTTTTTCAAAGCTTTTTGTCCTTGCTTCGCCCGGGCATGAACAAAATCACAATCCTATGAACTAGTTCAGACGATAGTGCGAAACAAGGCTCCCTTTTACCCCTTCTCCTAGTATTCCAAATTTCTATACCCTCTTTGAACCCTCCTAAAAAAAAAACTTTTGACGATACTGCCTCTGAAAAATGAAATAAATATGAAAAATTGATGCCCTTTGGGTAATTTTGAGGGAATACATCCATTCTAAAACAATTTTTTCAATTGAAAATTTTTTGAACATAATCAGATTTTAAAGCTGTGTTGGAGGTAATAAAAAATGGAGTATCTCAAGGATGAATTTTTTACATAATCGTCTTAAGGTGTAGATGCAATTTCTTGGCTATCCTTTTCTCTTATGGTACTTACTCCTGAAAAATTGGGGAAAACATCCAAGAAGCAACAACCCATTCCATTTTTGATAAAGATTCAAATTTTTTTTGAATAGGTAGTCAAAATTTAAAGGAAATTTAGCAGGGGTAAGGGTGGGAGAAGAGGAAGGTAAACTTTCACCCAATGTTTTTGGTCTGGACACGACCTCTTGACTTCCCCTAGTCTATAAAGTTTTGAAAAAAAGGCAAAAAGAAACGTCCCAATGCATGTGTAGAGACCAGGCCATCGTGTGAAAAATCAATTTTTTTTTATCTTTACAATTTTGATACTAGAATACCTCGAGTAAGTACCAAAATCGCAACAAAAAAAACTATATTTTTTTACACGATAACCTGGTTTCTACAGATTTTTTCACATTTTAATGATGCAGAAGACACGACCATTCAGGGAATACCTAAATAAACATAATATTATTTGTCAAAATGCATACTTTATGTATTCTTATCAAATTTATATTAATACCTAGCTTATCAAGTATAATATGGGTATCTATGTTGAAAAAAGAAGCCAAAACCTCATCGAGATTACCAGATTGAGACGTATTCGAGCAGTCCTCTGCTTTGTTCTAATAATCCACCAATCTTATCATCATTCGTATAATCCATTACCTAACACCCTTATTTCCACTTCGTGCTGATAGCCTATAGTCATAAAATCTGAAAATAACTGAATAAAAACAATTCGATTTTTGAACTAATCAAATATTCGCATGCTTCAAATAATCTCTCTACTCTCTGTCAAAATCCATCACGTACCCAAATAAAAAATTATTTAAACGAATGTTTAATATCTTTAACGTGCGAACATTGGTAGAATTAATAATGCGAATAATTAGCCGATTTTTATGATATGTACACAAATATAAGTACAGGATGTTCCACGAATCGTTCGTCAAACGTATTTTTTTTTTGGATATAATCGAGTACCACTGAAAAAAAAACTTGAGATGAACATGTTGCGTATTTTGAAAATTGAAGGGATAAATGCTGATTCTAAAAAAATCACGGCAAAAAAATTATTCAACCGTGGGAATAAGTAGTATTTTCAAAAAAATTTCACTTTATGACTTTTTGCCTAACTTTAAAATTGAAGGAGCAATAAAAAAAATTGTTCAAAAAAATTTCTAAAAAAATAAACTAATCAAGGGAATAGATAGTACGTTAAAAACTGAAAAATTTTGGTTTGTAGACTTTTTGCCTAACATAAAAAATGAAAGGGCTAAGGGTGATTAAAATTGAGAATATTTGAAAATTTTTTGAAGCCCATTTATTTTGAGTAACCCGCAGCCCCTTCATTTTCGATGTTAGGCAAAAAGTCTAAAGAACAAAATGTTTCAGTTTTTAACGTACTATCCATTCCCTTGATTAGTTTATTTTTTTAGAAATTTTTTTGAACAATTTTTTTATTGCGCCTTCAATTTTAAAGTTAGGTAAAAAGTCATAAAGTGAAAATTTGTTCTTTTTTCAAAGTACTACTCGTACTCATTCTCATAGTTGAATAAATTTCAGGGACTAGAAGTCAGCCAAAATGTTGACTCCTGACTCCACTTTGACTCCGGAGTCATTCGATGACCTTGACTCTTGACTCCGGAGTCAATCTATGACCTTGACTCCTGACTCCGACTTGACTCCGGAGTTAAGTCGGAGTCGGAGTCAATTTGGAGGCAGTTTGACTCCGATTTTGAACCAGGGAATAGATATCAGTGAAAAGCAGGGAATAGGAGTCGACTCCGGAGTCGGAGTCAAACTGACTCCAAATTGACTCCGACTCCGGCTTGACTCTGGAGTTGAGCCGGAGTCAGGGAGTCTAGGTCATAGATTGACTCCGGAGTCAAGCGGAGTCAAGGTCTAGGTCATAGATTGACTCCGGAGTCAAGCGGAGTCAGGAGTCAAGATCTGTAAATGACTCCGGAGTCAAGCAGTAGTCAGGAATCAAGGTCTGAAATTGACTCCGGAGTCAAGGTGAAGTCAGGAGTCAGAGTGTGAGTTTGACTCCGGAGTCAATATGGAGTCAGGAGTTGAGGTTTGAAAGTGACTCCGGAGTCAAGTGGAGTCAGGAGTCAAGGCGTGAGTTCGAATCCAGAGTCAAGGCGGAGTCAGGACTCCGGAGTCACTTTCAGACCTCGACTCCTGACTCCATCTTGACTCTGGAGTTCTGCTTGACTCTGGAGTCAACCTGTTACCTTGACTCCTGACTCCGTGTTGACTCCGGAGTTGATCTTTGACCTTGACTCCCTAACTCCCTGACTCCGACTCCTATTCCCTGATAAATTTTTTGACGTGATTTTTTCAGAAGCAGCATTTGCCCCTTCAATTTTCAAAATAGGCAAACTGTTCATCTAAAGTTTTTTTTTTAGTGGTACCCGATTATATCAAAAAAAGAAAAAAAAAACGTTTGGCAGACGATTCATGGAACACCCTGTATACAGGGTGTTTCAAAGTTGACCGCGCTCCTTCCAACCAGTGAGTGGGCCACTCATCCTGAGTCGAAGTATGTATGTTTGCCTAACCTTCAAACTGCAGGGGCTGAGTTATGCTCTTTGAAAAAATTTTTTTTTTGAATTTTGTTTCGCACTTTCTACCGAGCATTACTCGACAACCAAGATAGGTAGAAAGTTGCGCTTTGCGGCAACGGATAGCCCACTTTCTCTAGAATTTTTCTATATGGTTGATAATTTTTGCAGGTGAACTAGGGTGGCTGTACCGCATGGAATATTCGAAAAAAACGTGTAAAAAAGTTGACGATTTTTTCTATTTTTGTAAATTTTTAAAAAAGTTGTCCTCTATTGAGTGTATGATTATTATTGTTTCTAGAAGAAAAAACTTTGTTCTTTCCAATGGAGCAAACCCCACTCCTCTATCTTGCTTGAATCAAAAGTTATGAGCGTTTGATTTTGTGAAAAATACAAGAAAACCCTCACTTTTTTGATTTTTCAAATTTCAAAAATTTCTATCCTTCGTAACCAATGAGACCGGGATATGGGGTTTGCAGCATTCAATTAACGAAGTACTGCACTACATAAAATCGAAATAATATCTTCAAGTTCTTCATTTAAAAAAATTTTTGTCAAAAAAAAATTCGAAAAATTTTTCATTAAAATTTTTATTTGAAAAATTGAGGTATATCATTCCTATGCTGTGTAGTGCTATACTTGGTTAATTGAATGCTGCAAACCCCATATCCCGGTCCTCATTTGGTTACGAAGATAGAAAATTTTTGAAATTTGAAAATCAAAAAAGTGGAGGGGTTTTTCTTGTATTTTTCACAAAATCAAACGCTCATAACTTTTGATTCAAGCAAGATAGAGGGAGTGGGGTTTGCTCCATTTGGAAAGAACAAAGTTTTTTTTCTTCTAGAAACAATAATAATCATACACTCAATAGAGGACAACTTTTTTAAAAAAAAAAAAAAAAATTTACAAAAATAGAAAAAAATCGTCAACTTTTTTACACGTTTTTTTTCAAATATTCCATGCGGTACAGCCACCCTAGTTCACCTGCAAAATTATTCAACCGCATAGAAAAATTTAG
>JAVBJF010001432.1:0-14104 GCA_033439095.1 Pseudococcus viburni
CTCCCTTTTTTTGGCAATTATGCAAAACTAAGCAATTTTTTTTAAAACCTTTTGGAAAAAAGAAAAAATTTAAATTTAAAAAAATCTTATGAAGGTGAAAATTTCCCATTTTTCCCTTTGATAAATAAAGGAGGAAAACTTTCCGAAATTAAAAAATAATGCAATGATTAAAAAAGTTAAAAAAATACCAAAAAGCAAAACTCTCCCCAAATTTTCACTTCCCCTCCCCCTCCACTCCTATCTCGCACTCACTAAAATTTAAAAAAAATATACTCGTTTTTGGGGGAAAATACACGAAGTTTAAAAATAAAATCAATTTTTTCTTTGAACTGGGGAATCAAACGGTGTAAAATTCTTTTAAATTGTCTCTTCGAAAATATATACCATGCGGTATACTTACTAAAAAATAAAACTTTTTGAATCTACCGTAAGATCTTTTTCCCCATTTACTTTTTTTTTTAAAAAACTGGGAGATATTAAAAATACGACCCATATAAAAAATTTTTATTTCTCAATTTAAATTGAAAAAGGGACAGATTGCGGGGTTTATTGCAACACAGACTTTGGGAATTTTAAAAAAAATTTTCCTTATTTCATAAACTAAAGGGGTTTTTTACCTAATTTAATTTCAAATTAAAATTTCTATATTTTTTTTCTTTTGTTCGAAAGGGTTTATTTTAAAATCGCATATTTCTTTTTATAGGTACTTTTAAATTTTTGAGTTTCCTACCTTTTTGGATTTTATATTTGGGAAAAATTTATTTTTAAAGCGGGAAGGGGCATACGTACCCTAAAATTTTACTTAGGTACCTAAACTTTTTAAAACTTTAATTTTTAATGGAATCGTCAAATTGATTTTGACAGTAGCAATGTAATAGGACATAGGTATTTGTAATTGGAATAAATAGACAACAAAACATATTGCATTTCAGTTTTGTAATACATTACTATGATGAACTTTATATAGGTAGTTTGAATTAGACTAAGATACCTATAAAGAGAAAAAGTAATTTACCTAGAAATGGAGAGAAAAAATCATTTCGTTGAATTTTTCGACCCTGGGATTACAATCGATTTTTTTTTTAATTTAAATTCCTGAAAACACTTCTCAACGATGTAATTTTTTTCTACACCAAATAGAAAATTCTAGACCTAACAAAGGGTATGGACGGATAAAGGGTGAATTTGGCCCCCGGAGCTTTTGGGCTCCTAAACACCTCAAGTCGTGTACATTGACTAGAAATAATTTTTCACAAAATTTTGGACCCCTACCCCCCTCTCTTTCGGAGCTATGGCCATTTTATTGCATCATTTTCAAGAATTTTTTATTTCAACGGAAGTGAAGGAAATTTTCTGTTCTTTGGCACAAAGTTACATCTGGTGGAGGTGTATTCATGATAATTTTTTCAACAATTTTGGTGCACTCTTTCACGTTTTTTCGGTCATTTGAAGTTTTCAATCGTAAAAAAAATACCATATAAGCGAAGAGCGACCACCCTAGAAAAATTCCTTAAAAATACGTTTTTTATGTAGAATTTTACTATGTATTTGGTTTTGGCTTTGAACTAAGGGCCGAAAATCGCGAAAAACCGTACAGAAATGTTGTAATTTTAACAGATTTTTCAAATTTTGAGCGCTTTATACAGAAAGAAATAACCAAATAAGGAAACCAATTCCATATTCGTGTTCAGCAGGTCAAAATACCCCGGTAAACACCCTTTTCGTAATAGTTTTGATTGAAATTTCAAAATTCACCTTTTTCACTGATTTTTAATGAAAAAAAAAGTGAATTTCGAGACTTCGAGTAAAACGATCGCGAAAAAAGTATTTTTCGGGATATTTTGACTTGCTAAACACGAATATGGATTTGGTTTTTTCATTTCGTTATTTTTCCCTGAAACGTCCTCATTTTCAAGTTTGAATCGGGTCTCTCGAGCAAGAAAATTATTATATACAATAATTAATGTCATATTCGTGTTCTACGACCCAAAATTTGTCGGAAACCAAAATCTTTCCATTTTAAATTTTTTGAGTCACATTTCAGCAACAGAAACCGTTCAAGAGGAGTGATGGTGAATTTATTTTCCACGTATCCTCCATGTCTTCGACATTAAATCGTGCCAATGAGTTAAAATATTGCGCGTCCAGATCTCGAAGAATAATGTTTTGAAATTTTTCCACAAGAATCAACATAGCAATTCGAGATAGCAAAAAGTTTCACGAAAACAGGAGCGGGGCATCGAAGATGCTTAATTTTTTTTCAAATATTCCGAATTGTCATTTTGGCATCTCGTTGTTGCGCTGTACAAAATTAATTCATTATTGATTTTCTAAGGGGGAGGGAATCATGGGGGGGGGGAGCGTTGTTGGTCAAAAACACAAAAACACATTTTTTCCGAAAATAAACCCGTATTTAAGACCAATAACATCACTATTAATAGTATTAGGAAGTTGGAAATTTGAATGGGAGGATTTCAACGATCTAGGACTGCCATAAAATCAACGTATTAAAAAAGTGGCAAAAATGAAACCCTATCTGAAAAACTCTCAACTTTAATCCGTCTTACGTTAGCAGATGGATTTCGGCGAAGACGTTGAAATATACATAAATTAGAGGAAAAGGGTGTGGATGGGGGCTTGGGGATGAAGAAAGAGGTAGTACACATGAGAAAATGACGAAATAAAAAAACCAAATCCATATTCGTGTTCAGCAGGTCAAAATATCCCGAAAAATACTTTTTTCGCGATCGTTGTACTCGAAGTCTCGAAATTCACTTTTTTTTCATTAAAAATCAGTGAAAAAGGTGAATTTTGAAATTTCAATCAAAACTATTACGAAAAGGGTGTTTACCGGGGTATTTTGACCAGCTGAACACGAATATGGAATTGGTTTCCTTATTTGGTTATTTCTTTCTGTATAAAGCGCTCAAAATTTGAAAAATCTGTTAAAATTACAACATTTCTGTACGGTTTTTTGCGATTTTCGGCCCTTAGTTCAAAGCCAAAACCAAATACATAGTAAAATTCTACATAAAAAACGTATTTTTAAGGAATTTTTCTAGGGTGGTCGCTCTTCGCTTATATGGTATTTTTTTTACGATTGAAAACGTCAAATGACCGAAAAAAACGTGAAAGAGTGCACCAAAATTGTTGAAAAAATTATCATGAATACACCTCCACCAGATGTAACTTTATGCCAAAGAACAGAAAATTTCCTTCACTTCCGTTGAAATAAAAAATTCTTGAAAATGATGCAATAAAATGGCCATAGCTCCGAAAGAGAGGGAGGTAGGGGGTCCAAAATTTTGTGAAAAATTATTTCTAGTCAATATACACGACCTGAGGTGTTTAGGAGCCCAAAAGCTCCGGGGGCCAAATTCACCCCTTATCCGGCCATACCCTTTTACAATTTAAAAAAAATTGGAGAAAATATTTTGACAATTTTCCATCCTAGAAAATAAAATTTTCCAATCCTGCAAAATACGAAATTCTCAAATTTTCTCTCGTTGATATTTCGATAATAAGACTAAAAAGTAAAACCTATCAATTTGTATATTTTTGGTTGAATTTTAAAATACCCTCGGTTTTATCTCATTTAACATGAAAAAATATTACACAGAAAAGATTAAAGTTACGGATTATACCAGAGTAATAGCAAGGTTTGGACGAAATTTCAAAAAAGTCTTTGAAGTGTGACTAATTTACGTGATTAAAAATACTTTAAGAATGTTTTAATATGGATACATTTTTAAAAAGAACAAGACACAGGCAAAGGGAGCCGCTGGACGGTCACGAGTAATTTATTTAAATTGAATACTTAAAAATAGTTACAAAAGAGGCATTTATTTTGATAGGGCTAATCGTTTGCATATATTTGCATTATATTCGAAGGTATTTTTATTCAACGAGGGAAGGCAACGATGTCAACCAACGAATACAATTCTTTTTTAGCTTCTCAAACGACTTTTACCTACCTGTTTTATTATGACTTTAATTACACAGGTCGACATTTTTAAGCTTTTGAAATGGCGTCTGAAGTTTGATGGGTGATATTTATGGTATTTTTCACGATGATCACGAAAAATTGGTGAAAAAAATTCATCACCCGAGGATTTTTCACAATTTGAATTTTCTGTTGAACTTTTTTTTTCACACAGTTTGATAACTTTGACAAATAAAGTTAATTTTCTAAGCAAAGGAATGATTCAACGAAAAAAATGAATGGAACATAAATTGTAAAGTGTATTAGCTTTCGAGATATTTCAGTTAAAAGTTCAAAGTTCAAAGTTCAACTTACTTTTTTTTAATTGAATATCTCACGACTACGCATTTTAGAAAAAAACCTAATTGGTCTTTACAGAAAAAAAATTTTACGCTCTACAATAAAATTCATGTTCTATTCATATTTTTTTGGAGGTTTGATTTTCCAAGAAAATTGATTTTTTGTGATAGGTAACCATATTTTTAACATTTCTCATTTGTAACAATCGAAATATCAAAAGTCAGAAAATCAGGGACAAAACAAGGATTTCCTTCCAAAGTCAGCAAATTTTTTCCAAAAGTTAGCAAATTTCTTGCAAAAGTTGGCACATTTTGATGTGAATTGGCAAATTTTCTCAGAGTCGGCAAATCTCATTAAAAATTGGAAAATTTTTGAAAATGTGCCAATTTTAACCAAATTTTCTGAACTTACATAAACGAGATTTACTGACTTTTTAGAAAAATTTGCAGATTTAAAACAAAATAATTTGACAATTTTTTTAAAAAATTATCTCATGAAGTCGGAAAATTTTGATCTAAACATGCAAGAAAAAGCACAATAAGAAAAAAACAGAAATTTTTACGACGTAGCAAAAAATCTTTTAAAAAACACGAAATTTCGTAAGAGGAAGATTGAAGAGTATGAAATTTTTATTCCAAAGTTATAGAATTTTTTTAGACTACAAACCATTAAAAAACGAACTAAAGAACATTTTTCATTTTCACCCCGAGATTTTTGTCCAAGTTTCGTCCCTGTAGAAAATCAACAATTTTTTTTCTGCATAACTGATTCTGATTGGTGACTGGTGATTCTGACCTACCTTTTAATGCTGAGCTCGAATATGATTTCAGTTTTACTCCATCTTGTCAAGATTTTTTATAATTGAAATTTTTTGTTAGGAATTTGTTTTACATTTTTTGATACAACGTTTGACCCTTGGAGTCGATTTTCTGAGCAAAGAAAGCGTTCTTTAAAAAAAGGATCAGAGCATAAAAATTATAGAGAATAAAATTTCCTTTCTGTAGAGTTCAATTGGTTTTTTCTTAAGAGGTTTAGTTTTTGAGATATTTTCAATAAAAAAAAGTTGAACTTTGAACTAAAATTTCTCGAAATCTAAATATCCTAAGAAAAAATGAATTGGACTTTACAGAAAGGAAATTTTGTGCTCTACAATTTATGTCCTATTCATTTTTTTCGTCGAAACCTTCTTTTGCTCAAAAAATTGACTTCCAGTGTCGAAAGTTATCAAAAAGTGCAAGAAAAATATTCAACAAAAAATTCAAATTGTGAAAAATTCCTGGATGATGGAATTTTTTCACCATTTTCTCATGATCAGCGTGAAAATTATACTATTATAGTCCAGTGCAATTAGACATAAGTACAGACAAAAATTCCGATCTTTGGTTTAATTTACTCAGGGTACTATACCAAACAATATTATGAAACGTTCTGGTCCCCATTCGTGTTCAGCAGGTCAAAATACACCGATAAACACCCTTTTCGCGATCGTTTTACTCAAAGCGTCGAAATTCACTTTTTTTGCCATAAAAAACCAGTGGAGAAAGGGACATTTTAAAACTTTAAGCAAAACTATCCCGAAAAGGGTGTTTATCGGGGTATTTTGACCTGCTAAATACGAATATGAGATTGCTTTTTTCATTTAGTTATTTCTTTCTGCATAAAACGTCCAAAATTTGAAAAACCTGCTAAAATAACATTTCTGTACGGGTTTTTGTAATTTTCGCCCCTTAGTTCAAAAAAATCTCCAAAACCAAATACACAGCAAAATTCTACATAAAAAAACGTATCTTTTAGTAATTTTTCCAGGGTGGTCGCTCTTTGCTTATGTGGTGTTTTTTACGATTGAAAACTTCAAATAGCCGAAAAAACGTGAAGGAGTGCACCAAAATTGTTGAAAAAATTATCATAAATACACATCTACGAGATGTAACTTTGTGCCAAAGCACAAAAAATTTCCTCCACTTCCGTTGAAATAAAAATTCTTGAAAATAATACAATAAAATGACCATTACTCCGAAAGGGAGGGGGTAGGAGTCCAAAATTTTTTGAAAATTTTTTTCCAGTCAATATACACCACTTGAAGTGTTTAGGAGCCCAAACGTGCCTGGGGCCATATTCACCCCTTATCCTGCCATGCCATTTGATTCAAATATTTCAAACAGATTTTCCGGAGAAAAAAAAAAAGGAAAATTTGGTTCTAGAGGGTATTCAGAGCTTCCAAGCTCATTTCTAGGGTCATTTTGACCTCAAATTCAAACCCAGAACCCACAGGGTCCAGATGTTTTTTCGTCGAGTTATAAGCAAAAATCCATTTTGGAGGTTTCAACCCCCAAGGGGAAGCCCGACGCGACGCTTTGGGGACCAGAACTTCTTGTCATATTGTTTAGTGTAGTGTCCTGAGTCAATTAGGCCAAAAAAAAACTGGGATCGGAATTTTTCTGTACTTCACCATTTTTTTGTCTAACACTCGGCAACTCGTTCCTTTTGGCTCTGGTTTTGAGTTTAAGGTCAAAATAATCCCAGAAATGGATTCGGAAGCTCTGAATACCCTCTGGAACCAAATTTTCATTTTCCCTCTGAAAATCTGTTTGAAATATTTTAATCAAAATTAGCCTGTTTTTTCTTTCAGTCACACTGTGTAATCATCTTTGGATCACCTCTCCCTCCCCCCTCATCTGGGAAAATTTTTTGAAAATAGCTTTCTCGACTCAAAATTTTACAATTAATGGAATGCCTCAAACCAGAAAGTCTTATCTTTATTTCTATGCCTTTGGCGTAATTTTAAAGGCACCTTTCATTACCTACGAATATCTTCCTGATGTATAAGGGTGTTTTTTGCGGAGGGCGTTTGTGGGCTCAATTCGCGTTTCACAAAAAAATGAAAATGACAATTTTTGTAGAAAATTTAACGATGAGTAATATTGTACATAACTATTTTTTTCGAAAATTGCGTTTTGGACGAATTATAAGCAAAAAATCGATTTTAGGGAGGTTTTAATCCCCCCTCAAAGAGAACGCTGTACCCTTTGGTGACCAGGACTTTTCATCATATTATTTGATATAGTGTCCTGAGTAAATTAAATCAGAAAAATCTTGGGATCGGAAATTTTTGTCAGTACTTTGCCATTTTTTTGTCTAATTGCAACGGACTAATAAATCATTCATTAATTTTCAATGGCATTTTCCATGTCGACCTTTGTTGTCGTCTTTAAACAAACCAGACAAAACAGGGAGCATCAAAATTACACATTGGAATCAAATAAAAGCGAATCGTTTCCTTTTCTTGGAGAAAATTTCTGAAAATACCCAGCCAAGTTCACGTACAGGTAACCGCGACGATATATGATTTTCATTTCTATAAACGAATCGAATTGTCGAATGGAATCCGGCGAAATGTCACGTGAATTGGAAACAACGCACAGTGGTCCAGGAGACCCCTCAAAACGCGCGAAATTCAGTATCACAAAAAAAGAGCAATAAAAGTGGGTAAAAAATAGCGTACGTATAGTTTTTTTGGTCGTAGATTACGAATCTGACAAAAAAAAATTGATTCGGGGCAATGGGGAGGGGGTAGGGAGGTGCTGAAATCGAAATTCACCTAAAATATGGTGTAATATATCGAAATCTAGGTTTCCGAGGTCGTAGATTAAGAATATGACGATAAAAAAATTTTTAGAGGTCATGGGTGGGGGTGGGGAGTGCTCAAATCAAAATTCACCATAATATCGAGTAGCATGTCGAAATCTAGGGTTTCGAGGTCGTAGGTTACGAATCCGACAAACATTTTTTGTGAAAGTAAGGGGGAAAGGGTGGGGGTGCTAAAATTGGAGTTAAACTAAAATATCGTGTAGTAGATCGAAAACCTAAGGTATTTTTTGCGATTTTAGTAATATAAATTAGACCAAAAGTATAAGTGCCACGCCTCAGCACGAAAAAATGTTATAGGTAAAGTGGTAGTTTCAAGTACCCTGAACACGATTTTCCAAATAGTTTTTGCGTCTGTCTGCGTCCGTGCGCATTATAAGCAAAAATGTGTCTTTTTCAATGATTTTCCGTTTTTAGTGTTATTTTTAATCTGTCAGTTGTCATTATTTACATGCCGGGAATGTATAGGTTTGTAAATAATGACAATGCTGGAAAAAATTGCTAAAAATGGGGAAAAAATCGTTGAAAAAGGCATATTTTTGCTTATAAGCATACTGACCGCAGACGGACGCAAAACTATTTGGAAAATCGTGTTCAGGGCACTTGAACTACCACTTTACCTATAACATTTTTCGTGCTGAGGCGTGGCACTTATACTTTTGGTCTAATTTATATTACTAAAATCGCAAAAATACCTTAGGTTTCGATCTACTACACGATATTTTAGTTTAACTCCAATTTTAGCACCCCCACCCTTTCCCCCTTACTTTCACAAAAAATGTTTGTCGGATTCGTAACCTACGACCTCGAAACCCTAGATTTCGACATGCTACTCGATATTATGGTGAATTTTGATTTGAGCACTCCCCACCCCCTCCCATGACCTCTAAAAAAATTTTTATCGTCATATTCTTAATCTACGACCTCGAAAACCTAGATTTCGATATATTACACAATATTTTAGGTGAATTTTGATTTCAGCACCTCCCTACCCCCTCCCCATTGCCCCAAATCAAATTTTTTTTGTCAGATTCGTAATCTACGAGCAAAAAAACTATACGTACACTATTTTTTATCCACTTTTGTTTTCATTATGCCGGTATGTGTATAATGACAATAATGGAAAAAAACTCACTAAAAACACAAAAAATCATCGAAAAAAATGCACATTTTTGCTTATGAATAACAGGGACGCAAGCGGACGCAAAAACTAATGAGAAAATCGTGTTCGGGGCACTTAAAACTACCACTTAACGTATAACATTTCGCGTGCTGAGGCGTGGCACTCATAGTTTTATTCTAATTTATATTGCAAAAATCCCAAAAATACATGCATCTTAAACTTAGCGTAATTAAATTATGGCTCATGATAGCCCAAAACTGAATACGCCACTGAAAAGTACTCACTTTGATGCATATTTTTCACTAATTAAAATCCAAAATCCATCGATTTTACTGCGAACTAGATACCTTTGAAGGTACCTTATATGTGCAAGCAAAATAATGGACTGTAAGTCTCCAACTTCCGCACGTGCTCAGAAGTACAGGAGTGGGGGTAACGTAATTCGGTTGCTTGTTCTTAGACACTGGATATATGCATAACACATTGACACTATTCACGTTTCCTTTAATTGAGATTTATTTTTCGTCATTTCGCGCGTTTTGAGGGGTCTCCTGGACCACTGTGCAACGCGACAATAAACCTCGCGGGTATTTTTGCATCGAAAAACTCTTTGATTAATATGTTAGGCAAGTAGAGATTTCCTTTGTATGAAGTTGGAATATATAGCTTTTGTGTAGTTTATTTCGAGAAAGCGAAGCCGAATGTGAATGTCAAAAATTCTCGTCGCTCGACTGCGAAGCCGATGAAGTCGACGTGCTGCGGTACCCGTCGCAAAAGCACCTGTACTTTTGAACGTTTATACGCCAGTGTCGTCGGTAAAAACTTACTAATGATTACATCGCGAAATGGAATGCTTGCAGGATGTCATATTCTATTATTATACTAAACGAAGATACACTCGGCCCGGAAACTCGTTCGAGGCTTACGGTTCCATTACGAAGAAGTCATGTGAACATAACAAGAATATTCAATCAAGACGTACATCCCAAGTTTACTTTTAAACGGATAAAACCTTTGAAAACTCAACGCCGAATTCAAAATAACGAAAGTAAGTACCACCGAATCCATTTTCCTCTCAATTTACATCCTAATACAGCACTTTACGAGTCGTAGGTGGTCGATTATCGTAGATTTTTGTCTTCCGTAAATATGCTCTGGATGCGGTTTTTTATCGTATGAAAAATTTTCACGTCGTTGGGTACGAAGCAACGATGTTCTCAAGTTGAGAGGAAATAAGTCTGATGTGCGAGATTGATGGTGAGCGTTGATAAACGTTTCTTCGACTTTTGTCAACTTATACAGGCGTCGATATTCTTGGGTAATTTCGAACGGATGTTGCTCGTTGCCTTTTGAGTTACTTCAAAACTTGTCGAAATGTTTTCAACTTGTAGTCAAGTGACCATGGGGTATTATTTGGGGTAGAATTATAAGTATGTTAATTGCTTACGAGATTCATTTCCATTCGATCTTCGATCATAAATTCAAAATTTTAGGACATTTCATAGTTTTTACTTGAGAAATGGCCTATTTTAACTCGAAAACTGAAACTTCTCCATTTTTTTTCATTTTTCAATGATGAATCCCTGGTGGTTTTACCAACAATTCACGTGTGAAAATTTTTATCGAGAAAATCAACGGCGATTTTGGAAGGGAAAATCTGAGGATGTCAGAAAGTTCAAAAAACTCAACATTTAAAAAGATCTTTTTTATACGAATTTATTTTAAAAACACCAAAAATAAGAATAAGTTCACGTCTCTTGTGTCATCGGAAGTTATTTTCCATGACGAGGAAGAGTAGTGAAGGATAATGTTCGATCGATAAACGATACTGATTCTCCGCTCAAATCTTCGTTTTTACTCCGAAAATCCCCTTATGAAATATGTATTTTCCAATTGTAATTTTTTTTAATTCAAATTTTCTCAAAATTTTTCAAACTTGATTAAATTTTTTTTTAATTCAATTTTTTTCAATAATTTTAAAATTTATGATCAATTTTTGTTGACCGTGGAATTTTTGAAAAAATTTCAACTTCATGTTTTTTAAAATTTCTTTTGACTAAATAATTGGATGGAATTTTTATTAGAGTTGAAAAAAATTGAACTCAGAAATTGGAATAAATTTGGACTTAGATCGTTGAAATCTCGTTTTTGGCAAAAATAATAATTTTTTTCTGGATACATTTTACAAAAAAAATTGGTATTACAAAAAATCTCAAGTTTAAAAAAAATCATGGATGTCTGACTTCCCTAACTTCCCTTGGAAAACCGCCTCTGGCATCGTCGATTGGGAAGAGGAAGAATTATAATTTGAGTTGTTTTTAGACATCAAAAAGACTGGGTGAAAATTGCACAACCCTTCCGTCCCCGTCGACACAGTCACAACTAATTTTTAATTATCTTTGAAGACTGGCAAAGCGTACAAGTACATTGACCAATTAATTTTTTTTTCAATTTTAAAAAAGTGAAAAATCTACAGGATTTTATTACAGATATTTTTACTTCGAAATATCGCTGAGATCAATTTTTAAAATTTGATTCTCACGAGTTAGTAGTCAAGTGCATTGCTTTTCAACTTTTTTTCGAAAATTGAATAGGTAGATAGCTAAGGGCTCCATTTTTGTTCCACTTGAAAAGTTAAACTTTCAATTTAAAGCTCTTTCAGACTATAAAATTAGGTTCCCCCTCCCGAAGAGTTATGGCCTACCTATTGATGAATTCTTTCCAAAAGTTATGTCTAGACCTCAAAACGACATAGTAACCCCGGACTCTAAGATCTCAATACGTTCAAAAAAATTTGAAAAACTGAAAAAAATTTGATTTTTTTTCAAAAATGTTTTTAGTATGGATGTCTTTACCAAAAAATTTCTTTGGCACCCATTTCACATCATCACCCTATTTTTTCAGAGGTCCTGAAACATGGAATTTTTTTCAGGCTTTTCAATACTTATTTGATAGAAAATCTGAAAAAAATTCCCTGAAATGACGTTAATAAGAATGGGTATTTCAAGTTCAACTCATTAGAATAATCGATGCAATTTTTTCAAAATGAGATATAACACATTGAGCATGTTTTTTCAAAAATTGGAAAAAACAAAAAAATCGATAAGTAAGTACTTTTCATTTTTATGGATTAAAATATTTACTTAAACTGACATCATTTCAAGGAAAATTTTTTCAAAAAAAATTCGACATTTTTATCGAATAGGTGCCTATTGACAAACCATGAAAGAAGTGCCAATTTTCAAGAATCTATGCAAAATAGGGTGATGATGAAGAACGGATGCCAATGATACTATTCTGGGGATATTCCTACTGAAACCATTTTTAAAAAAGAAAAAAAATTTTATTCCAATTTTTCAAAAATTTTTGAACATAGTCAAATTCAAGTGTCTGGTGTGGAGAGCTAAATATGAAGTGGGGGGGGGGGGGTGAAATTTTTATCGCGTCGATTTGAGGTGTAGGCATAACTTTTGTGCTATTCCTCATTCAATTTTCGAAAAAATTGTCTAATGATGAATTTTCAATTAAAAGTCGAAAAAATTATTCATTGGAAAATTTTTATTGAAACGCACGATTTAGTGGTTAGCTATTTTTTCACTTCTTCATTTTTGAAAAATTGTCAGACTGGAAAAACGATAAAAATATTAACATCAAATAAGAATATTTCAATGAAAAAAAATCATTTTTTCTAATTTTTCTACAAAAAAAGTGAAAAAAATTGATAAAAAAATGTAGGTATTTTAAAAATACCTACTCACCTACTTAACCCTGAAAAAAAAGTATACAGGAATAAAAAATAAGTCCTGGTAATATTTTTAGGTAAAAATTTATGTTTTTCAATTTTTCATGAAATTTTGCAGAAAAACTTATCAAATTTCAAAATTTTAAATACACGATAACGCTTCAATATGTATGAAAGACAAGCAAAATTAATATATCTTCTTACATTTCAGTGAGTTCTAGAAGATTTTAATAGACTAAATATGCAATTTTTCTCAATCTCACATATTGAATGAAAAGCAATGAAAAATTGAAAGGTACTCAGGCATTCTAATCTGGCATTTACATGATTCAAACAAAAATTCCCTCGATAAAATTTGAAACTAAAATTGGCTATAGTTGGACAAATTGTTCAATTTTTTCCTCCGATTTTGATTTCACAGTCAGAGACGAAACAATAAGGGGTCAGGAGGACGTTCCAGTTTTCCCACGATTCGTTGAAAAGAATTTCCGAACATCTTGACGAAATCAAAAAAAAAATCAGAGTAAATACATACCTACCTACTTAATTCCAAAAAAGCGAAGAAATTTTCGAAAAAATGAGCAAATTCCCTGAGTGATTGGAAAACTTCCCTCAAAAAACAAGCCAATTTCCAAAATAATTGGAAACTTTTTAAAGAAAAAAACTCGAGTAAATTAATTGAATGATAAATTTTAACATGGATATGTTATAGTGGGGGGGGGGGTCAATCCATAAAACGTGTTTGACTTTTTAAAAAGTGGAAAATATTAATTTGACGAATCGATACAATGGTTGCACTTTCAAAAACTTGGAAAAATTTTGATGAATCGGCTCATATAATGACATTTATTTAATTTATTGAAATTGCTTGGCGATTTAGAAACTGAAATCTGAAAATTTTACAAAAAAAAAGGAGAAACGACTTAATTATCTGGAATTTTAATACGAAACCATCGTGTAAAAATAATTACTTAGGTACCCAATTATTTGACATTTTCATAAAAAGTAATCTTTAAAACATCTTATGGTTAAAAGCTTTTGCTTTAAAGCAAAATTTGCCTATTTTTTTGTGAAAATTTCCTATGATTAGGCAGTATTTTTGAAATTTTGTCTTTAATTCGACGAAATTTTCACTATTTGAGACGTTCCGTATAACAAGGGACAACTTATTCGGATTTTTGAAAATCGAGTTATTCACACTACGTTATAGTCCATAAAATTCTGAACAAAATAAGACCAGAACGAAGAAATTTCATTGAAAATTCGCGGAGTTATGAATTTTTGAAATTGAAAGTTGAAAAAAGTTGATTTT
>JAVBJF010001433.1:0-14087 GCA_033439095.1 Pseudococcus viburni
TCGCCTGCATCAAATACAATTTTTTTAAATTTTGGCGGGAACTTTATTTCATCGGAGGGCAGGCGGGAGTCGGGGACATCATAATATGGACGGTGGCGATGATGACGCGATCTTGGGGGGCTGGCGGGGGGCGGGGGGAGCGTGAAAAAAATTGACCATGATCATGACGTCAGACGAGGACATCACGGCGGGCAGGCGGGAGGCGGGGGAGCGTGAAAACATCAGCAGCGATGATGACGTCAGATGAGGACATCACGGCGGGCAGGCGGGAGGCGGGGGAGCGTGAAAACATCGCTGCGCGCGATCATTTAAAAAAAAGTACCCAGAAACCGCGTTTTCATACTACTCTCCATCTTTAAAAATTTGTCGAAAGAGATCTTCATTTTTTAGAAAAAAATATTCAGAGTGGGATCGGAGTTTTTTTTATAAGTGCCGGAAAGGGGGGGGCACTTTTAAAATTTTTTGAAATATACCTCAAAAAGTGATTAGGAAATGTCTGTTTTACTTAGTATTTGAGCTTGGATATAGAAACCACCCTTAGATGTCAAAAATTTATGCCCGAGGGTGGTTTCTAAATCCAGGCTCACATATCGTGTTCATTATACCTGAATGGCTTTTTTGAAAAACAAAATGAATACGAGGAAGACTTCAGCAGAAAAAAAAAACATTCAGAAGCATTTGAAAAATTTTTCAGTCCTGGAGCTGGAGGAGAAAGATGAAATCCTCATTTCTGTCCTTTATTTACGTATAAGTATACCTATTGCGATTACCTAGACCCACATGTCTGAATTTTCATCAAAGATGTTTAAAAATTAATGCTTTTAAATAGGTAATCGATTTTTGAATAGTATGTTTCAAAAAAATCAATATTTTTGGAATAAAAATTCCCGATATTTTATGACTTTTCCAGGTTTTTCAGAAAGCGGAAATCATGCTTCTCACTTCTTAATTACAAATTTCAGAAAATAATAATGGTTCCCAGTGTTCCCACCCATTTTCTCGAATGGAAAACCTCCCAAAAAATTGACGCACTTTTTCCTTTAGGGTAAAAACCTTGGTTCATGAGCTCCAGTTCAGTCGCCCCGCCCATTCAAGGGAGGGGGTGGGTGTGGTCTTTGTCGATTGTGTTCGGTTTGTGCCCTCCTGTGCTGGCATTATTTTCGTTTGTGCTCACCCCTTCCCTGAAAATGAATATAGGTCAGGGTGGGGGCGTCAGAAATGGTGCCTCGCCCATTCAAGATTGAGGGGTGGAAATGGGGTCAATCGATTGTGTTTGGTGTGTGCTCTTTTGTGCTGATTACGGACGTCATACATTAATCTGGACTCTTCACTTCAGGTAGTTGGTGGACTGGGAAGCGTGCCGAAAGGTGCTGTAAGAGGAATGGTAAAGCCACACCCATGATGGTATTGAAATGCATTGCATAATTATATGAGAGGAATGAGGTTTTTTGGATCTTCAAGAAAAACTATTCGCACTTGACACCGAATAAGTCACCATCTGTCCTGTGGAGAAAACGTTGCACTAAACGAAAACATTATAAATTTTTTTCATTGTAGAGGGAGTAAAAGTCTACTTTTACTCCCTCTCGCGAATCGCTCGAGTGCTCAAACTCGACTTTTACTCCCTCTACAATGAAAAATATCGTATGCAACTCGGGAGATAAATGATTTTCGACGATTTTGAGTTATTTCCCTACTAATTCCTAGCCGTTCAAACCATGAAACGGCATCGGGTGCTCTCGGCTGCTCCCGAACGTGTTCGTTTGACTTGTATCTATTCTATTTTATAAGCATATTTCGGTTTCTTAAAAAAACGATTGAAATCGACTTGTATCGAGACGATTTTAGACGAAGTTGTAGTATGAAAAATTTTGATAAAAAACAATTTCGTTGAAAATCGACTCGAGTCGAGAAAGGCGGAATTTTTACAAGCTCGATTTCTGTCGATTTTGTAAAAAAAATCGTCTTAAATCGAGATCTATTTGTACCGATTTATCACGATGTGGTTTCTCGGGACGTATTTAAAATTTAAATTCCATTGAAGTTCGGTTTTTAAAAAAAGCATAGGTAGCGCATAGGCAATTTTGATTTTTGAAATTGAATTTTAACAGTGATTGTGAGAAGAATTTCGCCCCAAAAAAATTTGTAACTTGGTATGGGAATTGAGAAATTAATCTTCAAACGTTTAAGATTGAAATTTAAAAATATCACTAATATCAGTATTTATTTAGTTATACCTTAATATAAAATTATTATTGAAAATGATGAAGTAAAACAAATAGGATGCAAGTATGCAACATTAACCTGGGTAATGCAACATACTACTTATGAGTAATTTTCATATTGGCGGAGTTGAAAAATTTTAATTTTGTATATATTTGTTTCTGCGTACGTAATAATTGCAGTAAAAATACTCAAAAAATTGATACAAGTCGAACGAACACGTTCGGGAGCAGCCGAAAGCACCCGATGCCGTATCATGGTTTGAACGGCTAGGAATTAGTTATTTCCCTCGCTTTGCTCGGGCAATAAACCTCAAAATTCGTCGAAAATCACTTTATCTCCCTTGTTGCATAATATACTATTTCTTACATGTATTCTTATGGGAAATTCACGATTTTTAAACATTTATTAAAAATCGAGTAATGAACGTGGAGGAATAATTTTTATTTTATATAAAAGGTCAATTCCTCTTCTTTTTGAAATAATTTTTTCTCTGTTACTTACGCGGCTTATTAATTTAAAAAAATTGAAATTAACGGAGGTATCTTTTACATGTTTTCATGGTGTGTACAACGAAAGAATGTCGTTTTCCCCTACTCGTCTCGTAACTCGGAAACTATCGACGCTCGTTGATTTCAAATATCGTCCAATCACAGATCAGCGCTCTCATTGTTTTTGTTTTAAAAACATGAAAATGGTACCTCTGTTAATTTTAATTTTTCACAATGAATACACCACATAGAAGAGAAAAGAAAAAATTCCTTTGAAAGAGGAAGATTTACTCTTTCATTTAGAACAAAAATGAACCCTGCACGTTCAGTACTCGATTTTTTTATTAATTTTCAAAAATCCCGAACTTCCCATAAGAATACATGTAAACGAAAAAAGTATCATGTTTTCGTTTCCGTAGCAGCACCCTCTATTGGAGCTGTCAACCTCGAATTGGGTTTACATAAAATTTTGTTATGACATAAATTAACCCTTTCGCTCCCGCACATAATTTTTTGGGGGCTACCCATAGCCCAATTTTTTTTTTTTTTTTTTTTTTTTAATGTATTTCCCTTCTATTAAGTAGTTTAGGACCAAAAATTGCAGTTTCACCACAATCGTAGCGCTTTGGAACCAGTTTTATTGTCGTCACATATGTGTGACAGCGGGCTATGAAAAGCTAAACCAAGTCACATATGTGTGACTGTGAACAGAATGAGACCAATGTTATTCGAATATGATATAAAATTGATGAAACATTTGTGAAGAAACATCGTATAATATTGGAAGTAATACATACATTTATTTCAAAGTCAAGTATAACTTTTTGTCGTGAAATTTTTTGAAACAGTCCTTTTTGGTGCATAACCCTACTGGTTTCTGATACATATCAGTACAGGTATCACAACGATAAAAGCTTGCAGATCGTACATCTCTCATAGAACAATAACGGCATCTCAATCGTTTTTCCATTTTAACAGGATAGTGTGCTCCTATAACAGGCGATTGAACCATTGGTGGTTGTCTGTCTCCTATAAGATCTTCGATTATAGCTTCACGAAATTCGAGGTAAGTAATTTTTTCAGTCTTGGGTTTACTACAGTTGTACAAAAACGTAGCATTCCATAAACATAGATCGATCATATGAAAAATTATAGAGGGTTGAACTTTGAGCTAAATCAAAAATAATGATAAAAAAATGTGTCAATTTACATGAATTATATAGCCGAATATTTTTTTAGATGAGTCAAAACCAAGTCGAAACGTAATGATAAGACGTCTCACTTGAGTCATGTTATACAGCCAAATATTATTCATTTTTTTCAGATACTGTTATCACTTTACTCAGTGTTGCATAACAAAAAAAAAAATTGAATTCGCAACTTTTTAGAAAAACAAGTTTTTTTTTCATGTTGGCCAAATTTTGTTCATTTTTATAAGTTGTTGGTAACACTGCGTGAGCCCAAAGGTGAAAATGATTGATTATAGTGTAGGCAACCCACCACAGAAGTTTCACCGCGCTGCGATAACCAGCCACTGAGATATGAGCAATTTACTAATTTACTACTGGTGTCACAAATATGTGACGGTGGTCAATGAAACGCCACTTGCTTGTCACACATATGTGACGGCGGGAGCGAAAGGGTTAAAGAAAATAAAATTTTCTATCGATTGGTGTAAAATTTTTTAAATTTCATTCAGCAGTAACCTTTTTAGGAATATTTCTTTTCAATTGTTTTTAGTAATATGTGATCTTAATTCATACTGCTTGAAAAAATAATATTTACTTGATAAATAAACAATACAGTTGAAAAAATCAAAATATTCGACTTATTCCCATTAAGTGATCAACCAAGAGAATGTTTACCATCATGGGTGGAGCTTGTCTTCCCTTCAACCTTCACTTTTAGCTTGTTCCGTTTACCCATAGTGAAGAGGCCAGATTAATGTATGATGTCCATGGTGCAGACATTACTTTCATTTGTGCTCCGCAAAAATCAAAAAAATTGAAGAGCGAGAACGATAACAACTTTTTAAAAAGGAGAACTAGGGCGCTATAAAAGGGGGTATGCTGGTCAGCCATATTGTGCCTTAGAAAACGCCCGAACGCTGGAACTCGTTCCACGACGTTACGCGGAAGTCCGATCAAACCGGTCACGTTCGAACTCCCGCGTAACATCATGGAACGGGTTTCAGCATTCGGGCGATTCTAAAGCACAATATGGCTGACCAGCATACCCCCTTTTATAGCGCCCAAAGGAGAACAAGAACGATATTAAATATTATTGAAGAACGAGAATGGGATAGCGGCCTTAAGAGTATCGACATATATCGATAATATCGATACTTCACAATATCAAAAAGTATCGATTCTCAAACGTGGTATCGAATGAGTATCGATATTTTTCAAATTTTTTTGATATTATTACATTTTGGCTCGTTTTTGTTATAATTCCGTTGTTTTAAGTTCTATACATAAGTTCAAAGCCAAAAGTGAAATTATTTTACAATTACGGCATGAAAGCAGGAAACTAGAAAGCTCCAAAAAAAACTTGATCGTCAAATGTGAAGTTGTGAATGTGAAAGGAAAATAGGAGACACGAGAACACAAAATTCAAGATCGATCAAAAATGAACTAAATTTTCATCTACACCACACTATTTACGTCAGAAATACGAGTATTTTGAGGGGTCGGATGTACACTGAAAAAATATCGATATTATCGATACTGGCTTCAAAAATATTGATACATATCAATACTAAAAATTCTTCCGATATAAGGCCACTAGAATGGGAACGACTTATGGAGAATGAGAACGAGAACGGGAACCAAAATTTCATTTCATCGTTCTCACAGCCTTGGTGCTCCCTCTCTTCTATGGATGGGGTGTCAGAAATGCTTTCAGAAAAATCAAAAAAATAAATATTGATAATAATGATAACAGCATCAATTGGAATTTTTTAATTTTGAAAAATATCAAATTTTGGCCTTTCTTTTTCATATTTTACTGATGTGCTATACCTGGGTGGGGCGTAAGAGATGATCCCCCGCCAATTTATGATTGAGGGGTGGAAATGGGGTCAATCTATTATTTTCGGTTTGTACTCTTTTGTGCTGACATTACTTTTGTTTGTGCTCTCTCCCTTCTATGGGCGGGGCGTCAGAAATGCTTTCTGAAAAAATCCGAAAAATAAATATTGATAAAAATGATAACAGCATCAATCGCTTGTGCTACTCACAGAGAAGTTTTGTGCAATTTTTTAATTTTGAAAAATATTACATTTTGGCGTTTTTTTTGATTTTTTACTGATGTGTGCTGTACCTGGGTGGGGCGTAAGAGATGATGCCCCGCCCATTCAAAGGAGAGATGTCAAAATAGACTTAATCAAGTTGTGCTCGGCTTGTGCTCTGATGTGTTTACATTATTTTCATTTGTGCTCACCCCCTTCCCCTGAAAATGAACGTAAGTCAGAACAGATCTTGAATGGGCGGGTAACCATTTCTGATGCCCCACCCTTTTTCTCTCTCCCACCTACCTAATTTTTTTAAAAAAGGCAAAGGCGAAGAGGCAGGGAGAACAACTGAGATTAACTGATTGAAGGTGAAAAAGGTCAATAATTTCAGTTTAAAAACTAGTTTTCGGAAATTTTTTTGACTCGAACGTATAATTTCTTAAACTCAAATAAAACTTTTGAAAATCTTTTGACCATCATCTATTTTTCTTGACTAACAATATTTTCATTAAGAGGAATACAAGCTGCCTCCATTCGATCCAGTCTTTAAAAGGACCTGTACAGGGGTGCAGGGGTTTTCAAGTTTTTTTAAATTTAGATGCATGTGTGTCAAAAATTACTTTATTTGATTATGGTAATTTCATTCGACTTTCGAGAAAAATTTCATTCGGGGAAGTAGATTCAAGAGTTTTGTGAATTGTTCTATTCAGGAATTCGGTCGTTCGGGAAATTGGATTCAAGAAATTGACTCGGAATCTAAACAAACCAATGGGATTTTTTACAAGAAATTTTCAAAAAAAATTCCATTGTTTCCCAATTTTTCAAATTTTTTTTGATCACAGTCAAATTTTAGGGACCTGTGAGAATGGGTAAACGTGTGGGGGGGGGTGTTACGATGGTTTGAATTCTAATTATAGTACAGGAATTATAGCAAAATTTCTACTCGAACCTCGGAATCGTTGGCAGAAAGTTGAATTTTACATTATTTATACATATGTAATAGCCTACCAAACATATTCCTAAAAGTTACACCCCCCAACTCGCCGGCCACCACCGCAAGAGGTCAATAACTTTTGCGAATATACGTTTTTTGACTGTAGCGCTGAAAGGAAGAGTCGGAGAGGGAAAGTGGTGAAATAAAAAATGTTCTATGTGAAATTTTCTACAAATTTGACCAGTTCAGTTGTTGTCAAAATTGCGACATTCAACTTACAGTGGGGGTTAAACTTTTCCAACTTGGAAAAAATTAGAAAAAATGAGTGATTTTATTGAGTTTTTTGAAACATTTCCTGACTGCTTGAATGTTTAACGTCTATTATCTTGACCACGACAATTTGAAAATTTTTGATCTGATATTTTTCACTCTTTTTAGAGCATTTTAGATCATTTTAGATCATTTTCTGTCATTCTTAATTTTTTTGGCATATTTACTCTCTTTTTTTACATTTTAGCGATTTTTTTCAATGCTTACTACCTTTTTTCGCAATACTTGAAAAATTAACTTGATCTCTCCGGAGTTGCCAGGCATCTCAAATGCAATGAATTTCGCGATCAAAAAATCCCTTCCCCTCCTTACCTTTTCCTAAATTCCGGGGAAATCTTTCGACTCAAGTTATTACTCCAACGAAGATTTTACAACACGATGAAACTTCCCATCAACAATGTCAATTCCATTTAAACTACGTTTTCGGTTCACACATCGACAAGCAGCGAAATTTGGGCCAGCACGATACAATAAATTTTACGCGATGAAAAATTTATTCGTCGAAACGACAAACGGCGCGAGGGAAAAAATTAGCGGCGCGAATTTGTTAACATATTTTAGCATATTTTTACCATATAGCAGAGATGATACCAAAGCGGCGAAATACCCATCGACAGAGGAGACGAGAAGAGGACTGAGGCACCTTTCGAGGCGATAAAATTGTCTCGCGTTCAAATGTGAGTCTACGATGGTTTGATGTTGTCGAGCGGAAATTTACCCAAGTCTATGGCTACTAAGTCAGAAAAAGGATATCAATTTACTGGGCTTTTGAAATTGACCATAATAAAGCTGGCGAGGCGATGAAAGAAAGATGTTTGTTAAGGCTTGAGGTAGCATATCGATGCTGTCAGAAGGAGAGGAGTAGGAGCTTGGGATTACGTGGAAAGGAATAAGGTATCCTGGCTATATAATGAAGATTACCTGGCGAAATATTTCGAAATCCAATTAGTTTGACGAGTACATAAGTTCTAATCTACGTCGTATTCGTATGTGTTGTTTTTGTGAACAGCGAGTTGATCGATTTTTATAATTAGGATGGTTCGTTTTAACGCTCGGTAATCATCCAGGGCCGTATAGGGCGTGAAGGGTATTGTCCATTCTGAAATGGTCGTTTTGGAGCTAAAACTGTTTTTCAGAGATTAGAAGATCTTCCAAAATTGAAATTTTTTTCAAAATATGGGTAATTTTTAAAAAATGACAGATTTTTCAAAGAAGAGGCAATTTTTTCCATAGTTTTGACAACTTTTCAAAAATGATAAAAATTTTTTATAAACGAGATAATTTTGTGAAAATTGGTCGATTTTTTCAAAAGTTTGCCCGGTTATCCGAAAATTGAAGTCTTTATTTCCAAAAACTTGATAAATTTTATAAGAATTACGTCCTTTTCCAGAAATTTGACAATTTTCCAAAAATTTGACGATTTTTCAAATTTTGGATTATTTTTTAATAATGGGACAATTTCCAAAAAACGGAGACTTTTTCAATACTTGAACGATTTTCAAAATTGTACGATTTTTCAAAACATGGCCTGTTTTTCATAAACAGGTCAGTTTTTTAAAAATCAGATAAATTTTGTATAACTGGAGTAATTTTCCAAAACATGGACCATATTTTTCAAAACTTGGACAATTTTCCAAAAATTCTTCTTTAAAAAATCGAAATTAATTTTGGATAAACCCAAAAATTACAACTACCTATTAATTTCAATTTTTTGTGCTATTTTTATTCATTTTCTTTCAATAAAAAATTTTGATGAATGTAAATTTATTGTGAAACGAGGAGGTGTCGTTCAATTTGTCCATTTTTTATTGCCTCGTCTGAGATTTCATTTGCTCCCTTTTCAAAAACAACCCTAGCTACGGGCCTAAATTCGTTTTATTTGTGTTTTTTTTTTTTTTTTTTTTTTTTTTGATATTAATCAAGTATAAATTGTAAATCTGTTGGGTATTTTGAGAGACTTTCGAGTATTGAGTGGAATTTTGATATTTCCAGATAGAAAAATTGGAGTAAATTCTGCCAAAATCGAAGGAACCATTGGTCAAGGTTTGGAATCGACAGATTCGCAGATTGGCACGCGATTTGTCGCCCGATTCACGACAACGACACGCGGGAGTATCGAATAGAGCACGTGGTGGTCCGGGAATAAAAATAGCGAACCGGTATACGATCGAGGTACCTGAAATACCAAAGTAAGTACGTAATACGGCATAAAAGTAAAATACATAATCGAAACAATCGAACAGCTGAAACCAGTTTGAACGGTAACGTAAGAATACGAAGCAGACGCAGCCGTCGAGAGTCGCAGCTCGCAGATGAGCATGGTAAACAAACCCGCGATCGCGAGCCCGCGGTGACGATCGAGCCCAGGCAGGTGTCTAGTTAGGTATTTAGGTAATCGCGATAATGCCCAGATAGGAAACGTATAAAACGTACATTTAACGATGTGAACCGTTGCGATCGACGATGGGAAAATGGTCTAGGTGACCCCATGGGCCTTAAAATATCGATATGTTTTTTCTATTTCCATTTCATTGTCCTTTGTGAGGTATTGGAATAAAAATATGAGGTAATTGTTCGATTTGGAATAAATTGTAAGTTGCAAAATTTGTGACAATTTTCGGTTTTTCGAAATTTTCAATTATGAAGTGATTAATTTAAAGTCGGCCAATGAATAATTCAGGTCATAAACTGACTTTTTTTTGGTGAAACGAATCTTTTGGAGTCTTTTCAACAAGTAGGGAAGCCAGTTTTCAAATATTAATGTCAAATTGATCATTTATACATACGAAATATTGCTGATTTCGAAAATAAATCGTCCATGAACGGATCTTCCAACGAACAACTTTTACGAAACATTATCTCTGATGATGATTCCGAAAGAATATTTTGAGTATAAATTTTTCGAGGGAATGATCGGTCAAAAGTTCCCGAAATGATGAATTATTTGAGCAAATCATTATGAGAATCATTCATGGGCGAACGAATCATTGAATATTTTGGATGGAAGGCGAATTTGTGATGAGTGATGACTGTATTTGTATTGATTAGTCTACACAGAATGATCAGCTGTTTGGGTGAATCAATCACGAACGACTGATTTTTCGCATAAATTGGACTTTTAAAAAATGATCGATTTGATTTTTCAAATTTAATACCACACACCACAGTCAGTCCAAGTGGAGGCATATTGTGTCTCCTCCACCCCCACCACCACCCAAATTCCCTTTTTAGTCGATTAAATAGGGTTCGAGTCAGAAGATTTGCAAATGTGATAGACCTTTTGTGGGTAAATTTTAGTTTTGAGACAAAAAAATAATAATGAGAATTCGATCGAAAAAATTGAAGAAAATTTGTTCTCATCGTAAAAATTTTACATTTTTTGTCCCTCGCTTCCCTCAATTTTACCAACTTTGGTTCCTTACTGGTCAAATCGAATAATTTGACGTGATTTCCCAATCTCTCTATCTGAAGCTTTGTATTTGCAGCCCTTAATTTGTAAATTGAGAATAATTGACTAGCAAATTGTTGAATTCCCAACAGGAAAGAACAATAAGAACAATAGTTATCATGGGGGGGGGGGTAAATTGGACACTCCTGCACTTTTACAACTCAGATTCTATTTTCATCAATATTTTAGATTTTTCTGAATCCAAAAATTTTCAAATTATTTGGAAAATAAAGCAATATTAAAACAATTTTTTTTGCTAACTTTCCTACTTACTATGAATGCATTTTATTGTCATTTTTAAAAGACAAGCGCTCTTGAAAAATTTTGTATATTTTTTTAATAGATAAGCAAGTACTTACTCATCTGGTTTTTTTAATTTCAAAATTTTTCGATATGAAAATTGAAAAATTTCACGATCATGTCAGATTTAAAGAAGGGATTGATTAGGTAAATTTTCAGAAAACCAAGAAAAATCAAAGAATTTCATAAATCTTGAAAAAGCAATGATTTTTTTTTAAAATTATAAATTATTAGGTAGAAAATGAATTATTTTTTCAGAGATTTTCAAATCTTTCAAATCTTGCCTCTCGTTCAGATTGAGCATGGTGTTGAAGATCTCGCTTTTTCTCAATGACTAAAATTTGAATTTCTGAGTATTTTTTTTTGCAAAAATGTTCACACTTGCTCTGTTTAGCCTCAATGCATTTTACTTACGTATTTATTTAAAAAGTGTGGAAAATTCGGTTCTCGAACAATTGCATGAACTCCCTTCGCCCTTCCTTTCAGAAAATTGGAATATTTTGAAACAAAAAAAAACCATTCTCTGAATTTCATTAGGAGAAATCCCTCCTCCCCCCTCCCGGAATAAAAGTGCATTTTCGTCTTTGCATTAATATATCCCTGGAAAATTTTGTTCGAGAAACATGAAGAAGTTAGGGAAAAGTATTTTTGAAAAATAGTATTTATCATGGCTTGCTTTCTCCTTTTTATCTTTCTCTAGACCAAATAATGTTTTTAGTAGGAAAATAATGTTTGAACTGGAAAATTTGAAAGAAATTTGATCATTTTAACAACAAAACTTTGGAAAAATTTTATCGAGAATAAAGATTTCCCATTTTTACCCTCTCCTCCCATCGACTAAATTTAATATTCTAATTCGTCGTTCTGAGCTTGCAATGAATTTTTATACGTTTCTTTGAAACCTGACAGATTTTCGGTGGTATCCAGAATAACAACACAGGTCGACATAGAAAATGGTATTTGAAGTTTAACGAGTGATTTTGATAGTATCTTTTGCGCTAATCATGAGAAAAATGGTGAAAAAATCCATCACCCAAGAATTTTTCACCATTTTAATTTTTTATTGAACATTTTTTTTTTAACTTTTTAAAAACTTTTGACACTTACAGTGAATTTTCTGAGCAAAGGAAGGGTTCAACGAAAAAAATGAATAGAACGTAAATTGTAGTGCGTAAAATTTCATTTCTGTGGAGTTCAATTAGTTTTTTCATGTGAAACTTAGCTTTAGAGATATTTTAGTTGAAAGTTCAACTTCTATTTTATTATTAAAAATGTCGATTTCAGTGTCAAAAGCATAAGCGCACTCAGAAATTGTGTAAGGGAGGGGCTCAGATTTAGAGAAAAAATGGGGGAGGGTCAAAATTTCCAATGAAAAAATGAAGTACTTAACCTATTATTTCAGTAAGGCTGGAGTAGTTAGGGTATTTTCAGAAGCAGATAATACATACCTACAGATTTGAGCGAAGAAAAATTGAAAAATTGCGAGATTTTCTCATTTTATTTAGTCAAAATTACTGATTTTTTCTGATAAATGGGATATTGACTGAGAAATTGATAATTTTTGACCGAAAATCGCTAATTTTCAATGAAAATTATTTCACTGATTAAAAAATACTGAATTTCTGCAAATTCAACTTATTTAAATGTAGAGCTCGTATGTTTATTCGAGAAACAATTATCAAAATAGGTACCTACTGCCTGAGCAAAGCGAGGGCGAATTTTTTTAAAAATCATCTCCTTCTTTACATTTTTATCATAAAAAAATCTCCTTGTCGAGCTTAAGCGAGGGATCGAACTCCCTGAGCCCCCCTGGGCGCACTTTTGGTCAAAAATCATCAAAAAGTGTAAAAAAACGTTCAACAAAAAATTCAATTTGTAAAAAATCCTTGGGTGGTGCATTTCAAAAGCTAAAAAATGTCGACCTGTGTAATTAATGAATTCGTATAATTTTTTCTCCAGAATTTTAGCTGATTTTTTGCTTACTTCGTGGCTGGAGGAATAGTTACGATTGGGTTTGAACGGTCTCTGATTCATCCCTCTCCCCTCTCCATCCATTTACAAGTTGAAAACAGAATATATGGTGAAAATTTGAGCATTGAACGACTCTCAGTGACGTACCGAAGGCATTTTCCAGATGGGGGAGGGGAGAAGAGGTGAAAATCCCAACTCAAATTCTCAAAATTCCCAACTACATATAGCCGATATCAGAATTCCGGAGGGAGGGGGAGGGGGTAAGATTCAAATTTGCGAACCAATCCAACTTTTTTAAAACTTTTCCGGCTGATTTCTTAGAATTTACATGTAGGTACTGATTTTTCCCCATGTCGCGAGGTTTTTTGATTTTTTTTACTCGTTTTCATCATTTTTACGAACTTCTGAAGTTTTTACAACCCATTACTATAAGACCCTTTTTGAGATACGAAATCTGAATACATTTTTCATTGGTGAGGTGCTCCAAATTATTTTTTTTTAAAACCTACAAGCAATTTCATTGTAGTTGAAAAAACATACGAAATAGTTTATTTGCCTTGAGCGAAGAAAGGGTGGAGTTTCGAAGAAAAATTATAATTTTACATCAATAAAATTTTGTAATTTCAATGTAAAGAATAGGGAGATGGATTTGGCCCGGGCGAAAATTTTAGAAAACCTCAAATTGAATGTGCAATAAAATAATGTTTTGGAAAAATAAACTTTAATGAAAAATCGACTGTTTCTACTTTGAAATGATTAAAGCAGAAATATATCATGGCCGAGTGTAGCGAGGCCGAAGCTTTTGAAAAATTGGATTTTCAAATATCAAAAATAAGTTTTAAGGAGAATAAGAACAATGAAATTAATTGAAATAATTTTGAAGAAAAGTGCGAAAAAATCTCTTTTAAATTACAAGTACAACTATAAAATTTTTTGTTTGACGAGTGAAAATTTTAAATTGCAAGGTAATTAATAATTTTTTTTCTAAAAAAGCATTTATTACAACGGTTTAATAATTCTTCGCTGGGAAAATGATCAATTTTCAGTTGGAAAAGGTTGGGAAATGGCTAATTTTTCCCAACTAAAAGTGAAAATTTTGTTGATTTCCGACTGTTAAAATAGGTAACCATTTTATTTATTCATTTTTTTCATTAAAAA
>JAVBJF010001434.1:0-14081 GCA_033439095.1 Pseudococcus viburni
AAAAATGCAACTTTCGTGAAAAAAAATGCAACTTTCGCGAAAAAAGGCCAAATCTGACTTTTTCCCCACAATTTTTTTGAAAATCATAAAAAAATTGTTTAATTTGATGAAAAATTGTGTAAAATTTTGAAAATTTCCGTAGAAAAGTGTCTTTTTTGTTGAAAAATTGCGTGAAATGTTGCTCAAGTTGTCGAAAAATTGTTAAATTTGATGAAAAATTGTGTAAAATGTTGAAAATTAGCGTAGAAAAGTGTTTTACATGTTGAAAAATTGCGTAAATTGTTGCCTAAAAGGTGGAAAAATTGCCTAAATTGATGAAAAAGTGTGTAAAACATTGAAAAAAGTCGTAAAATTGCTTCAATTGTCGAGAAATCTTGCATAAATTGATGAAAAATTGTGTGAAATGTTGAAAAAAAGTTGTAAAATTGCTTCAAATGTTGAAAAATTGCATGAATTGTTGCAGTTTTTCGACAATTCTCTCAATTTTTAACAAATATCTCGACTTTTTCACACAATTTGATGAAAAATTGTGTAAAATGTTGGGAAAAAAGTCGTAAAATTGCATTAATTTGTCGAAAAATTGTTTAAATTGTTGAAAATTGTGTGAAAAAGTCGAGATATTTGTTAAAAATTGAGAGAATTGTCGAAAAACTGCAACAATTCATGCAATTTTTCAACATTTGAAGCAATTTTACAACTTTTTTTCAACATTTCACACAATTTTTCATCAATTTATGCAAGATTTCTCGACAATTGAAGCAATTTTACGACTTTTTTCAATGTTTTACACACTTTTTCATCAATTTAGGCAATTTTTCCACCTTTTAAGCAACAATTTACGCAATTTTTCAACATGTAAAACACTTTTCTACGCTAATTTTCAACATTTTACACAATTTTTCATCAAATTTAACAATTTTTCGACAACTTGAGCAACATTTCACGCAATTTTTCAACATTTTACACAATTTTTCATCAAATTAAACAATTTTTTTATGATTTTCAAAAAAATTGTGGGGAAAAAGTCAGATTTGGCCTTTTTTCGCGAAAGTTGCATTTTTTTTCACGAAAGTTGCATTTTTTCTGCTGAAAAAGCACCATAACTCTGACTAAAATTGACGAAAATGCAAAAACGAGGGCATTTTCGGAATCCTCTCGTCGAGACGAATCGAATGGTGTAATCACTTTTTAATTTTAACCTTTTTCTGCAAAAGTTGCATTTTTTGAACTGAAAAATCAGTTCCTTTGCAGAAAAATCAGCATAACTTTGATAAAAATCGACCAAAATGCAAAAACGAGGGCATTTTCGGAATCCTCTCGTCGAGACGAATCGAATGGTGTATTTACTTTTTGTTTTTGAGCTTTTTTCGCAAAAGTTGCCTTTTTTTACCGAAAAAAAGGCCATAACTCGTCAACAAAGGCTCGGCGAACAAAACGGTCGCCGGATTCGGAATCAGCGACCTCGAATTAGTCGAAAACGACACAAATCTCGAATTTTTTGAAAATCATCAATTTTCGAAAAAACCATGAACTAACCCCTTATGATTTTTTTGGATTTTGATGATTTTCAAAAAATTCGAGATTTGTGTCGTTTTCGACTAATTCGAGGTCGCTGATTCCGAATCCGGCGACCGTTTTGTTCGCCGAGCCTTTGTTGACGAGTTATGGCCTTTTTTTCCGGTAAAAAAAATGCAACTTTCGTGAAAAAAATGCAACTTTCGCGAAAAAAGCTCAAATGTAAACGTGAATACACCATTCGATTCGTCTCGACGAGAGGATCCGAAAATGCCCTCGTTTTTGCATTTTCGTCAATTTTAGTCAGAGTTATGGTGCTTTTTCAGCAGAAAAAGTGCAACTTTCGTGAAAAAAAATGCAACTTTCGCGAAAAAAGGCCAAATCTGACTTTTTCCCCACAATTTTTTTGAAAATCATAAAAAAATTGTTTAATTTGATGAAAAATTGTGTAAAATGTTGAAAAATTGCGTGAAATGTTGCTCAAGTTGTCGAAAAATTGTTAAATTTGATGAAAAATTGTGTAAAATGTTGAAAATTAGCGTAGAAAAGTGTTTTACATGTTGAAAAATTGCGTAAATTGTTGCCTAAAAGGTGGAAAAATTGCCTAAATTGATGAAAAAGTGTGTAAAACATTGAAAAAAGTCGTAAAATTGCTTCAATTGTCGAGAAATCTTGCATAAATTGATGAAAAATTGTGTGAAATGTTGAAAAAAAAAGTTGTAAAATTGCTTCAAATGTTGAAAAATTGCATGAATTGTTGCAGTTTTTCGACAATTCTCTCAATTTTTAACAAATATCTCGACTTTTTCACACACTTTTCAACAATTTAAACAATTTTTCGACAAATTAATGCAATTTTACGACTTTTTTCCCAACATTTTACACAATTTTTCATCAAGTTTAACAATTTTTCGACAACTTGAGCAACATTTCACGCAATTTTTCAACATTTTACACAATTTTTCATCAAATAAAACAATTTTTCGACAATTTGAAGCAATTTTACAACTTTTTTTCAACATTTCACACAATTTTTCATCAATTTATGCAGGATTTCTCGACAATTGAAGCAATTTTACGAATTTTTTCAATGTTTTACACACTTTTTTATCAATTTAGGCAATTTTTCCACCTTTTAAGCAACATTTCACGCAATTTTTCAACATTTTACACAATTTTTCATCAAATTAAACAATTTTTCGACAATTTGAGCAACATTTCACGCAATTTTTCAACAAAAAAGACACTTTTCTACGGAAATTTTCAAAATTTTACACAATTTTTCATCAAATTAAACAATTTTTTTATGATTTTCAAAAAAATTGTGGGGAAAAAGTCAGATTTGGCCTTTTTTTCGCGAAAGTTGCATTTTTTTTCACGAAAGTTGCATTTTTTCTGCTGAAAAAGCACCATAACTCTGACTAAAATTGACGAAAATGCAAAAACGAGGGCATTTTCGGAATCCTCTCGTCGAGACGAATCGAATGGTGTAATCACTTTTTAATTTTAACCTTTTTCTGCAAAAGTTGCATTTTTTGAACTGAAAAATCAGTTCCTTTGCAGAAAAATCAGCATAACTTTGATAAAAATCGACCAAAATGCAAAAACGAGGGCATTTTCGGAATCCTCTCGTCGAGACGAATCGAATGGTGTATTTACTTTTTGTTTTTGAGCTTTTTTCGCAAAAGTTGCCTTTTTTTTACCGAAAAAAAGGCCATAACTCGTCAACAAAGGCTCGGCGAACAAAACGGTCGCCGGATTCGGAATCAGCGGACCTCGAATTAGTCGAAAACGACACAAATCTCGAATTTTTTGAAAATCATCAATTTTCGCACCAAAAAAACCATGAACTAAAACCCTTATGATTTTTTTGGATTTTGATGATTTTCAAAAAATTCGAGATTTGTGTCGTTTTCGACTAATTCGAGGTCGCTGATTCCGAATCCGGCGACCGTTTTGTTCGCCGAGCCTTTGTTGACGAGTTATGGCCTTTTTTTCGGTAAAAAAAATGCAACTTTCGTGAAAAAAATGCAACTTTCGCGAAAAAAGCTCAAAATGTAAACGTGAATACACCATTCGATTCGTCTCGACGAGAGGATTCCGAAAATGCCCTCGTTTTTGCATTTTCGTCAATTTTAGTCAGAGTTATGGTGCTTTTTCAGCAGAAAAAGTGCAACTTTCGTGAAAAAAATGCAACTTTCGCGAAAAAAGGCCAAATCTGACTTTTTCCCCACAATTTTTTTGAAAATCATAAAAAAATTGTTTAATTTGATGAAAAATTGTGTAAAATGTTGAAAAATTGCGTGAAATGTTGCTCAAATTGTCGAAAAATTGTTTAATTTGATGAAAAATTGTGTAAAATGTTGAAAAATTGCGTGAAATGTTGCTTAAAAGGTGGAAAAATTGCCTAAATTGATAAAAAAGTGTGTAAAACATTGAAAAAATTCGTAAAATTGCTTCAATTGTCGAGAAATCCTGCATAAATTGATGAAAAATTGTGTGAAATGTTGAAAAAAAGTTGTAAAATTGCTTCAAATGTTGAAAAATTGCATGAATTGTTGCAGTTTTTCGACAATTCTCTCAATTTTTAACAAATATCTCGACTTTTTCACACAATTTTCAACAATTTAAACAATTTTTCGACAAATTAATGCAATTTTACGACTTTTTTCCCAACATTTTACACAATTTTTCATCAAGTTTAACAATTTTTCGACAACTTGAGCAACATTTCACGCAATTTTTCAACATTTTACACAATTTTTCATCAAATAAAACAATTTTTCGACAATTTGAAGCAATTTTACAACTTTTTTTCAACATTTCACACAATTTTTCATCAATTTATGCAGGATTTCTCGACAATTGAAGCAATTTTACGAATTTTTTCAATGTTTTACACACTTTTTTATCAATTTAGGCAATTTTTCCACCTTTTAAGCAACATTTCACGCAATTTTTCAACATTTTACACAATTTTTCATCAAATTAAACAATTTTTCGACAATTTGAGCAACATTTCACGCAATTTTTCAACAAAAAAGACACTTTTCTACGGAAATTTTCAAAATTTTACACAATTTTTCATCAAATTAAACAATTTTTTTATGATTTTCAAAAAAATTGTGGGGAAAAAGTCAGATTTGGCCTTTTTTCGCGAAAGTTGCATTTTTTTTCACGAAAGTTGCATTTTTTCTGCTGAAAAAGCACCATAACTCTGACTAAAAATGACGAAAATGCAAAAACGAGGGCATTTTCGGAATCCTCTCGTCGAGACGAATCGAATGGTGTAATCACTTTTTAATTTTAACCTTTTTCTGCAAAAGTTGCATTTTTTGAACTGAAAAATCAGTTCCTTTGCAGAAAAATCAGCATAACTTTGATAAAAATCGACCAAAATGCAAAAACGAGGGCATTTTCGGAATCCTCTCGTCGAGACGAATCGAATGGTGTATTTACTTTTTGTTTTTGAGCTTTTTTCGCAAAAGTTGCCTTTTTTTTTACCGAAAAAAAGGCCATAACTCGTCAACAAAGGCTCGGCGAACAAAACGGTCGCCGGATTCGGAATCAGCGACCTCGAATTAGTCGAAAACGACACAAATCTCGAATTTTTTGAAAATCATCAATTTTCGAAAAAACCATGAACTAACCCCTTATGATTTTTTTGGATTTTGATGATTTTCAAAAAATTCGAGATTTGTGTCGTTTTCGACTAATTCGAGGTCGCTGATTCCGAATCCGGCGACCGTTTTGTTCGCCGAGCCTTTGTTGACGAGTTATGGCCTTTTTTTCGGTAAAAAAAATGCAACTTTCGTGAAAAAAATGCAACTTTCGCGAAAAAAGCTCAAAATGTAAACGTGAATACACCATTCGATTCGTCTCGACGAGAGGATTCCGAAAATGCCCTCGTTTTTGCATTTTCGTCAATTTTAGTCAGAGTTATGGTGCTTTTTCAGCAGAAAAAGTGCAACTTTCGTGAAAAAAAATGCAACTTTCGCGAAAAAAGGCCAAATCTGACTTTTTCCCCACAATTTTTTTGAAAATCATAAAAAAATTGTTTAATTTGATGAAAAATTGTGTAAAATGTTGAAAAATTGCGTGAAATGTTGCTCAAGTTGTCGAAAAATTGTTAAATTTGATGAAAAATTGTGTAAAATGTTGAAAATTAGCGTAGAAAATTGTTTTACATGTTGAAAAATTGCGTAAATTGTTGCCTAAAAGGTGGAAAAATTGCCTAAATTGATGAAAAAGTGTGTAAAACATTGAAAAAAGTCGTAAAATTGCTTCAATTGTCGAGAAATCTTGCATAAATTGATGAAAAATTGTGTGAAATGTTGAAAAAAAGTTGTAAAATTGCTTCAAATGTTGAAAAATTGCATGAATTGTTGCAGTTTTTCGACAATTCTCTCAATTTTTAACAAATATCTCGACTTTTTCACACAATTTTCAACAATTTAAACAATTTTTCGACAAATTAATGCAATTTTACGACTTTTTTCCCAACATTTTACACAATTTTTCATCAAGTTTAACAATTTTTCGACAACTTGAGCAACATTTCACGCAATTTTTCAACATTTTACACAATTTTTCATCAAATAAAACAATTTTTCGACAATTTGAAGCAATTTTACAACTTTTTTTCAACATTTCACACAATTTTTCATCAATTTATGCAGGATTTCTCGACAATTGAAGCAATTTTACGAATTTTTTCAATGTTTTACACACTTTTTTATCAATTTAGGCAATTTTTCCACCTTTTAAGCAACATTTCACGCAATTTTTCAACATTTTACACAATTTTTCATCAAATTAAACAATTTTTCGACAATTTGAGCAACATTTCACGCAATTTTTCAACAAAAAAGACACTTTTCTACGGAAATTTTCAAAATTTTACACAATTTTTCATCAAATTAAACAATTTTTTTATGATTTTTCAAAAAAATTGTGGGGAAAAAGTCAGATTTGGCCTTTTTTTTTCGCGAAAGTTGCATTTTTTTTCACGAAAGTTGCATTTTTTTCTGCTGAAAAAGCACCATAACTCTGACTAAAATTGACGAAAATGCAAAAACGAGGGCATTTTCGGAATCCTCTCGTCGAGACGAATCGAATGGTGTAATCACTTTTTAATTTTAACCTTTTTCTGCAAAAGTTGCATTTTTTGAACTGAAAAATCAGTTCCTTTGCAGAAAAATCAGCATAACTTTGATAAAAATCGACCAAAATGCAAAAACGAGGGCATTTTCGGAATCCTCTCGTCGAGACGAATCGAATGGTGTATTTACTTTTTGTTTTTGAGCTTTTTTCGCAAAAGTTGCCTTTTTTTTACCGAAAAAAAGGCCATAACTCGTCAACAAAGGCTCGGCGAACAAAACGGTCGCCGGATTCGGAATCAGCGACCTCGAATTAGTCGAAAACGACACAAATCTCGAATTTTTTGAAAATCATCAATTTTCGAAAAAACCATGAACTAACCCCTTATGATTTTTTTGGATTTTGATGATTTTCAAAAAATTCGAGATTTGTGTCGTTTTCGACTAATTCGAGGTCGCTGATTCCGAATCCGGCGACCGTTTTGTTCGCCGAGCCTTTGTTGACGAGTTATGGCCTTTTTTTCGGTAAAAAAAATGCAACTTTCGTGAAAAAAATGCAACTTTCGCGAAAAAAGCTCAAAATGTAAACGTGAATACACCATTCGATTCGTCTCGACGAGAGGATTCCGAAAATGCCCTCGTTTTTGCATTTTCGTCAATTTTAGTCAGAGTTATGGTGCTTTTTCAGCAGAAAAAGTGCAACTTTCGTGAAAAAAAATGCAACTTTCGCGAAAAAAGGCCAAATCTGACTTTTTCCCCACAATTTTTTTGAAAATCATAAAAAAATTGTTTAATTTGATGAAAAATTGTGTAAAATGTTGAAAAATTGCGTGAAATGTTGCTCAAGTTGTCGAAAAATTGTTAAATTTGATGAAAAATTGTGTAAAATGTTGAAAATTAGCGTAGAAAAGTGTTTTACATGTTGAAAAATTGCGTAAATTGTTGCCTAAAAGGTGGAAAAATTGCCTAAATTGATGAAAAAGTGTGTAAAACATTGAAAAAAGTCGTAAAATTGCTTCAATTGTCGAGAAATCTTGCATAAATTGATGAAAAATTGTGTGAAATGTTGAAAAAAAGTTGTAAAATTGCTTCAAATGTTGAAAAATTGCATGAATTGTTGCAGTTTTTCGACAATTCTCTCAATTTTTAACAAATATCTCGACTTTTTCACACAATTTTCAACAATTTAAACAATTTTTCGACAAATTAATGCAATTTTAACGACTTTTTTCCCAACATTTTACACAATTTTTCATCAAGTTTAACAATTTTTCGACAACTTGAGCAACATTTCACGCAATTTTTCAACATTTTACACAATTTTTCATCAAATAAAACAATTTTTCGACAATTTGAAGCAATTTTACAACTTTTTTTCAACATTTCACACAATTTTTCATCAATTTATGCAGGATTTCTCGACAATTGAAGCAATTTTACGAATTTTTTCAATGTTTTACACACTTTTTTTATCAATTTAGGCAATTTTTCCACCTTTTAAGCAACATTTCACGCAATTTTTCAACATTTTACACAATTTTTCATCAAATTAAACAATTTTTCGACAATTTGAGCAACATTTCACGCAATTTTTCAACAAAAAAGACACTTTTCTACGGAAATTTTCAAAATTTTACACAATTTTTCATCAAATTAAACAATTTTTTTATGATTTTCAAAAAAATTGTGGGGAAAAAGTCAGATTTGGCCTTTTTTCGCGAAAGTTGCATTTTTTTTCACGAAAGTTGCATTTTTTCTGCTGAAAAAGCACCATAACTCTGACTAAAATTGACGAAAATGCAAAAACGAGGGCATTTTCGGAATCCTCTCGTCGAGACGAATCGAATGGTGTAATCACTTTTTAATTTTAACCTTTTTCTGCAAAAGTTGCATTTTTTGAACTGAAAAATCAGTTCCTTTGCAGAAAAATCAGCATAACTTTGATAAAAATCGACCAAAATGCAAAAACGAGGGCATTTTCGGAATCCTCTCGTCGAGACGAATCGAATGGTGTATTTACTTTTTGTTTTTGAGCTTTTTTCGCAAAAGTTGCCTTTTTTTTACCGAAAAAAAGGCCATAACTCGTCAACAAAGGCTCGGCGAACAAAACGGTCGCCGGATTCGGAATCAGCGACCTCGAATTAGTCGTAAACGACACAAATCTCGAATTTTTTGAAAATCATCAATTTTCGAAAAAACCATGAACTAACCCCTTATGATTTTTTTGGATTTTGATGATTTTCAAAAAATTCGAGATTTGTGTCGTTTTCGACTAATTCGAGGTCGCTGATTCCGAATCCGGCGACCGTTTTGTTCGCCGAGCCTTTGTTGACGAGTTATGGCCTTTTTTTCGGTAAAAAAAATGCAACTTTCGTGAAAAAAATGCAACTTTCGCGAAAAAAGCTCAAAATGTAAACGTGAATACACCATTCGATTCGTCTCGACGAGAGGATTCCGAAAATGCCCTCGTTTTTGCATTTTCGTCAATTTTAGTCAGAGTTATGGTGCTTTTTCAGCAGAAAAAGTGCAACTTTCGTGAAAAAAAATGCAACTTTCGCGAAAAAAGGCCAAATCTGACTTTTTCCCCACAATTTTTTTGAAAATCATAAAAAAATTGTTTAATTTGATGAAAAATTGTGTAAAATGTTGAAAAATTGCGTGAACTGTTGCTCAAGTTGTCGAAAAATTGTTAAATTTGATGAAAAATTGTGTAAAATGTTGAAAATTAGCGTAGAAAAGTGTTTTACATGTTGAAAAATTGCGTAAATTGTTGCCTAAAAGGTGGAAAAATTGCCTAAATTGATGAAAAAGTGTGTAAAACATTGAAAAAAGTCGTAAAATTGCTTCAATTGTCGAGAAATCTTGCATAAATTGATGAAAAATTGTGTGAAATGTTGAAAAAAAGTTGTAAAATTGCTTCAAATGTTGAAAAATTGCATGAATTGTTGCAGTTTTTCGACAATTCTCTCAATTTTTAACAAATATCTCGACTTTTTCACAAAATTTTCAACAATTTAAACAATTTTTCGACAAATTAATGCAATTTTACGACTTTTTTCCCAACATTTTACACAATTTTTCATCAAGTTTAACAATTTTTCGACAACTTGAGCAACATTTCACGCAATTTTTCAACATTTTACACAATTTTTCATCAAATAAAACAATTTTTCGACAATTTGAAGCAATTTTACAACTTTTTTTCAACATTTCACACAATTTTTCATCAATTTATGCAGGATTTCTCGACAATTGAAGCAATTTTACGAATTTTTTCAATGTTTTACACACTTTTTTATCAATTTAGGCAATTTTTCCACCTTTTAAGCAACATTTCACGCAATTTTTCAACATTTTACACAATTTTTCATCAAATTAAACAATTTTTCGACAATTTGAGCAACATTTCACGCAATTTTTCAACAAAAAAGACACTTTTCTACGGAAATTTTCAAAATTTTACACAATTTTTCATCAAATTAAACAATTTTTTTATGATTTTCAAAAAAATTGTGGGGAAAAAGTCAGATTTGGCCTTTTTTCGCGAAAGTTGCATTTTTTTTCACGAAAGTTGCATTTTTTCTGCTGAAAAAGCACCATAACTCTGACTAAAATTGACGAAAATGCAAAAACGAGGGCATTTTCGGAATCCTCTCGTCGAGACGAATCGAATGGTGTAATCACTTTTTAATTTTAACCTTTTTCTGCAAAAGTTGCATTTTTTTGAACTGAAAAATCAGTTCCTTTGCAGAAAACTCACCACAACTTTAAGTAAAATCGACCAAAATGCAAAAACGAGGGCATTTTCGGAATCCTCTCGTCGAGACGAATCGAATGGTGTATTTACTTTTTGTTTTTGAGCTTTTTTCGCAAAAGTTGCCTTTTTTTTACCGAAAAAAAGGCCATAACTCGTCAACAAAGGCTCGGCGAACAAAACGGTCGCCGGATTCGGAATCAGCGACCTCGAATTAGTCGAAAACGACACAAATCTCGAATTTTTTGAAAATCATCAATTTTCGAAAAACCATGAACTAACCCCTTATGATTTTTTTGGATTTTGATGATTTTCAAAAAATTCGAGATTTGTGTCGTTTTCGACTAATTCGAGGTCGCTGATTCCGAATCCGGCGACCGTTTTGTTCGCCGAGCCTTTGTTGACGAGTTATGGCCTTTTTTTCGGTAAAAAAAAAATGCAACTTTCGTGAAAAAAATGCAACTTTCGCGAAAAAAGCTCAAAATGTAAACGTGAATACACCATTCGATTCGTCTCGACGAGAGGATTCCGAAAATGCCCTCGTTTTTTTGCATTTTCGTCAATTTTAGTCAGAGTTATGGTGCTTTTTCAGCAGAAAAAGTGCAACTTTCGTGAAAAAAAAATGCAACTTTCGCGAAAAAAGGCCAAATCTGACTTTTTCCCCACAATTTTTTTGAAAATCATAAAAAAATTGTTTAATTTGATGAAAAATTGTGTAAAATGTTGAAAAAATTGCGTGAAATGTTGCTCAAGTTGTCGAAAAATTGTTAAATTTGATGAAAAATTGTGTAAAATGTTGAAAATTAGCGTAGAAAAGTGTTTTACATGTTGAAAAATTGCGTAAATTGTTGCCTAAAAGGTGGAAAAATTGCCTAAATTGATGAAAAAGTGTGTAAAACATTGAAAAAAGTCGTAAAATTGCTTCAATTGTCGAGAAATCTTGCATAAATTGATGAAAAATTGTGTGAAATGTTGAAAAAAAGTTGTAAAATTGCTTCAAATGTTGAAAAATTGCATGAATTGTTGCAGTTTTTCGACAATTCTCTCAATTTTTAACAAATATCTCGACTTTTTCACACAATTTTCAACAATTTAAACAATTTTTCGACAAATTAATGCAATTTTACGACTTTTTTCCCAACATTTTACACAATTTTTCATCAAGTTTAACAATTTTTTTTCGACAACTTGAGCAACATTTCACGCAATTTTTCAACATTTTACACAATTTTTCATCAAATAAAACAATTTTTCGACAATTTGAAGCAATTTTACAACTTTTTTTCAACATTTCACACAATTTTTCATCAATTTATGCAGGATTTCTCGACAATTGAAGCAATTTTACGAATTTTTTCAATGTTTTACACACTTTTTTATCAATTTAGGCAATTTTTCCACCTTTTAAGCAACATTTCACGCAATTTTTCAACATTTTACACAATTTTTCATCAAATTAAACAATTTTTCGACAATTTGAGCAACATTTCACGCAATTTTTCAACAAAAAAGACACTTTTCTACGGAAATTTTCAAAATTTTACACAATTTTTCATCAAATTAAACAATTTTTTTATGATTTTCAAAAAAATTGTGGGGAAAAAGTCAGATTTGGCCTTTTTTCGCGAAAGTTGCATTTTTTTCACGAAAGTTGCATTTTTTCTGCTGAAAAAGCACCATAACTCTGACTAAAATTGACGAAAATGCAAAAACGAGGGCATTTTCGGAATCCTCTCGTCGAGACGAATCGAATGGTGTAATCACTTTTTAATTTTAACCTTTTTCTGCAAAAGTTGCATTTTTTGAACTGAAAAATCAGTTCCTTTGCAGAAAAATCAGCATAACTTTGATAAAAATCGACCAAAATGCAAAAACGAGGGCATTTTCGGAATCCTCTCGTCGAGACGAATCGAATGGTGTATTTACTTTTTGTTTTTGAGCTTTTTTCGCAAAAGTTGCCTTTTTTTTTACCGAAAAAAAGGCCATAACTCGTCAACAAAGGCTCGGCGAACAAAACGGTCGCCGGATTCGGAATCAGCGACCTCGAATTAGTCGAAAACGACACAAATCTCGAATTTTTTTGAAAATCATCAATTTTCGAAAAAACCATGAACTACCCCTTATGATTTTTTTGGATTTTGATGATTTTCAAAAAATTCGAGATTTGTGTCGTTTTCGACTAATTCGAGGTCGCTGATTCCGAATCCGGCGACCGTTTTGTTCGCCGAGCCTTTGTTGACGAGTTATGGCCTTTTTTTCGGTAAAAAAAATGCAACTTTCGTGAAAAAAATGCAACTTTTCGCGAAAAAAAAGCTCAAAATGTAAACGTGAATACACCATTCGATTCGTCTCGACGAGAGGATTCCGAAAATGCCCTCGTTTTTGCATTTTCGTCAATTTTAGTCAGAGTTATGGTGCTTTTTTTCAGCAGAAAAAGTGCAACTTTCGTGAAAAAAAAATGCAACTTTCGCGAAAAAAGGCCAAATCTGACTTTTTCCCCACAATTTTTTTGAAAATCATAAAAAAAATTGTTTAATTTGATGAAAAATTGTGTAAAATGTTGAAAAATTGCGTGAAATGTTGCTCAAGTTGTCGAAAAATTGTTAAATTTGATGAAAAATTGTGTAAAATGTTGAAAATTAGCGTAGAAAAGTGTTTTACATGTTGAAAAATTGCGTAAATTGTTGCCTAAAAGGTGGAAAAATTGCCTAAATTGATGAAAAAGTGTGTAAAACATTGAAAAAAGTCGTAAAATTGCTTCAATTGTCGAGAAATCTTGCATAAATTTGATGAAAAATTGTGTGAAATGTTGAAAAAAAGTTGTAAAATTGCTTCAAATGTTGAAAAAATTGCATGAATTGTTGCAGTTTTTCGACAATTCTCTCAATTTTTAACAATATCTCGACTTTTTCACACAATTTTCAACAATTTAAACAATTTTTCGACAAATTAATGCAATTTTAACGACATTTTTTTTTTCCCAACATTTTACACAATTTTTCATCAAGTTTAACAATTTTTCGACAACTTGAGCAACATTTCACGCAATTTTTCAACAATGTTTTTACACATGTTTTTTCATCAAATAAAACAATTTTTCGACAATTTGAAGCAATTTTACAACTTTTTTTCAACATTTCACACAATTTTTCATCAATTTATGCAGGATTTCTCGACAATTGAAGCAATTTTACGAATTTTTTTCAATGTTTTACACACTTTTTTATCAATTTAGGCAATTTTTCCACCTTTTAAGCAACATTTCACGCAATTTTTCAACATTTTACACAATTTTTCATCAAATTAAACAATTTTTCGACAATTTGAGCAACATTTCACGCAATTTTTCAACAAAAAAGACACTTTTCTACGGAAATTTTCAAAATTTTACACAATTTTTCATCAAATTAAACAATTTTTTTATGATTTTCAAAAAATTGTGGGGAAAAAGTCAGATTTGGCTTTTTTTTTTTCGCGAAAGTTGCATTTTTTTTTCACGAAAGTTGCATTTTTTTCTGCTGAAAAAGCACCATAACTCTGACTAAAATTGACGAAAATGCAAAAACGAGGGCATTTTCGGAATCCTCTCGTCGAGACGAATCGAATGGTGTAATTCACTTTTTAATTTTTGAGCTTTTTTTTCGGGGGGGGCAAAAGTTGCCTTTTTTTGAACTGAAAAATCAGTTCCTTTGCAGAAAAATCAGCATAACTTT
>JAVBJF010001435.1:0-14061 GCA_033439095.1 Pseudococcus viburni
TTTATCTGTCAGTTATACGTATTTGATCCAGTAACATGGTCTTCCAACAGTGAATCAGATTTTCTGTGTAACCGTGATGAAACTGACGCAGCTAAAGTAAGCCCCTGCAAATATTTACTTATGCAATAAAAATCGCCCGTGTAAAATAAATAGTCTACACAAAAGGTTGTATGATTAGGTTACATTAGGAATTTCATAAAAAAACTCATCGAGTTATAATCTAACAATTGACTCAACCCCTGTGAAATCTGACATTTCAATACCAAATTAATTGCAATTGAAAAATTATTTAAAATTTTTTCCAAAATTCATTAAATCAACACTGTTACTGTTGACAATTTTTTTATCCTTGGAAAACTTGATATTAGGTATCATTTTTTAGAAATATAATCATGTAATTTTTTATGGTCAATTTTCATGTATTTTAATGTAACTCTTTTTTTCTCTCTTCCCACATGTCCATGTTAAAAAAGTGCCCAAAATTGATTCAAAATTTTTATTTTAATGTACCTACTTATATGAAATAACGCACATTAATTGTTCAAAACACTTCACAAGATATTGATTTTTTTTCAAGCCTAAAAAACGGATCATAAATTCAAAAATTCGATTTTTTAAATCTTAATTCAAATTCAACAATTGTTGAATTTGAATTAAGTTAGGCATCAAAATTGACATTAGGATTTTTAAAAATGTTGTTAAAGTCTTTTCAATGTGAAGTATGGTTTGAAAATGTTTAAATTAATTTTTATAAGATATTTAAATTCCAATAGCCAAACGTAAATTAATATTTCAATTTTTTGCTGCCAAGCGACATCTATTAATAATAAAGTCTACTTGATCCTATAAATAGTTGAACATTCGAATAATAGAGATGACTTGCAATGGCTCATTGTAACGAATCAGTACGTCAGAGAGCAGCACCGAGTACATAATATGATAGTATGCCATGGGCAATGCAATGAAAATAAATGTTCAACAATCTAGTATTATTTACGTGTTTCAAATTTATTTTCTAGCGTTTTTCTATTCATTTACTAGTAAATAACTTATCAAAAAACGGGTAATGAGGAGTTCCAAAACGAAAATAGCCCAGCTAACGTGGTTTTCGCTTTAACAACTAGGTAACAGCAAGCATATTTTTACAAAAATTTTGTCTACTGGGTTCTTGTGAAGCAATTCCTCGTTAACGATTGGTGGGGAGGGGGGGATGAACGAGCCTTTCTTTTAAATAAATGGTACTAATCTGCACGAATTTAAAAGAAGAAATCAATTTAAAAAAATATTTTAAAGCTTTCAAAGCTAGGCTTTCTTTTTTTCCTGCCCCCTCTAAAATTAAAAGGACTCCTTTCCCATATGAAATGACCTCCAAAATTAGCATAACCTTCCAAATTTGTGAAATGGTATGAATTTATGTAACTTCACGACTGATATCGCTTTTAAAAAAATTCTCATTAGGTATTTGCAGACATAACGATGCGATTTCAAGAAAAATGTGTGACGCTTCGAAGAATAGAACGTTCTATTAAAAAAAAAAGTTCACTTTTTTAAAAAAAGATTTCAAATTTTTATTAAAAATTGGCCTGTTGGAGTGAAGGAGGAGAGGGACACTCCTCGTATGCTTAGAAGGTTCATCGCACCTTTGCAAAAAACCTTTCTTGACTCCTTTCTGGTTGTGCACTCCATCATTATTTTGAAGATATTACCTATTTAATTTTATGAACTTTTGGTCATCTCCGTTTTCTTCAAACAATAATTTTTTTAGAGCGATCCTTATTTGAAGGGTACAGGGAAAAAAAACCTTACGCAGTCGCGTAAGGTAACCGACTTTTCGGTTTTCACATACAACGTAATGTAAGTTTATTAGCATCGAAGGATGATTCAACTCGAAAAATTAAGGCCAAATTTGAAATCAACAATCCTTTTTACATAATTTATATTGCTTCTTTTCAAGTTAAGTTCAAAATTTTGAACTTCGATACCCCTTATGACATCTAGGGAAATTCAAATCGAAAAACTAAGGCCTTTGAAATCAGTTTCAAGTTATTACTCGAAATTAAAATTTTTGTCCAGTACCCAATTCCAAAATTTTGGACCTCTAAGCTGTCTAATGTACATAGGGGAACCTAGGGGGCTGAAATCGAAAAACCAAGGCCAAATTTGAAACATAACCCCAAATTACATAAAAGCTGTATGTATAATTTTAAAGTAATTGCCGAAATTGAAATTTCAGCCTTTCCCTCCTCCATCCCCTCAGGCATCCTCAAGTCCCTAGGGACATCTAGGGGATTCGAATCGGTAAAACAAAGACAAATTCGGAATCCGCGACCCACAATGTGTCAGAATGTGCCCTTTTACCGAATTTTGAATGCCAAAATGCAAAATGTGAGTTTTGAACCTCTCATTACGCCCTTTGGTGACCGTTTTTTGGATTTTAAATCGGTTTGAAAATCTCAAAATTTCGATCCTTCCTCTACGATTTTTGTAATATCTGTCTCCTTATGAAAGTTCACAGCTTTCGTGTTTAATCAAAGACAAAAGTGTACCTTTTTCATTAAAATTTCACAATTTTTTTTTATTCATTTATTCAAATTTCTCAAACTTTAAAGTTCAATATTTCGAAAACGGTTGAATGGATTTCAAATCGGTTTGAAAATCTCAAAATTTAAATCCTTCCTCTACAATTTTTGTAATTTGTGTTTTTTTCTGAAAGTTCGCCGCTTTCGAGTTTAATCAAAGACAAAAGTGTACATCATTCATTCAAATTTCTCAAAGTTCCAAAGTTGTGATATGTGTTTCCTTCTGAAAGTTTGCCGCTTTCGAGTTTAATCAAAGACAAAATTGTACCTTTTCCATTCAAATTTCTCAAATTTTCACCTTTTTTATTCATTTATTCAAATTTCTCAAACTTCAAAGTTGAATATCTCGAAAACGGCCGAATGGATTTCCGAGATATCTTACTTTGAACTTTGAGAAATTTGAATGAATGATGTATACTTTGTCTTTGATTAAACTCGAAAGCGGCGAACTTTCAGAAGAAAACACATATCACAAAAATTGTAGAGGAAAGATTGAAATTTTGAGATTTTCAAACCGATTTGAAATTCATTCAGCCGTTCTCGAGATATTGAACTTTGAACTTTGAGAAATTTGAATAAATGAATAAAAAAGGTGAAAATGTGAGAAATTTGAATATAAAAGGTACAATTTTGTCCTCGATTAAACTCGAAAGCTGTGAACTTTCAGAAGAAAACATAAGTATATCACAAAAATTGTAGAGGAAGGATCGAAATTTTGAAATTTTGAATCCGATTGAAAATCCATTCAGTCGTTTTCGAAATATCTAACTTTGAACTTTGAGAAATTTGAATGATTGATGTACACTTTTGTCTTTGATTAATCTCGAAAGCGGCGAACTTTCAGAAGAAAACACATATCACAAAAATTGTAGAGTAAGAATCGAAATTTTGAGATTTTTAAACCGATTTGAAATCCATTCGGCCGTTTTCGAGATATTCAACTTTGAAGTTTGAGAAATTTGAATAAATGAATAAAAAAGGTGAAAATTTGAGAAATTTGAATGGAAAAGGTACAATTTTGTCTTTTATTAAACTCGAAAACTGTGAACTTTCAGAAGAAAACACGAAATTTGAATGAATGATGTATACTTTGTCTTTGATTAAACTCGAAAGCGGCGAACTTTCAGAAGAAAACACATATCACAAAAATTGTAGAGGAAAGATTGAAAATTTTGAGATTTTCAAACCGATTTGAAATTCATTCAGCCGTTCTCGAGATATTGAACTTTGAACTTTGAGAAATTTGAATAAATGAATAAAAAAGGTGAAAATGTGAGAAATTTGAATATAAAAGGTACAATTTTGTCCTCGATTAAACTCGAAAGCTGTGAACTTTCAGAAGAAAACATAAGTATATCACAAAAATTGTAGAGGAAGGATCGAAATTTTGAAATTTTGAATCCGATTGAAAATCCATTCAGTCGTTTTCGAAATATCTAACTTTGAACTTTGAGAAATTTGAATGATTGATGTACACTTTTGTCTTTGATTAATCTCGAAAGCGGCGAACTTTCAGAAGAAAACACATATCACAAAAATTGTAGAGTAAGAATCGAAATTTTGAGATTTTTTAAACCGATTTGAAATCCATTCGGCCGTTTTCGAGATATTCAACTTTGAAGTTTGAGAAATTTGAATAAATGAATAAAAAAGGTGAAAATTTGAGAAATTTGAATGGAAAAGGTACAATTTTGTCTTTGATTAAACTCGAAAACTGTGAACTTTCAGAAGAAAACACATATCACAACTTTGAACTTTGAGAAATTTGAATGAATTATGTACACTTTTGTCTTTGATTAAACTCGAAAGCGGCGAACTTTCAGAAAAAAACACAAATTACAAAAATTGTAGAGGAAGGATCTAAATTTTGAGATTTTCAAACCGATTTGAAATCCATTCAACCGTTTTCGAAATATTGAACTTTAAAGTTTGAGAAATTTGAATAAATGAATAAAAAAAATTTGTGAAATTTTAATGAAAAGGTACACTTTTGTCTTTGATTAAACACGAAAGCTGTGAACTTTCATAGGGGACAGATATTACAAAAATCGTAGAAGAAGGATCGAAATTTTGAGCAATTTTTGTGATATGTGTTTTCTTCTGAAAGTTCGCCGCTTTCGAGTTTAATCAAAGACAAAAGTGTGCATCATTCATTCAAATTTCTCAAAGTTCAAAGTAAGATATCTCGAAAACGGCTGAATGGATTTTTAATCGGTTTGAAAATCTCAAAATTTCGATCCTTTCTCTACAATTTTTGTGTTTATGTGTTTTCTTCTGAAAGTTCACAGCTTTCGAGTTTAATCGAGGACAAAATTGTACCTTTTCCATTCAAATTATGTCTCATATTTTCACCTTTTTTATTCATTTATTCAAATTTTTCAAACTTCAAAGTTCAATATCTCGAAAATGGTTGAATGGATTTCAAATCGGTTTTAAAATCGGAAAAGTTCAAGCTTTCCTCTACAATTTTTGTGATATGTGTCCTCTTCTGAAAGTTCGCAGCTTTCGAGTTTATTCAAGGACAAAGTGTACATTTTTCAGTCAAATTTCTCAAAGTTCAAAGTTAGATATCTCGAAAACGACTGAATGGATTTTAAATCGGTTTGAAAATCTCAAAATTTCGATTCTTCCTCTACAATTTTTGTGATATGTGTTTTCTTCTGAAAGTTGGCCGCTTTCGAGTTTAATCAAAGACAAAAGTGTACATCATTCATTCAAATTTCTCAAAGTTCAAAGTAAGATATCTCGAAAACGGCTGAATGGATTTTAAATCGGTTTGAAAATCTCAAATTTCGATCCTTCCTCTACAATTTTCGTGATATGTGTTTTCTTCTGAAAGTTCACAGCTTTCGAGTTTAATCGAGGACAAAATTGTACCTTTTCCATTCAAATGTCTCACATTTTCACCGTTTTTATTCATTTATTCAAATTTCTCAAATTTCAAAGGTCAATATCTCGAAAACGGTTGAATGGATTTCAAATCGGTTTGAAAATCTGAAAATTTCAAGCTTTCCTCTACAATTTTTGTGATATGTGTCCTCTTCTGAAAGTTCGCAGCTTTCGAGTTTATTCAAGGACAAAGTGTACATTTTTCAGTCAAATTTCTCAAAGTTCAAAGTTCAATATCTCGACAACGGCTGAATGGATTTCAAATCGGTTTGAAAATCTCAAAATTTCAATCCTTCCTCTACAATTTTTGTGATATGTGTTTTCTTCTGAAAGTTCACCACTTTCGAGATTACTCAAAGACAAAAGTGTACATAAACGTATATATATATATATATATATATATATATATATATATGGATCATACTAACCTTGCGAGACCCGCTTTGCAAAAAGAGATCATACAGACACTGTGAGGCCCAAAACTTTAAAAATAGGCATAAATAAAGGGTCAGGTAAAAATGCCAATGTGTGTAACCAAAAAAATAGTAGAAAATGAGGCGAGTCTAATGGCGCTAGCGTCATATTTCTATCTCTTTATGCCTAAGAATGGCGCATGGTTAAAGTTTTTAAGTTTTGCTGTGTGCAGAGAGGCGAGGTAATTTGTATATAAAGATATACAAACGACCTTGCGAGACCCTCTGCCTACAGACTCCTGAGTATGCATACATCATGAAAAACCACTTTATATGGCATGACGTTGCGAGACCCGATTTCGGGCCTCGCAAGGTAAAATCGGGCCTAATAAGGATAGCGTGATATCCAAAACGGGTCTCGCAACGCTGCAACATGCCTATATATATATATATATATATGGATCATACTAACCTTGCGAGACCCGTTTTGCAAAAGGAGATAATACAGGCACTGTGAGGCCCGAAACTTTAAAAATCGGCATAAATGAAGGGTCAGGTAATACGGCCGATGTGTGGAGCGGAAAAAATAGTAAAAAATGAGACGAATTTCACTGAGCAAGCGCCATCCCTTTAGCTTGATTCGTATTTGAATGGCGCATGGTTGAAATTTCCAAATGTTGCTGTGTGCAGAGAGGCGAGGTAATTCATATACAAAGATATACAAACGACCTTGCGAGACCCTCTGCCTACAGACTCCTGAGTATGCATACATCATGAAAAACCACTTTATATGGCATGACGTTGCGAGACCCGATTTCGGGTCTCGCAAGGTAAAAACGGGCCTAATAAGGATAGCGAGATATCCAAAACGGGTCTCGTAAGGCTGCAGCATGCCTGTATATATATATATATGCCAACAGTACCTCTTCGTCACCGTTTATATAGGCAAGTATCCTTTCCGTCACCGAAATCGGTGACGAAGGCGTTTTGCCGGTGACGTAGGCGTTTCCCTGTGTATATCAAGTTAAAACAACTCTTTTTAACCCAAAATGAAGGTGACAGAGGCGTCTGGTGGTTACGCAGACGTCCCCCTGTGTATACTCGCCTAAAACTGCTTTTTTCACCATGCACATGAGATCGCGATCTTTTTTTTGTGGTGACGTGGAGGCTATGTATATACCTACAATATACAGATTTTAAAGTCCATTGTAATAAAAGTCTTTATCATGTCGCGCCACCTGCTTATTCATTTGACTTGAGGGAGGCAAAGACGTATAAACACTATAAAAACTATGCTGGTTTTAAATACCACGTGTAGAAACCAACAGAAGCATATTTAAAGGTGGTGACGAAAAGGTACTGTTTATAAAAGGTGACGTCGAGGTTATGTTGGTCCATATATATATATATATATATATATACAGGCATATTGCAGCGTTGCGAGACCCGTTTTGGATATCTCGCTATCCTTATTAGGCCCGATTTTACCTTGTGAGGCCCGAAATCGGGTCTCGCAACGTCATGCCATATAAAATGGTTTTTCATGATGTATGCATACTCAGGAGTCTGTAGGCAGAGGGTCTCGCAAGGTCGTTTGTATATCTTTATATACAAATTACCTCGCCTCTCTGCACACAGCAAAACTTAAAAACTTTAACCATGCGCCATTCTTAGGCATAAAGAGATAGAAATATGACGCTAGCACCATTAGACTCGCCTCATTTTCTACTATTTTTTTGGTTACACACATTGGCATTTTTACCTGACCCTTTATTTATGCCTATTTTTAAAGTATTGGGCCTCACAGTGTCTGTATGATCTCTTTTTGCAAAGCGGGTCTCGCAAGGTTAGTATGATCCATATATATATATATATAAGGAAACCTCGTTTTTTCTCACACGTCCTATCGTGTTCAGAAGGTCCTAAACGTGAAGAAAAGTTGGTCCCGACGTCCATTTCAACCATGATGAACAATTTAGTACTCGACTTTTCCATAAATGGAAAAGTCGGTAAAACTAGATAAGTCAAAAAATCATATAATAAGAAAGGGACCTGACCCAGGCGTAAAATTAAAAAAGGTCAAATCTAAATCCATTTCTAATATACAATTTTTTGACTTATCTGTCCCCCCCCCGTACCCTTCATTTTAGGAAACCTTCCAAATAATTCGTTATTATATGTACTTATACGTACTTATCTGAACATTTTTACGATGATGGAAGTATATGAAATTATTGATTTTTTACGTATTACATTGAGTACTCGCCTTTTTTATGGTTGAAATTCTAGTTTAATTCATCAGAATAAAATGTCCTCGTTATTTATTAGGTATTATTTTATTGCTCATCATTTCATCAAAGACGAACCGAATAGAGGGGGCATTTCGTCATCAATAAATGAAAAAATAATTTTTTAGCGAGGAAAATAAGGTTTGAGTCAGGAAAAAAATTCCAAAAGTAACATATTTTTTAAAAGAGTTTAATTTTGAGTCGAAAAAATTGAAAAAAATTATTTTGTACGTAATGTAAATAAAAAATTCAGAAAAAATCATCTGGATCAGTTTTTCATTTTTGCTTCACTCCCCCCCCCCCCCATTATTGTTATACATTCGCTTCACAGTTGACAAAGAAAAGTTTTACTTACCTAATTTAATTACTTTTCAAAATTGGAGAATAAGCCTAGTTCAGACACATCAACTATACTTGAATCAAGTTGCTTGGCATGAGGTACTTCTTACACTGGCGCAGTAGTGAAAATTAAAAATAATGACTGATTTGACCAATCAGGAAGTTGTAAAATCGTTGGCAATTACTTTTTTGTTTATTTTTTGAAATTAATTTGAAAAATTAAAATTATAACTCTCTGGCCACCAAACTTTCCACTTGAAAAGCTTTGAATATGGAGTTTGAAAATTCAGAAAGTTGAAATTGTTGATTTTGGCGTTCAAAATAGAAATTTGAGAGACTTATCAAGCTATCCCCTGTAGCCAAGTATCGCAACGTTATCGTTGAAAATAAAATTTCAAAAATTTACATCGTGAGGAAAAATCATAAAAAAAGGTAACTTTACGTAAAACTCACCTAACTTGATTCAAGTATATACTGGACCGTGTGAACCAGGCTTTAGCGATGAGGCTTCTATTAAACTTGTAACTCCCTTTTATTTAGGCCGATAATATTACATACAGTCTACATCTGTATATTACCGATTTGTGGTATTTTGGTATATTGAAAGCTTTAATCACTTCACAAAATCGTCTGCTTACTGAAACAGATTTCAAATAGGGTTGCTGATTATCGATCCTGAAGCATAAAAGTACATTAACATATGAGTAGCCTTAAATGAGTGCCTAATATTTTACGGATGGCGAAGCAACAATAACGTCAAGTTGAAGAGTACGGTCTACGTACAGATACAGATATAGCAGTGAGAGAGCTAGACAGTGATTCGGCGTCGACTATCGTGTAATAATATTTAAATCATAGAGACAAATTCACTCGCAGAAATTATCGGGTACAATGTACAAGTACCACATTATACGAGCACACTTAAACGTAAATTTCCATGTCATACTTACTTGTACCTTCAGCAGTAACGTACCGAAGGAATTTCCCAGGGGGTGGAGGGTGGGGGGGGGGTGAAAATCTCAACTCAAATTTTCGAAATTCCCAACTACATATAGCCGATATCAGACTTCCGGGGGAGGGAGTAAAATTCAAATTTGCTAACCAATTTTTTTCAAACTTTCTCGGTTGATTTCTTAAAATTTACATGTATAGGTACTAATTTTTCCCAAAGCACGTGAGATTTTTTTGATTTTTTTTACTCGTTTTCATCATTTTTGCAAACTATTGAAGTTTTTACAACCCATTATAAGACCATTTTTGAGATAAAAAATCTGAATAATTTTTTCATTGGTTACTCCAAATTTATATATATTTTTTTATACCTACAAACAATCTCATTGTAGTTGAAAAAACATACGAAATAGTTTATTTGCCTTGAGCGAAGAAAGGGTGGAAGTTTCGAAAAAAATTATAATTTTACATCAATAAAATTTTGTAATTTCAATATAAAGAATAAAGAGATAGATTTGGCCCGAGCGAAGCGAGGGCGAAAATTTCAGAAAACCTCGTATTGAATGTGCAATAAAATAGTGTTTTGGAAGAATAAACTTTAATGAAAAATCGACTGTTTCTACAAAGCAGAAATATAATATGGCCGAGCGTAGCGAGGCTAAAGCTTTTGAAAAATTGGATTTTCAAGTACCTATTAAAAATAATTTTTAAGAACAAGAACAATGAAATTAATTGGAATAATTTTTAAGAAAAATGCGGAAAAATCTCTTTTAAACTACAAGTACAACCATAAAAATGTTTTAGATGACGAGTGAAAATTTTTAAAATGACAAGGTAATTTAATTTTTTTTTCCTAAAAAAACATAAATTACAACGTAGCCCAGTCATTTCAGGTCCGAACCTCCAAAAAATTTTTGCGCCGCTGAATTTCACATCAATTGTGTAGAATGACCTCCCAAACAACATATTAAAACTTGCACCCCGCAAGTGTCCGGCTACCCCCGCAAGAGGGTAAAAACCACCCTCAAAACCAGTTTTTCGCTTTTTACGCCGAAATAACAACTTAAATCAAAAAATGTAAGGAGTAAAAGTTTTTCTACGTTAAATTTCCTATAGAATTACTGTAGAACTTTTTCGAAAATTTTCATTTTTAAGAGGGTTGAAAATGATGATTTTTCAAAATTCACGATTCTTTCATTTTACGAGGTTATACGGTATTTTTGGAGAAAAATCATAAAAAAACAAACTTATTTTACATTGAATTTTCAATAGAAGTCATCCCTCAGATTTTACAAACGGTCAAGAGATGGTGCGAGGACCATGGTAAGGGATGAAAGAGATTGTTTTTTAATGGAAATACCAATGGTGGTAGGACTAAGTAATCAAGTAGAGTGGAACAAAAAAACATGTATTGAATTTTGACCCAGTTTCCAGGGATGGTTTGTTTGGAGTTGGGAACCCACCATAAAAAATTTCAGCGCCTTAGCTCAAAATGGGGTAAAGCCAGGGGTTCATAAAATAAGGCCGTTTTTGAGAAAGTCTCAGTTTTTCTGGGGTAAACTAAACTCCAACTAAAATGACACAGAAACGGGAGGAGGGCGCTAAAAAAGTACAATTTGAGTTACTACACCTCCTCGAACCGTTGGTGGCTTGAATCAAAACCACTTTTAGGAGTTCCTCTGCAAATTCAAAAGTTACAGATAGTTGGGAAATTGTGGTTTTAAGTCATCTGAAAAATGAAATGACGTTCCTCTGGTCACCAAAATTCAACCAACATTCAAAAATTGGCGTAAAAAAACTATTTTTGAAATAAAAAATTGATAATTCTTCATTTTTGTGGTTCCAACTTCCGGACCCGGTTGCGGGGGTAGCCGGACACTTGCGGGGTGCAAGTTTTAGTATGTTGTTTGGGAGGTCATTCTACACAAATGATGTGAAATTCAGCGGCGCAAGAATTTTTTGGAGGTTCGGACCTAAAATGACTGGGGGCTAAACGGTTTAATCCTTCGCTGGGAAAATGATTAATTTTCAGTTGGGAACAGTTGGGAAAATTACTAATTTTTTCAACTAACATGTGAAAATTTTGTTGATTTCCGACTTTTAAAATAGGTAGAGGTAGGTAACCATTTTATTTATTCATTTTTCATTTAAAAAATAAATACCAATCGTCCCAACTGAAATTTTTACTCATCGCTTGGGAGAATGACCAATTTTGAGTAGGGAAAATTACCAATTTTAAATTGGAAAATTACCAATTATGAGTCGGGAAGTTCACCATTTTCGAGTTGGGAAAATTACCAATTTTGAGTTGGAACAAAAGAAAATTTTGTTGATTTCCAACTTTTACAAATAACCATTTTATTTATTATTTTTCATCAAAAAAATGAATCCCAACTGTCCAATTTTCCTATCTGATGTGTTAAAATGTTCAATTTTCCCAACTCACAAGTAAAAAATTTCCTCGGGGGGCTCGGGGGGAGCTCCCCCCTCCTCCTTATTGGTACGTCACTGACCTTCAGTCTCTATACACACTACACAGTATTAATTCACGTGATGTGGTTTCCTTAATTAATATCCCTGCAGTTGGGACGAGTATTTATATTAAGGTTCATTTCTACGAATAAGTATCTGTATCGAGTAAAGTGAAGAGAAAAATCCTCGAATAATCTTCTGTTCTTTTTTCTTAAATTTCTTCAGCATATGTTTCCGTAGCTACGTTGATGTACCTGTTCGTTGATAGATTTTTTATTTTCTTTGAAGATGGATTACGGAAAATTCTAAAAGCTTTTTGAAGTATTTATACCGAATGGTTGTAATTGACACGCGTTTGAAGTAATCTAGACGAATTGCGAATTGACTAATGTTTCGCTTTGATGTGTGATGCAGTTTTTTGTAAATAGACCTACGTGTGTAATACAAATCGAGTGTTGATTAGAAAATGTATGTACATGGGTACATTTCGTGCGATACCGGTAAAAAATGCTTAAAATATTTTTCGGTAATTTGTTGGTAATTTGTATAGTTTTACGAGTTATAAAATCTTTTTTGAAAAAAATAATCTATCTAAGGTACACAAAACCGAGACCAAAAAGAACGTAGGTACTGTGCGTCGTTTCGGTGTAGATGCGGTGCCGGTAACGTAAATAAACACCGATAAAGAGATTCGATGATTGTTGGACTAAAAGCAAGGACTCCCATTATTTTTCGAAAGTGTTCTGGGTCTGATCTTTTAATATAAACGTACTTTTTATAATATTATAAACTGTTTACGTAATTAGTATCGCAGCGGCTTCGTTATACGTTTGATATTTTTTTTCTCTTATACATTTCTTGAAGGTTGTGTAATCTCTTTAAAATCAATAACCCTATCACTTTCACGAGTTTTATCCAAAAATAGCTCTCGTATTCCAACGTCGAAGCAAATCTTATACGTAGGTACTCTTAAGACCATATCGTAAGTATATGGCTTGCCGAGTACCTACCAGATAAGGGTGAAATTCTTACAACACGGAATTCCATTCTGGAAAAGATTTCTTCCCATTGCATAGAGAGGTATATAGGATAGAAGAATAGTAGAAAAAATAAAGCGGAAGCGATTGTACGGGGAAGTCAAAACGTGATTTTTCAGCTTTTCTGCATGAGAAATGGAAAAAAAAAGACGTAAACTTGAGAAGTACCATCAGTGAAATTTCCGATTACGTGCTTTGGAAATTGTTGAATTTACGTGATTTGTCGACGGTATACTGAGATTTTGGAAGACGAAATGTATGTACTTTATTTTGCCACTGAAAATCGTATCTTGCGATAATTTTTTCGAGTACGTGAATCTTTCGTGTGTGGTCAATTTGAAAGTGTGAAATTGACGATAATTTGGCTTCAAAAAGTAATACGAGTTGATGTAGGTGTGTTTTTTATACTGGGATGTTAAAGTTACATTTTTTTCCCACTGAAGAGATCGAAATTTCCCGTTTTTTCATTTGGATGATTTGATGATTTCTTTTAGTTTTCCCTTTTTCCGGATCCAGAACCGGACTTCTGGTGATTGATTTTCATATTTGGCCAATGATGCTTTTTAGGAAATACCACCTGCCAGTGTTTCATTTCATTACCTATTACACAGAGCGACAAAAAAATTTTTTTGCTCTGTTTCTGGGTTCTCATGCCAAAATTCTGTTTCTAGACATCAAAATACATCACCTTGCTCAATCCTGGCTTCCAAAGTTTGCTTTGGAGGGTGGGGGAGCCAAAAAACTGATTTTTCGAGGTCAATAAGCCTGAGCATTACAAAAAATATTGAATTTTTTTTTGGACTAATCTTGTAGGAAATTTTACGGCAAATCCAATGCCGCAAACCGCAGACCTCCGTCTCTTTTTTTAAAAAAGTTACAGCTCATTCTTTCCAAAATTTTGTGAAAAAATCGCATTTTTTTGGTTTTTTTTTCGGAAAGAAGTGAAATTTGAGAGAAAAGTAAGGGTTTTAAGGCCATAATTACCATGGTGAGAGTTGTAGGAAATTTTACGGCAAATTGAATGCCGCAAACCACGGACCTCTATCTCTTATTGAAAAAAGTTACAGCTCATTCTTTACAAAATTCTGTGAAA
>JAVBJF010001436.1:0-14026 GCA_033439095.1 Pseudococcus viburni
TAATTTTTTGGAGGGGGGGTGATGAGAAATATTTTTAAAATCTTAGTCCGATGAAAGTCTGAATTTTCATGTTTGTGATTTGGTAGACAACATTAAAAGTAAACTTTTAATTTTCCATTTGCATTTATTTTTTTGAGAAAAAATTTATTTCTTTTGGAAATCAAACATTTGATGGTTTCAAAAAAATGAGGGGGGATTTTTGATAGCGATGTTTACAAAAATAGGTCAATTTTTTGGTTACTTTTCGACTCAAAAAAGGTTACTACGTGTTAGCTTATTTTTTTGCCGAATTTCTCTCCTTTGTCTGACGATTTTTATAATGAAAATAAATCTTCAAAAAAATTCAATACACTTGACATAATTACCCGAAGTCGCAGTCGGACAGATCAAGCCTATGAGGTGAAAAGTAATAATTATTAGTATTTTCTCACAAATTACTTCCACGATTAAAGTAACAATTTCATTATTTTTCATACTCACAGATAATGATCAGACCTAAGCTCGAAATTAAAATCACCCTTAACGAGAACATTGCCAGCAGTATGTGAAGTCTTGATACGGTACAATACGAAAAATTTCTGGAGTGATATGTTTCCAAGATTTGTTTTTTTGCAAAAATACTAAAAACCTATATGAACCTACATGCACCACAGACCTTGCAGATATTACAGCATCTGCAAGGTCTGTGATGTACCCAACTGTTGATGTTTTTGAAATTCGAAGTGTACTTACCTGATTAAACAACGAAGACGATACCTACGTTTGTCATATTCGTTTTGATGTGAATACGTAAAACGTGTGGTTCTCGCGATTGAATGTTGCGCTGTCGAAAAATTACGCTCTAGCCATCGATTTTTTGGAGTTTTTCGGGGTAGCCGAGGCCAGATAAATTTACCACCGGTCAGTTTAGCCCTTTCCTCTCTCGGCTTCATTTGCGTTTTTGAATGAATGGGGTTCAGATCTGGATTTAGGAAGTCCGAATACATATATTTTGACACCCCACACGATAAATTTGAAAATTTTCAGTTTTGCCCCCCCCCACGTTGATTTTTTGAACTAATAGACTTCAGATTCGGATTTGAAAGGTCAAAATACAAACATTTCGACACCCCACATCACGATAAATTTGAAAATGTTGAGTTTTGCCCTTCTCCCCCTAAGCCTCCTTGAATTTATTAGAGTCAATAGATAATCTCCTACTATAGGTATTCTATATTTTCCTATTTGAAAATGAGTCATTATGTGAGGTGATTTGATAAAATAAACTAATTGACGAATTGATTTGTTTCTTTGTTTCAGGTTAGTATCTATTTAGAATTTTCACCGTAAGAATAATAAATAGAAGATAGGTAAGTAAGTTGATTTTGAATGATTCGTTCAGAAGGATATTTTATGGGGTCAGTCTATGAAATGGACGATCTCATTTTACCCATCTCTTTTTCTACATGACTAAAATAATGACATCTAGACTTGTCAAATCGACGCCCTAGTTCTAAAATGGTCCAAGTGCCACTTTTTTTCAAAAATGAGGTTTTTATGGTATTGGATTCAGTGAATCAAGCTGCATCGATTAAGATATAAAAAAACGTAAATTTAATTAATTTAAACCTAAAAAAAAGTGTTTAAAAATTGCGAAGTTCATAAGCGCAATGCAAATTTTGTTAGGTTTTTCAACTTTCCTGTAAAGAAATCAATTTGGTACTTGGACCATTTTAGAACTAGGGCGTCGATTTGCCATATTTATTTAGTTGGAAAAAGTGAGTTGATTAGACATCTGTAGACTTGAGAAAACATTTTTTTTAATTTTAAAAATTACTAACAAGGGAGGTATCCCAACTGAACGGAAAATTTTGAGCCCAAACAAAAAAAATTGAAAGTACATCTTGACTGGACCCCGTATCCAAAATTTCAGGTGCTGAAGTTCATTTCTCGATTTTTGGCGAATTTTTGAAATTTAAAAATTACCTCCGCCCTGCGAAATATGAAAATTTGATCTAATGGACGAAAAAAGCTGGAAATTGGTATCTACCCTATTTTCGACCTCCCGAATCGATTGGAAGCGGTTTTCGAAACGTTTCGGAGCCATCAGAAAATTTTTGAATTTTCCAACGCTGGAGAAAAGCCCATAAAAATGGTCCATATGCACTTCAGCACCTATAATCGCGGATTATCTATATTGGTGACCTATTTAATCGATTAAAACGCAATTTTCCAAAATTCATAACTTTGAGTTCAAATTCGCATTTTTGAGCAAGAAATTTTCCTGAAAAAAATTTAAAAATTCGCGTAATGCGCATATATAGAGGTGAAAAGTTGAAACTTGGTAGATACCCTATTTTCGACCTCCCGCTCCCGAATCGAATGGAAACGGTTTCAAGACGTTTCGGAGCCACCAGAAAATTTTGAATTTTTCCAGCGCTGGAGAAAATCCTATGAAAATGGCCCGTATGCACTTCAGCACCTCTATCCAAACTGGTGACCTATATGATCGATTAAAACACGATTATCCAAAATTCATAATTTCGAGTTCAATTTTGGGCAAGAAATTTCCCTAAAAAAAACTTTAAAATTCCCCTAATGCGCATACATCGAGGTAAAAAGTTGAAACTTGGTAGATACCCTATTTTCGACCTCCCGCTCCCGAATCGAATGGAAACGGTTTCAAGACGTTTCGGAGCCACCAGAAAATTTTGAAATTTTCCCACGCTTACTGGAGAAAAGCCCATAAAAATGGCCCATATGCACTTCAGCGCCTATAATCGCGGGTAACCAATATTGATGACGTATTTGATCGAATAAAGTAAAATTTTCCGAAATTCGCAACTTTGAGTTCAAATTTATATTTTTTGGCGGACAAATTTTACTGGAAAAAAATTAATTTCTGCCAAAAAGGTGTAAATTTGAACTTCAAGTTGCGAATTTCAGAAAATTATGTTTTAATAGATCAAATATGTCACCAGTATAGATAATCCGTGATTTTACGTAGTTGCTGAAGTGCATATGGGCCATTTTTATGAGCTTTTCTCCAGCGCTGGAAAATTCCAAAATTTTCTGGTGGCTCCGAAACATCTCGAAACCGCTTCCAATCAATTCGGGAAGTCAAAAATAGGGTATATACCAAATTTCAGTTTTTTTCATTCATTAGGCGGAGGTAATTTTGAAATTTCAAAAATTCGCCAAAAATCAAAAAATGAACTTCAGCACCTGAAATTTTGGGTACGGGGTCCTTTTACGATGTGCATTCTATTTTTTTTTGTTTGGGCTTAAAATTTTACTTTGAGTTGGGATACCTCCCTTGTGAATGTAAATACCTAACTTCAATTATTGAAAAATAATTATTTCTTGGATATACCTATTTCAGTTGAAATTGATAACAAATTATGTTTCTTGATTAACTATGTTCATTTTCGAATTCAGCGTACCCAAAACCCTTAAAATCGATATTCGCGAAGGATTTCTATCAATTTTCGAATTTTTACTCCCTCCCCTTGAAATGTTTCAATTTTCGGTGTACTTTCGAACTAATAAATTGTAAGTGTATCTTGTGAAATCGAAAAATGATACTTCTCGTTTCGAACTGAAATGAGAATTTAAAATATGAAAGTTGATGATTTGGATGGGCGGGGGGGGGGGGATAATTTTGAAAAATGATAGTGTATATGGATTTCATGATCAATATCGCTTATTTCAAATTCGAGGTTAATTTTCGAGTTACATAAGATTTTCGACCAAGTAATGGGAGAACAGGTGCGGAAAAAACGGGTTTTCGATGGTTTTTGACGAAGAGATGATATAGTACACAAATCAATGAAAAATTCAGAAATTAATTTCCTACTGCAGGATCCAAAACAGCGTTGCCAATGCTAGTGATTTATCACTAAATTTAGTGATTTTTTTCTAAAATAAAAGGACTCGGTGACAAATTTAGTGATAAAGTGATTTTTTCATCTAAAATTCATTTCGCCTTCAAAAAAATTGGTGATAAAGTGATTTTGTTCTCCTCAAAACTCATTTTCGATTTTTCAAAATCAATTTTTTTAAAAGCTTTAGCCTTCCTACGCTCGGCCTACAAAATTTCATGTTTAAAATTTATAATTTTTCTTGACATTCTTCGTTATTGCCTTGCTCGGAACAAGTAGACAGTTTCGTAGGTTTTTTCAAACGATAAAATTAGTAATGGATTATTGAAGAAAATGAAGTGAATGAGAGGAGAGGATTCAATTACTTTAAAATTTAGTTCGGTGCTCAATTGGCAAATTTTTGCCTTTTACTCCTGCTCCCTCCCTCCCAAAAAAGTCAGCCCGTTCCGTGCTTGATTAAATTAAATTACATAACATCAATTAAGTTCGCTGCAGCTACCTTCTAAGCACATAGGTACATAAAATTTAGTTGGATCGAAGTCCGGGGTATAGGTGTAAGCACATGAATATCTGTGGTAAAAAAGGAGCATTCTGAGAAGGTAAAAAAAAAGTCTTATTTATATGGGTATCATTTAGCTGAGAAAATTGAAAACCTGAGTTGGGATTTTCATAGATCCCCCCTCTCCCTCCATTTCCTGATTATTGGCATTTTTTTACGAAAAATTACCTAGTGATTTTTAGTGATAATCATTTTTGAAAGAAAAGTGATTTTTCCCGATTTTCCAGAATTGTTGCGAGCTGTCAAAAAAAAAACATACAACGTATTCCAGTTTTCATTTTATTGTAATAGTCTACAGTCCAGACGCAGAAAAGTGCTCAGGAAAGTGAATATGCTATGCTTTTTTGGGGAACAAAAAAATCAGTTGGTTTTTTGTTGGTATGGATGGGGTATTCACGAAAATGAGCATTTTCGATTTTTGCCGAGTCACTATAGGGGGCTGGAGCCTAAAAACCCCCATTTTTTCAAGTTGGCCGGGAACAAAATTTTTTTTGCCATTTTGTAGCACATGCTCCCCCGAGTCCGAATATGTGTTTCATTTCCTTGGGCATGGTCACAATGGGCCCCTTAGGGCCCCCAAAGTGCGATTTTTGGTGAAATTTGGCCATTTTTGAAAGTAAAATGATTGTGTAGACGTCATAAAGCTCGCGGAACAAGAAAAAGCCACCTTCATGGGGACATGAACTCATTCTGAACGGATTGAGCCTAAATTTTTGGAAAATGGCTGGCACAATGAGCCGCAGGCGAATTTTAAAGATGCGCCCCTCGGCGATTTCTCAAAAAAATAAACAGCTACAAAATTTTTACAAAATGGCTATGCACGCGTGTAACATATCAAAATGGGGTAAAATTTCGCGAGAAATCCGAAAATGCCAATGAATTTTGATTTTGATCCCTTCCAAAAATTTTAAGGGGTGAAATTTGGTCAATTTATGACCGATTTTGAAAAATTGCCGTGTTACCTATCAAAATGGGGTAAAATTTCGCGAAAAATCCGAAAATGACAATGAATTTTGATTTCGACCCCTTCAAAAAATTTTAAGGGGTGAAATTTGGTCAATTTTTGACCGATTTTGAAAAATTGTCGTGTTACCTATCAAAATGGAGTAAAATTTTCCAAGAAAACCAAAAATACCAATAAATTTGTAATTCGACCTCTTTCAAAAATTTTAAGGGGTGAAATTTGGTCAATTTTTGACCGATTTTGAAAAATTGTCGTGTTACCTATCAAAATGGGGTAAAATTTCGCGAAAAATCCGAAAATGACAATGAATTTTGATTTTGACCCCTTCAAAAAATTTTAAGGGGTGAAATTTGGTCAATTTTTGACCGATTTTGAAAAATTGTTGTGTTACCTATCAAAATGGGGTAAAATTTCGCGAAAAAACTAAAAATGTTGATAAAGTTCGATTTTGACTATTTTGAAAAGGTTTACAGATAAAATCTAGTCAATGTTTGAACAATTCTGAAAAATCATTGTTACTTTTTAAAACATTTTGAAATTTTAATAGAACATAAAAAATATAGTTTTAAGGATAGGTCTTATAACAGCTACGAATGTAAACAAAGGTAACGACGTTGATAAGAATCACGCACATCTGTACCAACAATGTACGATGGCAGTCGATTCTCATCGAAGTTTCATACACCTGAAAATCACTCGAGCATTTTTTTTTTAAATTTACCTGCAAAAAAGTACTTTCTGTTTTACTCTATAAATTTTTCTTTCTCATACATCACGTAATAGTAATGATTGCAAAATTACTGAAAAATTGACCAAATTTCACGCCTTAAAATTTTTGGAAGAGGTCGAATTACAAATTTATTGGTATTTTTGGTTTTCTCGGAAAATTTTACCCCATTTTGATAGATAACACGACAATTTTTCAAAATCGGTCAAAAATTGACCAAATTTCACCCCTTAAAATTTTTGGAAGAGGTCGAATTACAAATTTATTGGTATTTTTGGTTTTCTCGGAAAATTTTACCCCATTTTGATAGGTAACACGGCAATTTTTCAAAATCGGTCAAAAATTGACCAAATTTCACACCTTAAAATTTTTGGAGGGATCAAAATCAAAATTCATTGTCATTTTCGGATTTTTCGCGAAATTTTACCTCATTTTGATAGGTAACACGACAATTTTCCAAAATCGGTCAAAAATTGACCAAATTTCACTTCTTAAAATTTTTGGAAGAGGTCGAATTACAAATTTATTGGTATTTTTGGTTTTCTCGGAAAATTTTACTCCATTTTGATAGGTAACACGACAATTTTTCAAAATCGGTCAAAAATTGACCAAATTTCACACCTTAAAATTTTTGGAAGGGTCAAACTCAAAATTCATTGTCATTTTCGGATTTTTCACGAAATTTTACCCCATTTTGATAGGTAACACGACAATTTTTCAAAATCGGTCAAAAATTGACCAAATTTCACCCCTTAAAATTTTTTGAAGGGGTCAAAATCAAAATTCATTGTCATTTTCGGATTTTTCGCGAAATTTTACCCCATTTTGATAGGTAACACGACAATTTTTCAAAATCGGTCATAAATTGACCAAATTTCACCCCTTAAAATTTTTGGAAGGGGTCAAAATCAAAATTCATTGGCATTTTCGGATTTCTCGCGAAATTTTACCCCATTTTGATATGTTACACGCGTGCATAGCCATTTTGTAAAAATTTTGTAGCTGTTTATTTTTTTGAGAAATCGCCGAGGGGCGCATCTTTAAAATTCGCCTGCGGCTCATTGTGCCAGCCATTTTCCAAAAATTTACGCTCAATCCGTTCAGAATGAGTTCATGTCCCCATGAAGGTGGTTTTTTCTTGTTCCGCGAGCTTTATGACGTCTACACAATCATTTTACTTTCAAAAATGGCCAAATTTCACCAAAAATCGCACTTTGGGGGCCCTAAGGGGCCCATTGTGACCATGCCCAAGGAAATGAAACACATATTCGGACTCGGAAGAGCATGTGCTACAAAATGGCAAAAAATTTTTGTTCCCGCCCAACTTGAAAAAATGGGGGTTTTAGGCTCCAGCCCCCTATAGTGACCCGGCAAAAATCGAAAATGCTCATTTTCGTGAATACCCCATCCATACCAACAAAAAACCAACTGATTTTTTTGTTCCCCAAAAAAGCAGACCCATTGAACAGTTTTCGGGGTCTGGACTGTAGACTATAATAGGTATCAAGTATTATAAATTTATGAGAGTTAGAAACAACAGAATAAGTTCGTACTTTGTACTGGTTCATCACTACCAATTATATCAGTTAATTGAAAAAAAACCTTAAATTACAAAGAAGCAAAAATTCCAGGTACAAGTCCTCTGAGTTACATCCTCTGTGGGTAGATGAAGTTACATGTAAAACATAAGAGCGATTAATTGAAGGTTTACGTACATATGTTGTTGGCTTAAAATCAATGAATTTATACTTACCCGGAATCATAGCTACGACTTTATTGTATATTCGATCCAATTCATCTGTTAATTAAAGAATATTTGTTTTAATACTCTTCTCGCGTACTTACGTAATATTATTGTACTTGTGTAATTATTATTTGTAACTATTTTACGTAGGTACCTTTGAGAAATTTCAGGAGATTTTGCACTTCTGTATTGTTCTTCCCATATCCCTTATTGATTTTTAATTTGGGTAAAATCTTCTGGTCAAAAAATGCTAATTCGCATAGAAAATCAGAAATTATTGCATTAATTTTTATGTGTATCTGTGATTCGATGTACTCTGGAGTCGAAGTATTGAAAAATATATTCAAGTAGGTAGATATACGTACTGCAGAGATCAATTCTTTTGTTTAATTTTCCCAATTCGCCTTTCTTCAATACAATATTCTCTATTTGTTGCATGTAATTGTCTACAGCCTTTTGAGTATAAGTGTTTAATTTTCTAAATTCTGAAAATTAACAGAGCCACAAAAAAGATTGCGAATTTCATAAAAATAAAGTAAAAAGAGTTTTTTACCCACCAGTTAAGAATCTCCCGATACCTCTTTTATTACTCCTAATTTTCCGGATCCTGCCTCTGTATCTTATTTTGTCTGCGCGTAGGTATGAATTTTTTAATGTAGACATCGAAACAAATTTCATCAATTTCAATGAAAATCTTGGCACGAAAAATAAATTGTTATTTCGATATTACCGAAGTCCTTGAGAGCTTCTGGTAACTTCAGCTTTGAATCTAGTTTCCTCACTTTTCTTAAAAATAATTTGGTATTTTCTGTCAACGATCCGATTGATTTTTCTGTAAAGCATGATTAACTGACGGTACCTATTAATTATTTAGGCGTAGGCGCGAGGTTCATTTTGTACTATTTGGATCAAGAAATGACCAAAGTTACTTTTTTCACCTCCAGGGTTTAATTTTTTGAAAAAAATTAAAATCTCAAGCACAACGTTCTTTGGAAAAAACACTCGTTTTTTTGAACATTTTTCAGAACATTTTCGCATACATGCTCTGGAGTGACTTACACTCGTTTTCAATTCCGCAACATTTTTTTGAAAGTAATTGGGACCGAGCAGGGCTGTGGCGCGCTTGTGTCGAAATCACTGATAAGAAAGGGAAACGGTCAAACGATTTTAAATTTAACATTGGTTCTTATGGGAGAATCTCATTTTTTGAATATTTTTTGATAAATGCTAGAAAATCATACATTTTTAAGAATGTTCATTTGAATTTTCTTATTCGTCGTGAAATTACCTTTCGAATGACTCATCACAACCGAAATTTCATCTATTTAATGTGTTGTTTCTCCTTTTCAAATGTGACCGTTTCGCAAATAAAATGAAGTGAAGTGATAGTTTTTTCACGAAACGGTCACATTTGAAAAGGAAAAACAATACCTACATTAAATGAATGAAATTTCGGTTGTGATGGGTCATTCGAAAAGACTAATTTCACGGCGAATAAGAAAATTCAAATAAACGTTCTTAAAAATTTATACTTTTCTAGCATTTATCAAAAAATATTCAAAAAATGAGATTCTCCCATAAGAACCAATGTTAAATTTAAAACTGTTTGACCGTTTCACTTTCTCCACCAGAGCGCGACTGTTGTACGAGCTCGGTCCGAATTTAGTTAATTTTCATTTTTTTGAATTTTGACCCTATCAAGAGGGCTAATATGGAGGGTCAGGGCCGTCAGGGGGGTCGAATAAAAAAATTGAGTACATATTCGAAATCAGCGCCTTCGAATTTGTAGTAATCGATGTGCTACTTTACTTTTTCGATTTTTTTTTTAAATTTTGGTCAAAATTGTGGATCCTTGTACCTCCCAGGGGTCTAGAGATCCCATCTTGAAAATTTGTTGGTTGAAAAAGGGGTGAAAAGGGCTCTTCACTGTAATTTTTCAGATTTTTAAATGGTAGCTTTCATCTTTTGTTTTTATCATGAAAGTTGAGCTTTCACCACCAAAGTTCAATCTTGAGCTTTTCAAAATGTGATGACTGGTTTTAAATCTCCTATCAATTCTCTTTCAGACCCCGCAAACATTTTTCCCACAAGTACAACCTATCTCGAGATATGAGCCTTCAAAGTTGGGTAATTTGGGTAAAAATCACAATTGCATAAAAATTTTGAGCCCCTCCCGCCTCCTTGAGGGTTAGGGAAAAAATGATTGTGGTTTTGTGATTAGACCACCGCACCGCACCGTAGGGAACTTGTAAAAAAAATTTGAGCGAAATCGGAAGACCCGACTTCACTTTTGGTCTGTTTTAGTACGGAATAGTCTAGAAGGCTTAGCTTTCGAGATATTTTACTTGAAAGTTCAAAGTTCAACTTTTTTTTTGAATTAATAATATCTCAAAAATTAAGCCCCCTAAGAAAAAACGAATTGGACTGTATGGAAAGGAAATTTTACGCTCTATAATTTATGTTCTATTCATTTTTTTCGTAGAACCCTGTCTTTCGCCAGAAAATCGATTTTTTGTAATGAACCGCATTTCCAATATTTCCCATTTGTAACAATGAGAATATCAAGAAACGGCAAATCGGCAATTTTCTTTCTACGTAATTGATTCTGATTGGTGTTTCTAACCTACTTCTTAATGCAGAGTTCGAATATGATTTCAATTTTACCCCATTGCTTAAGGATTTTTTATAATTGAAATTTTTGGTTGAAAATTCATTTTACATTTTTTCATGTAAATTTTGACCATTAAAGTCGATTTTCTGGCAAAAGAAAGAGTCATACGAAAAAAATGAATAGACCAAAAATTGTAGAGCGTAAAAATTTCCTTTCTATACAATCTGATTAGTTTTTTTTTAGGAGGCTTAGTTTTTGAGATATTTCCAATTCAAAAAAAAAGTTGAACTTTGAACTAGAATATTTGAGTACCGTTTTTCCAAACTGAGCTAACTTCAAAAACCGTGCATGAGGAAAGGGCCTTAGGTGCCATTTTTTTCAGAAAGGGCCTTGAGTGCAATTTTTTCTGGGAAAAAAATTACACCTAGGGCCCTTTCTGGAAAAAAATGGCACCTAAGGCCCTTTCCTCATGCACGGTTTTTGAAGTTAGCTCAGTTTGGAAAAACGGTACTCATTTCAAAAGCTAAGCTTTTTAATCAAAAACAAATTGGACTTGACATAAAGGAAATTTTACACTCTACAATTTATGTTCTATCCATATTTTTCGTAGAACCTTTCTTTTTTTCAAAAAATCGACTTCAAGTGTCAAAAGTTATCGAAAAAAGTAGAAAAACTGTTCAACAAAAAATTCAAATTGTGAAAAATCCTTGAGTGATGGAATTTTTTCACTATTTTTCTCGTGATCACCAATAAAAATGCTATAAAAATCATCCATTAAACTTAAAACAGCATTTTCCATGTCGACCTGTGTAATTATTTGAAGTTTTTCGTAGATTTTTTTGGGAGGGGGGGGGTCAATAAAAAGTTACGCAAAAAAGTTGAGCAAAGTCAGGCTTTTTGGTTAGAAAATTTTGTTAGACCCCTTGGTATTATTTTTTTGAAAAAATTAATTTCCTCTGGAAATTGAAGATTCTATCGTTTCAAAAAAAATTACAGGGGAGGTAAGGTGGATTATTGGTTTATTTTTTGCGGCTCAAAAAAAAATGTTACTATGGTCACTATTTTTTTTTTTTTTTTGCAGAATTTCACACAGACGCCTAATAATTGCTTATGGTGAAAATAATTCTTCAAAAAAAAAAAATTTAATACGCTTGCCATACTTACCCGAAGTCGGGAAGATCATACCTATACGAGGTGAAAAGTCATAATTAGCATTTTCTTAAAAATTACATCCTCATTTGAAGTAAAGATTAAAGTCATCAACTTTTTATACTCACAGATGATTATCAGACCTAAGCTCGAAATTAAAATCATTCTTAACGATAACATTGCGAGCAGTATGTAAAGTCTTGACACGATGCGAAAAATTTCTTATGTGATGTGCTTCGGTGCTTCAACGAATTTTTTCTTGAAAACAGATGTGTATATGTAATGTACGTACTCGAGGAATTCGAAATGTACTTACCTGAGTAAACAACAATGACGACGGTATAATGTTCCAAGCCTATGTACGTCATATTCGTTGCGGTGCAAGTTTGTGAAATGTGGAGTACTCGCGATTATACAAACTTTTTGGTTTGAAAAGTACAAGATGTATACGAGTAATGATCGAAATGATATAGAACTGCGTTTCTTTTCAAGCACCTAATCAAACTACCGAGATCGATAGGTCTTAAATAAAAGTCACAACCTTCCTTATATGAGCACGTGCGGAGCTCTCGAAGCTTAATGGTTTTTAAACGGTGAACTATTGAATGATCGAAGATCTGTAAAGAATGTATCGAAAATTAAAAAATGTTTATTGAAAGAGAAATCACGATAAAAAATTTTCAAATTTTTTTATTGAAAAGTAATAAAAATATTAAATTGAAAAAAAATTGAAAAGTCACAGTTAGATAAAATTTGAGAAAATTTAAGCTAAAAAAATTTACCGATGGAAAAATTTCAAAGTTGGATACACCTTTGAAAAAAAAATTAGCGTATTAGAAATTGAAAAAGTTTGAACGTTTGAAAAAATTTGAATTGCATCGTCGAGATTCCATTTGCCTCAAAATGATTTAGGAGCTGGTGAAATTAAAGTGACAACCTTTTTTTTGAGTACTTATTTCCTACTTTGTTTTTCCATTTCTGTGTGGAATGATGTTTGCAAAACGTATGTTGATAAAAATTAAAGTTTGCAAAAAAATGTCTCTATTTTTGATTGTTTTTCTCGTACATGATGATTCTAATCCATTAGCGGATGTGATTTTCGAATTCAGCGCATTCTAACCCCTTGAAAACGACATGCAATACGATTTTTATCAATTTTTTGAGTTTACCTCCGCCCGCCTCTCCTGCCCTGTTTTCCAATTTCGGCTGAAATGTTGAATTGAACCATATGGGGGGGGGGGTATTTATTTTTGCAACGCGTGAATGTAGGTACTTTAAATTTAAATACGTCAGAAGATTTGCACCCAGCGTGTGCGAACGGATTGATTTTGAAAAATGTAGTGGGGGGGGGGTTACATTGGAAAATTTGATAAAATATCGTCATGTATATCGATTTCATGGTTTTCGATGTCGCTGATTTCAAATCCGTGGTTTATTTTTGATTTAAATTGGGTTTTTTTTGTAACGTTTTGCTTTCGTATTCGAAATAAATAATTTACAGAATTTTAATTAGCAAATATGGAAATATATCATTACATAATTATGCTATCTTACTGTTTACACAAGTTCGAAAATTATCATTAATATCTGTCTGACCTTAAATTTCAAAAAAGCAAAAGAAGAAATCGCAACTCATGTCAGCTTTACGATCATCTGCATGAAATTATGGTTTCAAGTTGATTAAAACATACAAAACATGATACATTGATTATAAAAAATTCCAAAAATCTTTTATCAATTATAAATACTGTTAAGAAAAGTGAAACATTTATACCTGGTTTTATGTTGAAAATCGCATAGTATAAGTCCAGCAGTTTTTCTGTCGTGCCAAAAAAATTATTTGAGTAGCTGCCTCGCGAATTTATAAAATTTTATGTACATACACGTGTAACTATAGTGCACGATTGCATATTTACTTTTAAAATGATAATCGTGTGTTTGTGTTTCTAAATTAATGCCCACGGATCCTTTGATCTTCATGCTGGGTAAAAATTTACGACTGTAGTAATCTGAAGCAGTTTTAAGAATGAATTTTTCAAAAAAATTTCTCAAAAAGAACAATTATTTAATGATTTAGTTTCGCATTTATAAATACGCGTACTGCAGACTTTAGTTCTGTCACTTTGTTTCCCCATTTCACGCTGAGTCATGATATTTCCGATTTGAAATATGAAATCGTCGATGGCTTCTATACCATATTGAGCGAGTTTTTTAAATTCTGAAAATATAAAGCCTATTGAAACATTGTTTGGGTTTAATTTTCTCAAAATTTCTTCCAATTATTTAGTCAAAATAAATTTCGAAAAACATCAAGTTTAAATTTTTTTTTATAAATTTAAAGTTTAGAAATTTTGAGAAAAAATTTTCAAATTGGAAGAAATTTTTAAATTTTTTTTTTAAAATACGAATTGA
>JAVBJF010001437.1:0-14014 GCA_033439095.1 Pseudococcus viburni
AACCTAATGGTAGTTACCCTCATTTTCGCTCCATAAATAATATGTTGGCGAGTAATTGCGAAAAAGTTGAAATACATTTAACTTTTTCCAATTCATTTGTCGAGAATGAATGGAAAAAACTCGAGCTGATGAAATTCTTCGATATTTCAAAAAAATAAATCGCCATGGAGATTTTTTCATTCCCGAACTATTCGATATTAATTCTCTTAGGTGCTCGAACTTTTCATACAATTTAAGCCATTCAACATACCGGAAGGCATAGCGCGGTGGAGTCATTAAGGAGTTTAGGAAACGGATCAACGTTGATGCGTATTTACGGCGAACTGATTAGGCAAATTGTTTAACGTCTTAGTAACGCGTACCCGGCTCGTCGAAGGGATAAACATGTTGAAACAGTTTAAACCCGGAAGGGTATATAGAGAGGCGAAGAAGCTTCACACGTGACAAAAGACGCTGGCTGCCATTTTTACTAACAAAACAGAAGACTTATTTGAATACAAATCTGGTGTTTATTTTGGGATTTTTTCAAAGACGAAGGAGGAGAATTTTAAATGACGTCGGAGCAAATTTACCGGCGATATTGTGTCATTTCGCAGTTTCTCGACTTTCCTTTTTCGCCATCGGTACCGGATATGGTATCCTTTTTGAGAATCGTAATGGCTTGATTTAGCATACTCGAAGGGATTTAAGGTTCTCGCCTTGTTTGTGCTGTCGTGGCGTCGATCGATTAGTTAACGAATTCGTACCGCATTGTCGAGTTTATAGAGCTGGATGCGAAATAGATTGCGGTAAAGATGGAGAAGGCAGAGTGGTTTAAACATTTATGAAGTGCTGGTTTCCAAGTGAGAAGTGAAGTCTCGAGGTGTGCTTGGGTGATGTCGAGTTTCTCAACCGTGTCAGAGATGGCTCATTCTATGTCAACTCGACCAAATTTTGACCTTGGGAATGCATATTCCTTTGGTCACTTTTTTCATCAAAAGTCACTTTTTTCATCAAAAAAGTCACTTTTAGTGACTTTTGGTCACTTTTTGTATCTTCCCGGGCAAAAATTGAAAAAATTGAAAAAATCATTTATAAAATGAAAAAACTATTTTTTTTCCTTGAAAAAGGTTGAATATTACATTTTCGTGGCATTTTAGTATTACCGACGATACCCCAGTGATGTGACTGTTTTGCGGAGGAATGCCTGGAATGCCAAAAAAAAGTTACAGGTTCTCATCGCGAACAGATTTCTCCGATTTTCGATCAAATTTTTTTTGCAAAAATTTTTGCTCTCGCTTCAGTCGGGCTCAACACGTTTATAAAATGAATTTATAAATTTGAGGTATGTGTTTTTCATTTTTGAGAGGGGGAAGGGGAGTAGGCAATAAAATGTAAAGAATTTTTTGAATTTTCAGCCCAGAAAAATCCGAATTTTCATTTGTTTGATTTGGTAGACACCTAAGCTTAAATTGTTTCATTTTTCAAAACTTTATAATTTTGCTTTGAATGCTTAGATTTTGCTTTTTATTTGAAATTTTTTCTGCAATAAATTCAAATTTTCAAATTTTTGTGGTAAGAGGGAGTTGGCTGGATTCGAAAATTTTTAGAATTGAATTTGAATATTTTTTTGGCCCGAAGAAGAGGAACATTTAAAAATCTCGTAAAAAGTACCTAATGATTTTGAAAAAAAATTGTTAGGCCCGTGCATTTTATATCATTCTTATGCAAAATTTCAGGATGTAAGTACTTCACGAAAAAACTTACCCTGCCCCTGGCTTTACGAATGCCATATTTAAAAGGTCTGGAAAAATTCGACGAATTGGTCTGGAAAACCTGGAAAAGCCAGGGAAAATTATTTCTGAAATATAGTGGACACCCTGGTGGAAGAAATATGTACTTAGAAGATCAAAATTGGAAAAATTTTGAGAACATTTTAATTAAAAAAATTTTACAGCTGGAAAAATTGTATAATTGGGTAAAATTTTGAAAAAATGAGAATTGAGTAAATTGAAAGAATTTAAACTTGGGGAATATTTGAACTTCGATCGTTGAAATCTCATTTTTGGTAAATATAATTAAAAACTGGCGATTCTAGCGTTATTTTACCAAAAAAGTCAATTTTTCGGGCGCTAGGGGTTTCATAAAAATGACAATTTCAAAAAAATTTGTAAAGTCATGTATAACTTTTTTTAAAATTTTTTGGCCTTAAATATTTGCCAAGAATTGGGCAAATGAATTGCGAGAAGGTTTTTCATTATTCATTTTAAATATGGATTTGTATCTATGTACTTATTATAAAATGAATTTATTTTTGTGTTTATAAATAAAATTGAAATGAAAAAGAATTGAAGAATTCAAATTTATAAACTAGATAAACCAATACTGGGCTAGCTTGGGCTTTCTAATTGAATGTTGGCCCAATTCAACCTCTGTTAAATTAGAATATCTAAAAATTAGACCAATCTGACGACCAAAAAGAAATAAGAATTCTTTTGACAAGTCTCGAACATTTTTTGGACAGAAGCTTAGAAAAATTGGTAAAAATTGAGAATGATTGAGAAAATTTTTTTCTTTTGATCCATGAAGCATCAAAATTCAAGAAAAAATGGTCCCTTTTCGGTCACTTATTCATTTCCAAAAGGTCAATAAAGTCACTTTTTGTTGGGAAATTTTGGAGAAATATGCCATCCTTGGGTCTTCCGATTTCGCTCAAAAATTTTTTACGGGTTCTCTTCAATGATCTAATGAACGGATCACCGTCATTTAGATTCTAACTCAACAAACGACACGGCACACGTTAATTTTCAATTTTCTGAATTTACATTTTGGATGCTTACAACATCTACAATTTTATAAATTTTGGCAATTTTTTTTGTTTTTTTTTCGATACTTTTCATCAAATTAAAAATGGTAGTGAAGAAAATTGAATAAAATTTCACGTTTCATTGTATCTTTTATTTCATCTTGGATTGTGCAGTTCTATAGAACATGAATCGGTATGAATGTGGAAATTTTCTATAATAAGTAGCTACTGGATTCTTAAGCTATTTCATAAAATTTTTTAATAATTAAGTTGTTTTACAATTTCATCCCAAAATTCGGACCTTTCGTGGTTCAATTTGCCTTCGATCATTTCAAGTTTATCGTTTATACTCAAATAACACGGGTTTTCTGGCTTGGTAGGTTCCCAGGTGACTGGTAAATTTGTGTGATTCGGATTCCTAAAAATGAAAATTGAATTGTATGTATTACAAGATGAGTTGTAATTTGTTTTATTTTTAATTTATTGAGTTAAATCATAGAGTTAAGAATACTCTATGGTTAAATTATTTATTATAAAATTGATGAGATTAATTTTGAATTTTTAAAACAAATCTAATATTAATTTAGTTTAGGTATTAAAAGGGTATGGCCGGATAAGGGATGAATTTGGCCACAGTCGCTTTTGGGCTCCTAAACACATTAAGTGGTGTATAGTGACTAGAAAAAAAAATTCACAAAATTTTGGACCTCTACCCTCCTCTCTGTCGGAGTTATGCCCATTTTATTGCATTATTTCCAAGAATTTTTAATTTTAACGTAAGTGAAGGAAATTTGCTGTTCTCTGGTACAAAGTTACATCTTGTAGAGGTGTATTCATGATAATTTTTTCAACAATTTTGGTGCACTCTTTCACGTTTTTTCGGCTTTTTGAAGTTTTCAATTGTAAAAAACACCATATAAGCGATGAGAAACCACCCTGGAAAAATTACTAAAAAGTACGTTTTTTGTGTAGAATTTTATCTGTGTATTTGGTTTTGGCCATCTCTTTGAACTAAAGGCCGAAAATCGTGAAAACCCGTAAAAAATGTTATTTTAGCAGATTTTTCGAATTTTGAGCGTTTTATACAGAAAGAAATGACCAAATAAAAAAAACAACCCCACATTGAAAAATCAGCGAAAATAGTAAATTTTGAAACTTTGATCAAGATGATCGCGAAAAGGGTGTTTACTGTTCTCTCATTTCGAATCAGTGAAAAATCACTGATAAACAGTCAGAATTGCAGCACAGGAAAAATCAGTGAAATTCACTGATTTTCAGTGATTTTTCACTGATTATTCAAAGAATTTCACTGATTTTTCAGTGGATTTCATAAATATCACTGAGTTTTCAGTGAATTTTCACTGATTTTCAGTGATTTTCTTTCACTGATTTGTTTTCAGTAAAAAAAAATTCACTGATTTTCTCCTGTGCTGCAATTCTGACTGTTTCTCATTGATTTTCGGTAATTTTCACTGATTTATAATTGAGAGAGTGGGGTACTTCGACCTGCTGAAGACGAATATGGGATTGCTTTTTTTATTTGGTCATTTCTTTCTGTATAAAACGCTCAAAATGCGAAAAATCCGCCAAAATAATGAAATTAAAAATTCTTGGAAATAATGCAATAAAATGGCCATGTGAAAAATTTTTTCTATTCCAGGGTCCCAACGGATCATTTGAACACGGATAACGGATCATGATTCGGATCAAATTTTCGCGATCCGTGATCCGTCTTCGGATCACTTTTTTCCAGTTTGATCCGTGATCCATGATCTATTCATTTAACATTCACGATTCGTGATCCGTGATTCGAATCTTTTTTTGGATGATCCGTACTTTCGCGGATCATTCATCAATTTTCATTTTTTTTGTTTTTTGTTGGCTGTTATGGCAAATGATGGGCAAATGAGACAATCAAAAAAAAATAAAAGTTGAAATATCGAATGATTGAAACTTGAAATGCTTTATTTTTGTTGTAAAACAAAAATTTTCAGTCAAATGATCCGCAAAAATTATTCGTGGATCACGGATCACGAATCATAATCGTTTTTTTTAAAAGTGATTCGTGATCCGTGATTCGTCGAGAAATTTCGTATTGATCCGTGATTCGGATCATTTTTTTTGACGATCCGTTGGAGCCCTGTTCTAGTCCCTATACCCCCACTTGAGGTGTTTAGAAGCCCAAAAGCGACTTGTCCGGCCATTTTAATGAGGTGATATCTGCATGGTTTCTTAATTGAAAATCTCTTACCCAGTCGTAGCAAAAGTAACAACAAGTTTGGTAAAAATCTCGATCATTCGTTGCGTTAGCTCATCATTAATTTCTTGAAAGCAATTCCAGTAACTGAAATCTGCGCCGTGATATGTACCTTTAAAGTGAAACAAAATTCAATCAAACGATTCGGCAGTGATCCTAAAAATGACTTTTTCCAATCAAATAAAGGTGCATTGTGTTGACCAACCATTAACTTGCTCATCCATTACTTTGGACAAGATACATTTCAATGAATAATTTTCGCTTTCGAATTTGAATTTGTACACATATACTGGCGCTTCGGCAGCCACAACATCGATCAACGTATTATATAGGCAGGATAACCAGATATCAGTTTGGATCTAAAGGAATATTATTCTACATATAAAATTCAGTAGATATATCTAAAGGATCGATAACTTTTCTATTCCTTACGTCTACTTTTACTGACAGAGAAGCTTCCTCAATAGGTTGGCCATTCGTGTAAAATGACTCAACTTTTTCATTAATAGATTCGACTTCTTCGTCACTTCGACCATAGCCCCAACTCCACTGATTTTGGCAAAACGACCTCTTGAAATTTTTCTCAGTGTGCGGTCTAAGGCGATCTGCTCAAAACGTATGGATTTAGATTCGAACTTGACATTTTGTTAAATCGATATCTTACTTGTAAATCCAAGAACCGATTCTCTTTCGCAAAATCCCATCATGATTGGTATTTTTGATATGGATTTGTTGAGGATTTTCGGAGATTTTGGGAGCACAGTACTTCTGTCTAAGGATGGTAGGAATGTTCCCAAAGGTACTGGTACCAAGTTCTGGATGACATTTAATTTCTCATTGTATGTAAATTAAAATAAGAAATCACTATATATGTTTTGAAACTGTTTGGGTCACCTCTTGTAATATTCGTTGGTATTTCATCTGTTCGTCGATCAGATCTTCGGGTTTTTGGTTCTTGATGAATAATAGCAGTTTTTTGTTGTCATTGGGATCATCATTGTATCCTAAGGCTGTTGCGATCGCACAAGCATGATCTTCGTTTGTGTCTTGAATTGGTACACAGGGATTGGTCAGATGTAAACCCATTATCACAGCTTTGTGAAATAGACCTACGCATAGGATGATGAGTGAATATTTAGTCTACAAAAATTTATTTGACCGGAGCCAAAAAAAATTTTGCTGTGTTGTAGCGGCCACGCCCCTCAATCCAAATATGTGTAAACTTCCTTGGGGTACTTGCACAATGTGATGTCAGTGCCCCTGATGTGCGATTTTTCGTAAAATTTGGCCACTTTTGGCTCAATAATGGCTCCATAGTCGTCATATACATAGTGATGGCATGGAGATTCTTGAGAATATTCGCGAATATTTGCGAATATTCTCGAAGCTCTGGAGAATATTCTCTCAAAGTCAAAAATTTTAAATAGCATGTGACATATCAAAATACTCGTATTGACACGGTAATTACTGTTATTGCATCAGAAATGAAATAAATATTCATTGGAGCAGTCTATTGCCTCACTCATTAATCAATTATGAAATTTCATTTTTTTCTCCACTACTTTCTCAATTATGAATCAGTGAAAATTATCGAAAATCACTGGAAAAAAGTCAGAATAGCAGCACAGGAGAAAATCAGTGAAATTTTTTTTTCAAAAAACAAATCAGAGAGAAAAATCACTAGAAAATCAGTGAATATTCACTAAAAGATCAGTAAACTTTATGAAATTGGCTGAAAAATTAGTGAAAATCTTTGAAAAATCAGCGAAAATTCGCTGAAAATTCGTGACTTTTCGCTGATTTTTCTGGTGTTGCAATTCTGAATATTTATCAATGACTTTTCACTAATTCAGAATGAGAGAGTATAAAAATATCTTCCCCGCACTCCCTCTCTTTTATTATGAAATTTTCTTAATCTTGTATAGTATACCACTACAGCACTCGATTATATGTTTACTCAATTTTTGGGATAGTTAGGTACTGGAAACTGAATTATCTGTGTTTTAAAGGGTCTCATGGCCCAGTGTCCATTTCTGCGTTCCCATGATTCATCAATAGAGTGTTATTTTCAATTTCTTGATTTTCTTCATGATTTTCTCAAGTTCTATAAAGGCTAGAGGTATTGGTGTACCTATTCCAGCCTTGTATCAGAAAATGCGCGAATGTGCGCGCATATGCGCGAATATTCTCGAGAATATTCTCTCAAAAAGATTCTGCGCGCATTTGACCATCACTACATGTACATATACAGGGTCTATAGATGAACCAGGCACCCTCAGCGCAAAATACTCTACCTAAAATAGCGATATTTCTGATTTATGTTTTTTTCCGTTAAAAGGGTCTGGGGTATAGTTTTTAAATTACCAAAAATCATAATTTTGATGAATTTAATTTTTAATGATGAATTCATCACTTATTTGTCAATAATTGTAATTAATAAAAAATTTTTATTTCAAAGAATTGATAATTTTACGTTCGAGATTACGGCATTCTGATGTTAAAAAAAAGATTCATGTAACGTTATCGTGTGGGCATTTCAACTCTGTGAAGCGTATTTCACACTTTTACCTGCATATTTTATAAGATGACTCATCCCTTACATTAAACTTCGTCACTTTTTTGATCTTGTTTTCGTTTCGTTGCGTATTACAACAATAATATCAGTGATGCAACGCAACGAAATGGGAAAAAAGAAAAGAAAAGAATGGGAATTTTTGCGCTGAGGGTGCCCGGTTCATTTATAGACCCTGTAGACTACGGGCCAAAAGAAAAACAACACATAGGTACATGGATTCATTCCATATCTATTGAGCCAAAGTTAGGAGAAAACGCATCATTTTTGCTCCTGGGCTATTCCATACTAAAACAGACCAAAAATGAAGTCGGGTTTTCCGATTTCGCTCAAAATTTTTTACGAGTTCCTCTTGGTGGTATATTCACAAAGCCACGATCATTTATTTTCTAATTCTCAAGGGAGCGGAGAGGGGGCCTCGTAATTTTTATGAAATTGCGATTTTTAGCCAAATTACCAAACTTTGACGGCTCATATCTCGAGATAGGTTGTACTTGGGGAAAAACTGTTTGCGGGGTTTGAAAGAAAATTAATAGGAGATTCAAAAATGATAATCACATTTTGAAAAGCTTAAAGTTGAACTTTGGCGGTGAAAGCTCAACTGTCATGATAAAACAAAAAATGAAAGCTACCATTTAAAAATCTGAAAAAATTACAGTCTTTTTCATCCTTTTTTCAACCAACAAATTCTTAAAATGGGATCTCTACACCTCTGAGGGGTACAAGGATCCACAATTATGACCAAAATTCAAAAAAATCAAGTAAAGTAACACACCGATTTTTACTAATTCGAAGGCGCTGATTTTGAAAATGTACTCAGTTTTTTTCATTCGACCTCTCCCCCCCCCTCCCCCCATTAGCCTCCTTGATAGTAGGGTGGACCGAAAAACCAAATATTTTGATTTTTGAAAAGTTACCCCCGGCAAAAGTTGTTGGTTGGATAGACTAGAAAAATGAAATAAAAAATTTCAAAATCGATTCATGAGCCTTCACAGGCATGCCATAGAGTCACCTTTTTTAGTGACTTGTCCACTATTTTCAGGGTTGGTCACTAAAAGTCCCTTTTTTGGCCAAAAGTTACTATTAGTCCGTTTTTTCACTCCAAAGTCACTTTTTTCATTCAAACGGCCTTCCGCTCTTGCATAAAATTTTAAAAAATACTAGTTTATTTTTTAGAACTTGTAATTTTTAGATGCAGAATATTACGATTTTTTTCAGTAAAAACTTACTTTAGACGGAAGTTATATTAATTATAAATGTATTATTATAAAAAAAGTTTATTCTTTTTTTCAGTTAAGCATATTTTTAAACTCGTAGCTTCAATTAAAGATTTATTAAGGGTAAAATGCCCTAATCTCGACCGCTTCCTAATTTCGACCACCGGCCGATTTCGACCGCTATAGACGAAATCTACGGGGAAACAATTTTTCATGCTCCTTTTTTACAGATAATTAATTTGAGACCAAAATGACAACCCTACAGGCAAAACTAGCGGAGAAAATTGAAAAAAAAACGAAATAGCATAGTAGTACAGTCATTTTAGGTTTTGACCCAAAAAAAATTAGCAGAAAGGGGAAGTTTCGTAGTAGGGTATGTATTTTAAGATTCCTTAACTTCCCTAAAATTGGTGCATAATTTAGTCCTCCTTTTGGGGAGTAAGGGAGTTTAAATTTTGTTTTTTCGTCGATAACTTTCGAAATTACGCACTAATGAAAAAATAGTTTAAACAAAAGTTGTAGAGCATTAAAAAACGAACAATTTTGTCATCTACCATTTTCTCTTAGGATGTCATGGGGAGGAGCTAGGGCCTTCAGAAAAAAATCAATTTTGAAAATTTTCCATTATTACCTCAAATAATTACCAATAATCGGGTTAATCGAGTTTTAGGAGCGTTTTTTTTGCATCCTATTACTAAGTAGAATAAGAAAAATGTACAACTGACCCTTCATCTCAAAGTGGGGGGGGGCTGGTGGTCGAAATTAGGAACCCAAAATTTCGATAATCAATTTTTGAATTCCCTCAGAAAAAAAATCACAAAAAATGATCGTATCGGCTCAGAATTTTAGGGGGTGGTGGAGGAAGGATCAATGTATTTTTTTAAGCCATTTCTGACTTTTTACCTTCATAAGTTTTTAATTGGTGGAAGTTTGAAAAAAAGTGTTCGAAATATGGCACCCTTAACCTTGATGAAAACATTTTTCAGAAAAAAAAGTATTTTCAGCACTATTGCAGAGAGAAATACAGTTTGAGTTATGAACTATTTTTTTTGGGGGGGGGGGTGTATTTATTTATGAAAAAAAATGAAAAATTGGACACTTTTTTCGAAAAATATGTCTCTTTTTGACTCATAAAAAGTCACTCAAGTCACTATTTTTCCCCAAAATCTGTGTAGCATGCCTGCTTCAATTCTTCGAAAATTGTCAAAAATTCATCTTCCAAAATTTTAAAAAATTTATAAAAAAATCAAAATTCATTAAAATCAATTTTAGAGCGAATTTAGGGCCTATTTAGAGATAAAAGCACAACTTTTTTTGAGAAAATTCATGTTTTATAGTTTTTTTTAATTTCTCATAATATTTCTTCACCTCTGAAAAAATTGAAAAAAGTTATAAAACACTGGTTTTTTCAAAAAAAAATGTGCTTTTTGGTCCAAATAGTCACTACAGAAGCTCTAAAATTAATTTTGGTCAATTTTAAATTTTTTCGACATTTTTGAAATTTTGAATTTTTGGCAATTTTTGAAGAATTGGCGGCTCTTGCGCGATCGGAAGATATGAATCGATTTTGAAATTTTTCATTTAATTTTTGTAGTCTATCCGGCCAACAACTTTGACGGGGGGGGGGGTAACTTTTCAAAATTCAAAATTTTTGGTTTTCGGCCCATCCCACTTGATAGGCTCAAAATTTAAAAAAAAATGAAAAATAACGTGTGACCTGTCGTTGGTTAGGTTTTTGAGGGCGCTGAGTTCGAAAATTTGCTTATTTTGTTGATTTGACCCTTTAGTGCCTCTTTAGCCCTCCAATTTTGGGAAAAACTATGTTGAGAAACGAAAATATCGTGTGGTATGCCGATTCTAACAATTAAATTATTGGCCGTTGCTCAGATCTCTTAAAAATGGCTCAAAACGAATTTTAGTCAGCATTTCCAAGTTTTTGATGAAATTCTATAGTCAATTTCCATAGGTCATACGACAGTTTTTTGAAAATACTTGAAAATTGACCGTGTTTTGGGCTCAAATTTGCTCACAAATGCTCATACAATTATTTCACTAATATCTTTGTGCTGCTCGTAAAATTTTAACTCTATTGATGGCTCGCAACCCATGTTTCCGATTTTTCTGGATAATTTAGTTTTGGCGAATAGGGGTAAAAATTATGCGTTTTCTCAGCTTCGAAAATTCATCACGACCTATTGTGCAGACCGTTTTCCACAAAATTTGGCCTAATGGATATGGAATGAATCCATGTATGTGTTGAATTTGTTTTTTTTTTGGCCCGCAGACCAGATGACGCCTATGGAGTCATTATTGAATCAAAAATGACCAAATTTCACAAAAAATCGCACATCAGGGACGCCTACTATGACTCCACGCTGCAAAAAAATTTTTTCCCCGGCGAAAGTTGAAAAATGGGGAAATCGGAGGTTTTTAAGTTCCAGCTCCTTATATTGTGCGAGTGCAAAAATCCAAAATACGCTTTTCCGAAACTATGGGACCCTTAAAAATAAAAAGCCAATTGATTTTTCTGGCCCGAAAAAAAGCCCGCTCAATGAACAATTTTTGCCTGTTGGCCTGTAGACTAATTGGGCATTGGTTTGGCAAAGGTGCAAAAATACCTACTTTTGGCTGCAGGTGATAACATCAAGATGTTGATAAAAGAAGCTCCGCTGCTACCTCCCAGTAAAGTTACGTTCCTCGGATCTCCTCCAAATGAGCTTATGTTCTCTTTGATCCATTGAAGAGCCAGGATAGAGTCTTTGATTCCCTGATTTCCCGAACATTCTTCCAGGTTTAAATTCAAGAATCCTGTAAATCAAGATCAGTATTAATGTAGGGCCTTGAAATGAATTTTTTCCACCGTCAAGCCTTCATTTTACCCAATATATGAAGTCTGTAACCAATGCAAACGTAGACAATATCATGATGCATGACAAATTCAGGGGATCCGAAATGGTCCGGATTCGGTGAGCCAAAAAAATAACCTCCTGGATGCAATAGAGCAATAACAGGTCTCAGTGATTCGCCTTCGCAGGGTAACTAATGAAAATTCAGAGTGAAAAATTTTTTTTTAATGATTGATTTATTATGGTAAATAGGTATTCCATAAATTTTTCATATGTACTTTTGATGTGTAAATGTTCGTAAACAAGCAATCCTCTGTTCCTAAAATTTGTTTTTCCTTCAGCGCATATCGTATACAACCTGGTTTCTCAACTGTAGCATCGTAAGTCGTATTCCATGGTTTGACTTTCACCGGATCCTGCATTATGTGCCAGAGTTATTTTAAAAAAATGTAATTGTGCTTACCTAGATTCAAAAATATGGTTTGGTGAGTTTTCAAGAAATTACCTTGAATCGTAATTCATCAACTGGAGGTTGGCCGTAAGGTATTCCATAAAATGCATAAAATTTGGCCTTTGAGTACTTGGATGTTTGACCGATTCCTCGCACATTTCCTTCTTTTACCGCCACGACTACTTGTTCCGGCATTTTCTTCGCTGCTGGCTGAATTAAAAAATATGAGAAATTTTCAGGTGTAGACTGTACTCGATTATTTGAGTAAATTAGATATCTTTCCCCAAATGACATGAAATAGCTGTTGGATTTTGAATTTTTACAAGGGAGGTATCCCAACTCGAAGTAAGTAACATTTTGAGCTGAAACAAAAATAAATCGAAAGTACATCATAAAAGAACACCATATCCAAAACTTCAGGTGCTGAAGTTCATTTCTCGAATTTTGGAGATTTTTTGAAATTTCAAAATTACCTCATGGTCCTGCAAAATTTGAAAATTTGATCTAATCAACGTGTCGAAAAAATCTGAAATTAAGTATACTCTATTTTCGACCTACCTAATCGATTGGAAGTGGTTTCAAGACGTTTCATTTTCCAGTGCTGGAGAAAAGCCCATAAAAATGGTTCGTATGAATTTCAGCACCTGTAATCGTGGATAACCAATAGTGGTGACCTACTTGATCGATTAATAGTCCCTGCGGTTAGCATGAAAAAACGGGAGCATACTGCGCTTTTTAAGCACGTGTTGAAATGTGGTTTTTATTTTAGTACGACCCAAAAGAAAATTTCTGAGAAGTGGAGACGTCAAAAATTTCTCATAGGTGTGTGTGGGGGGGGGGGGGGTACCTCTATTTTTTCACATGAAGGGGTTGGGATAAATTTGGTGTCATTTTCATATAATTCGATCCTTCTGAACTCGAATCTGCAATTAGTTTTCCGATCTGAAGCGTAGAATTCGCACAATCGTATGATTTGTGTCGCAAAAAGAAGCCAATTTTGAGGAAAAAGAGGTAAAATTTCGATTTTTTTCATCTTGAGACGAGTGATGTGGTTCAAGTAAGATTTGAACCCGGTTTTTTATGTAATTCGAACACGATTGTGCGAATTCTACGCTTCAGATCGGAAAACTAATTGCAGATTCGAGTTCAAAAGGATCGAATTATATGAAAATGACACCAAATTTATCCCAAATCCTTCATGTGAAAAAATAGGGGTAACATCCCCCCTCGCCCCCTCCTAAGAGAAATTTTTGACCTCTCCACTTCTCGAAAATTTTCTTTTGCGTCATACTGAAATAAAAACCACCTTTCAACCCGTGTTCAAAAAGTACAGTATGCCCGAGCTAACCGCAGGGACTATTAAACCAGAATTTTCCTAAATTTGCAAATTTGAGGTCAAATCCATATTATGTTTTGGAAGAGGATTTTCCTGGAAAAAATTTAATTTTCTGCTAAAAATATGGATTTTGATTCAAAGTTGCGAATTTGGGAAAATTCTGCTTTAATCGATCAAGTAGGTCAAAATACAGACCATTTTTACGAGCTTTTCTCCTGCACTAAAAAATTCAAAATCTTCTAGAGGCTCCGAGTAGTCTTGAAACCACTTCCAATCGATTCGGGAGGTCAAAAGTAGGGTATGTACCTAATTTCAGTTTTTTTGTTCATTAGATGATTTTTTTTTTATTTTGCGGGCGATGAAGTAATTTTGAAATTTGAAAAATTCGAAAAATCCGAAAAATGCACTTCAGCTCCTGAAATTTTGGATATGAGGTTCTTTTATGTTGTACTTTCGATTTATTTTTGTTTCAGCTCAAAATCTTACTTACTTTGAGTTGGGATTCCTCCCTTGTATGAATGGAATACTTAGTTAAAAATATCAAAAATGT
>JAVBJF010001438.1:0-14013 GCA_033439095.1 Pseudococcus viburni
TTTGAAGCGGAAAAATATGTTCTTGTGGGAGACTAAGTAGCGATCACGATTGGGAATTTCAAAGGTAATATTGTGTCCATTGTCAGGAAAATCTAAAATAATAGGAGAATTTTGGAATTTTCTAAGGGATGTTTTAAAGGAGAAACCCATTTGGAAATATGCCTTTTTTTGCTGTTTTTTAAATAAATTCTTCGAAAAAATTTCGCCCTCGCTTCGCTCGGGACAAATCTGCTGATATTTCAAACTTTCCATGAATTTATTTCTCAATAACACAGGGCGACAAAAAAAATTTTTTGCTCTGTTTCTGGGTTCTCATGCCGAAATTCTGTTTCTAGACATCAAAATACATCACCTTGCTCAATCCTGGCTTCTAAAGTTTGCTTTGATGGGGTGGGGGGCCAAAAAACTGATTTTTCGAGGTCAATAAGCCTGAGCATTACAAAAAAAATTGAAAAAAATTTTTTTGGACTAATCTTGTAGGAAATTTCACGGCGAATCCAATGCCGTAAACCGCAGACCCCCGTCTCTTTTTTAAAAAAAGTTATAGCTCATTCTTTCCAAAATTTTGTGAAAAAATCGCATTTTTTGTTTTTTTTTCGCAAAGAAGTGAAATTTGAGAGAAAAGTAAGGGTTTTAAGGCCATAATGACCATGGTGAGAGTTGTAGGAAATTTCACGGCGAATCAAATGCCGCAAACCGCGGACCTCTATCTCTTATTGAAAAAAAGTTACAGTTCATTCTTTACAAAATTCTGTGGAAAAAATCACATTTTTTGTGCCTTTTTCGGGAAAAAGTGAAAGAGCCTCTCCGCATAAGATGGTGAATTCCGCACTCTCACTGATTGAGCTGAAACTCACCCAAAATGTTAGTATTGATGTAAATTCACCCCAAAAATTTTTTTGGCTCGATCCCCCCACCCCAGTCCGAATAAAATGGCCGTAAATGTCCAAAATTCAAAAATTCGTATCTCCGAAGGGGGTGGTTCAAAAATTTCGAAATTTTCACAGAAAATAGTTAGTGGGTAGATGTATACGTGAGAATTTTTTCAAATTTTTTTCGCGTATTTGGGGGGGTTTTGAGGGGTTTGAAAATTTCAAAAATTCGTAGAAAAAAAAATCGGGGGGACCCCCGGCTGGAATTTTTTTTAAAAAGTTGGTCCTACCCTCAGGTATAACATATATTTTTTTCAGACCCCCGAGGGGGGGTGCAACATGGTCAAAAAAAATAAAAACAACAAAAAAACACGTTTTTGACGTTTTTTTTGCAATATTTACTCCCTTTAAGACAAATATTTTGAAAAAAAAAAAATTTTTGTGGAATACATTTGAAATGAACCAGAATTACACTTTTTGATCATTGGGCTACAAACCGATAATGATAGCATCGCCGCTGCCCGTGTAGTACAATCGCAAATTGTAAAATATTCAAGAAACGTGGCTTTTTATGAAAGAAGCATGAAAGTTGGTATGATGAACAATAAGACCAAAAAAAAATTTTAGAGAACGGGACCCACTTTGTATCTACCATATGGGGGTACAGGGGGTGGTATTTTGAGGTCCCAGCCCCCCCTATGTGGCGGGATTGAGCAAAGTCGGCGTTTTTGAACTCGATTTCATATATTTCAACCTCCCTGAACACGAATATGCCATTACTTTCAAAATCGGATAATTATAAGTGCCCCAAATTTCAAATTTAAAATACCCCTAATTACCAATATTCATGAAAAATACCCGAATATCGTGGTTTTTGGCCCCTACACCTCACACATCGATCAGAAACGAATTTTCAATACGATATTCGAAAAATAGACCTCAAACCCGATCTATAGACTCCATATACCTACGAGCTTCACACGTCTTCATGGGGAGGAGTAGGATGAGCCGCGGTATTCCCAATTTTGATGAATTTTACAGTTTTTTCGAATATTTCGATATCTGTACGTAATATTAAGGATTAGGCCTTTGCAAGGGTACCTAGAATCGCAGTTGAGGAGTCAGGGGGTAAAAAGTTCTGTCAAAATGGTAGGTATTTTGCAAAGCTCATGCGATGTCCTGGCTGACGAATATATTTCGAAATATTTGATGCCATTTATTCGATATCAAGTTCAGTATCTCGTATCTAATGGATAATATTGCAATCTAATCCCTCTTCCCCGTCACTGGAGTGGAGGGGGTGGTGAAAGGGTGAGTAGTTACTTCACACATTTCATATTTCTGATGCACTTTTCAGTGAAATAATATGCACTCAAAATATTCCAAAGGGGCAACTTGTACACGCAAGTAGATACAAAGGGCTACGTACAAGTTGCCCCTTTGGAATATTTTGAGTGCATATTATTTCACTGAAAAGTGCATCAGAAATATGAAATGTGTGAAGTAACTACTCACCCTTTCACCACCCCCTCCACTCCAGTGACGGGGAAGAGGGATTAGATTGCAATATTATCCATTAGATACGAGATACTGAACTTGATATCGAATAAATGGCATCAAATATTTCGAAATATATTCGTCAGCCAGGACATCGCATGAGCTTTGCAAAATACCTACCATTTTGACAGAACTTTTTACCCCCTGACTCCTCAACTGCGATTCTAGGTACCCTTGCAAAGGCCTAATCCTTAATATTACGTACAGATATCGAAATATTCGAAAAAACTGTAAAATTCATCAAAATTGGGAATACCGCGGCTCATCCTACTCCTCCCCATGAAGACGTGTGAAGCTCGTAGGTATATGGAGTCTATAGATCGGGTTTGAGGTCTATTTTTCGAATATCGTATTGAAAATTCGTTTCTGATCGATGTGTGAGGTGTAGGGGCCAAAAACCACGATATTCGGGTATTTTTCATGAATATTGGTAATTAGGGGTATTTTAAATTTGAAATTTGGGGCACTTATAATTATCCGATTTTGAAAGTAATGGCATATTCGTGTTCAGGGAGGTTGAAATATATGAAATCGAGTTCAAAAACGCCGACTTTGCTCAATCCCGCCACATAGGGGGGGCTGGGACCTCAAAATACCACCCCCTGTACCCCCATATGGTAGATACAAAGTGGGTCCCGTTCTCTAAAATTTTTTTTTGGTCTTATTGTTCATCATACCAACTTTCATGCTTCTTTCATAAAAAGCCACGTTTCTTGAATATTTTACAATTTGCGATTGTACTACACGGGCAGCGGCGATGCTATCATTATCGGTTTGTAGCCCAATGATCAAAAAGTGTAATTCTGGTTCATTTCAAATGTATTCCACAAAATTTTTTTTTTTTTTCAAAATATTTGTCTTAAAGGGAGTAAATATTGCAAAAAAAACGTCAAAAACGTGTTTTTTTGTTGTTTTTATTTTTTTTGACCATGTTGCACCCCCCCTCGGGGGTCTGAAAAAAATATATGTTATACCTGAGGGTAGGACCAACTTTTTAAAAAAAATTCCAGCCGGGGGTCCCCCCCGATTTTTTTTTCTACGAATTTTTGAAATTTTCAAACCCCTCAAAACCCCCCCAAATACGCGAAAAAAAATTTGAAAAAATTCTCACGTATACATCTACCCACTAACTATTTTCTGTGAAAATTTCGAAATTTTTGAACCACCCCCTTCGGAGATACGAATTTTTGAATTTTGGACATTTACGGCCATTTTATTCGGACTGGGGTGGGGGGATCGAGCCAAAAAAATTTTTGGGGTGAATTTACATCAATACTAACATTTTGGGTGAGTTTCAGCTCAATCGGTGAGAGTGCGGAATTCACCATCTTATGCGGAGAGGCTCTTTGAGAGAAAACTAAGGGTTTTAAGAATGAGCTGTAACTTTTTTTCAAAAAGAGATAGAGGTCCGCGGTTTGCGGCATTCGATTCGCCGTGGAATTTCCTACAACTCTCACCATGGTCATTATGGCCTTAAAATCCTAACTTTTCTCTCAAATTTCACTTCTTTGCGAAAAAAAATCAAAAAAATGCGATTTTTTCACAAAATTTTGGAAAGAATGAGCTGTAACTTTTTTAAAAAAAGAGACGAAGGTCTGCGGTTTGCGGCATTGGATTCGCCGTAAAATTTCCTACAAGATTAGTCAAAAAAAAAAATTTTTCAATTTTTTTTGTAATGCTCAGGCTTATTGACCTCGAAAAATCAGTTTTTTGGCCCCCCACCCCCCAAAGCAAACTTTGGTCAAAAAAAATATTTTTTCCTTTATTAGTTAAATAAAAGCAACCCAAATTTGGCAATGAGAACCCAAAAACAAAATTCGTGTCGCCCTGTGTAATCATTCAACAATTTTATCCGTTCTAACATGATTTTTCGTAAATATTTTCACTCTCGCTTCGCTTGGGCAGTAACTACTTCTCTTCTTTACCATAAAATAACTCACTTTTGGAAAATTTTTGTGAAAAATTGTCTTTTTTCAAAATTAAAGACATATTTTCTTCCGTGTATAAACTTTTTTCTATAATAAATTTGATTTCGTTGATTTTTTGGTGGGGGGGTTGAGGGGGTTAAATTGAGAGGTAGATACTAGATACATTAAAAAAAAGTCGCGAAAAAGTTGCGAAATTTGATTTTTAAAAATTGGTAGACACCCTGGTTTTTTGTTTTTTATATACTGGGTAAGATTTGTTTGTATTCTACCTTCCTTATTCTTGAATTTTAAAAATAAATTTACACTCATTTCTAACAATTATTGAGTTTTTTTTTCAAAAATGTTTTCATAATAGGTTTAATTAATTTTTTTTGGGGGGGGGGGGGGGGGGGGTACAAAATTCATCAGTACCTATTTTCAAAAGGTACTGTTGAAGGTCCTGTTTTGGAGCTTGGCATGTTTGTTAGACACTCTGTAAAACACCGCTTCTACCCCTCGTGTTGGGGGGGGGGGGGGGGGGGTGAAAGTGAGGGAGCCCGTTTCAAAAAATGTTTTTTATTTCGCATCGATTTTGCTCAACTTTACATGGCAACTTATTAAGGTACAGAAATTTTTTTAAACAAAATCAGCTCCCGACACATCAGGAGGCTGAGCCATTATTTCTCAAATCTGAGCAATTTTATGAAAAATTACATAGAAATATTCCCCAAAAAATTTTAGGCTCCCGCGACTTGGGGGAGAGGTTTAGCCATTGCTTCCCAAAATTTCGGTTTGGTGGCTGAATATTTTTCATTCACCTAATTGAAAATTTAAGTTAGGTAGATACAATTCCACTAGCTCGCTGATGTGTCGGGAGCTGAATTTCGTAAAAAAAATTACAAGATCACTTTTTGCTGAAAAAACCACGATCTTTACACTTTCAAACGGGCCGTGATTGGGAGGGGGTGTAAACAATTCGAATGAAAAATTTGCTGGGCTAGTCGGATTCGTCACCTCAAAATGTGCACAGAAAATACCAAGTTTTTCAAAATTAGAATTTTGGGGCGGTTTTATAGTCGAAAAAACTCGATTTTTTGTCATTTTAACCAAAAATGTCCAACTTTGGGAAGTAGCCCAGGAATTATAGCAAAATTTTTACGCGAACCTCGGAATCGTTGGGGGAAAGCTGAATTTTACATTATTTGTACATAACAGCCTACCAAACATACTCCTAAAAGTTGCACCCCCAACTCGCCGGCTACCCCCGCAAGAGGTCAATAACCTTTGCGAATATACGTTTTTTGACTGTAGCGCTGAAAGGAAGGGTCGGAGAGGGAAAAAAGGTGAAATAAAAAATGTTCTACGTAAAATTTCCTACAAACTTGACCGGTTCAGTTGTTCTCAAAATTGCAACATTCGACTTACAGTGGGGGTTAAACTTTTTCAACTTGGAAAAAAAATGTTGAAAAAATTGATTTTTTTTTTTTGTAATTTGAAGTTAGGAGGGGCTCAAAAATATATTGTCAAAAGTTGCATCCGGCAACTTATGATTATGAGCCACCCCCGTATGAGGTCAATAACCCCTGCGGATATACGTTTTTCGACTGTAGCGCCAAAAGGAAGGGTCGGAGAGGGAAAAGTGGTGAAATATAAAATGTTCTACGTGAAATTTCCCACAAACTTGACTGGTTCAGTTGTTCTCAAAATTGCGACATTCGACTTACAGTGGTGGTTAAACTTTTTCAACTTTGAAAAAATTTGAAAAAATTGATAATTTCTCGTGTAATTTTAAATTAGAATGGGCTCAAAAATATAATGTCAAAAGTTGCACCTCACAACTTACGAGCCTCCCCCGTATGAGGTCTATAACCTTTGCGGATATACGTTTTTTGACTGTAGCGCCAAATGGAAGGGTCAGTGAGGGAAACATGGTGAAATAAAAATTTTTCTATACGTAAAATTTCCTACAAACTTGATCAGTTCAGTTGTTCTCAAAATTGCGACATTACACTTACAGTGGGGGTTTAACTTTTTCAACTTTGAAAAAACTTGAAAAAATTGATAATTTCCCGCGTAATTGCTGGGTGCAACTTTTGACAGTATATTTTTGAGCCAATTATAATTTGAAATTACACGAGAAATTATCAATTTTTTCAAAGTTGAAAAAGTTTAACCACCACTGTAAGTCGAATGTCGCAATTTTGAGAACAACTGAACCAGTCAAGTTTGTAGGAAATTTCACGTAGAACATTTTTTATTTCACCACTTTTCCCTCTCCGACCCTTCCTTTTGGCGCTACAGTCGAAAAACGTATATCCGCAGGGGTTATTGACCTCATACGGGGGTGGCTCATAAGTTGCCTGATGCAACTTTTGACAATATATTTTTGAGCCCCTCCTAACTTCAAATTACAAAAAAAATCAATTTTTTCAACATTTTTTTTCCAAGTTGAAAAAGTTTAACCCCCACTGTAAGTCGAATGTTGCAATTTTGAGAACAACTGAACCGGTCAAGTTTGTAGGAAATTTTACGTAGAACATTTTTTATTTCACCTTTTTTCCCTCTCCGACCCTTCCTTTCAGCGCTACAGTCAAAAAATGTATATTCGCAAAGGTTATTGACCTCTTGCGGGGGTGGCCGGCGAGTTGGGGGGTGCAACTTTTAGGAGTATGTTTGGTAGGCTGTTATGTACAAATAATGTAAAATTCAGCTTTCCCCCAACGATTCCGAGGTTCGCGTAAAAATTTTGCTATAATTCCTGGGCAAAAGCGATGGCTCAGTCCCTAAAATTTTTTGGGGAGTACTTCTACACCTACAGAACCATTTATGTGAATTTGAGCGAAATCAGTGCAAAACAATTTTTTTCTTTCATTAGGGTCAACCTCCCCCCCCCCTCTCAGAAAGCAATAGGGGCTGGGGCGATGCGAATTTATCAAAGACTCTGGACATCATACAGAAGCTTTTCCAGCTATAAAATTGCGATTAACATGTTTGTCTTTTTTCAAAGTGTATTTCTCAAGTACTAGGTAAAACGACCGATTTATCGGTTTTTTGAACGTCACGCATAGGCCACCACTCGAAAAAATCTGAAAAAAATCCTAAGTAGTGTAAAATAGAGTGAGAAACATGAAAATAATTTTTTCTTTATACCACCCGCCAAAACGGTGCCCCCAGGGCGATTTTAAACTTTCAAGGTCAAATTTAAGGTCATTGTAGTGGTCGAAAAAATCTGAAAAAATTTCAGGGTACTCCCCTCAAGTACCTCTGCCTACATGCCAAGTTTGAAAAAAATCGGTTGAAAACTCGCGGAGATAGAATTTTTAGCGTGAAAATCACGTATTTTTAGGCCCCCGCCCCCGGGGGGTGTGGTAAAAATTAGTTTTTGCGCTCTAAAATCATCTTTTACATAGGCAAGTCGAATGGCATAAAAATTTTGTCAAAGTTCCACCAAGGGCCAAATGACCCCCAAATCACACCAGAGCCTTTCAGACTTCTCTGATTAAAATACTTGATACCTAATTATTTTGAAGTTGAACATATTTTTACCGGAAAATTACCTATAAGTTATAATATCACCGGCTCATCTTGATTCTCTATCACATTCTGTCTTTATTGTCGGTATTTCAATACCTAACAATTGAAATGTCACCTGAAAGAAAGACAGAGGTCTTCACGTTTACCCATTCTACTCTCTTACACGTCGGTGAACACGCGCCACCCCTACCAGCATACATATAGGTATTTCATTCAGATAAAATAGTATATTATGCAACTAGGGAGATAAAGTGATTTTCGACGAATTTTGAGGGAATAACTCAAAATCGACGAAAATCGTTTATCTCCCGAGTTGCATACGATATTTTTCATTATAGAGGGAGTAAAAGGCGAGTTTAAGCACTCGAGCGATTCGCGAGAGGGAGTAAAAGTAGACTTTTACTCCCTCTATGATGAAAAAATAATTGTTTTCATCCCTCAATCTTCTTATTACAAGAATTTCCAGTTTAACTAAACTAGGTTGGCAACATTACATTAGGTACTTCTGTAATGATTCCGTCCTTCATTGATGTTTGCACGTCCATTTCACCCGCCCCGCCCATTCAAGATAGAGGGTCGGGAGTGAGGTCAATCGTTTGTGCTAGGTTTGTGCTGGTTTGTGCTGGCATTATTTTCGTTTGTGCTCCCTCCCTTTTATGGGCGGGGCAGTTGAAATGATGCCCCGCCCATTCAAGATAGAGGGGTGGGAGTGAGGTCAATCGTTTGTGCTAGGTTTGTGCTGGTTTGTGCTGATATTATTTTCGTTTGTGCTCTCCCTTCTGTGGGCGGGGCGTCTGAAATGCTTTCTGAAAAACCTTGAAGATAAAACTTAAAAAAAATTATAACAGTACCAATCGTTTGTGCTACTCACGGAGAAGTTTGTGCTGCTTTTACATTTTGAAAAAATTTACATTCTGACCCTTTTTTTGATTTTCACAGATGTTCTATACCCTGGGCGGGGCGCTTGAAATGGTGCCCCGCCCATTTGTGATTGAGGGACGAGTGTGGGGTCAATCGATTGTGCTAGGTTTGTGCTCGTTTGTGCTGGCATTATTTTCGTTTGTGCTCACTCCCTTTCCCTAAAAATGAATATAGGTCATGGGCGGGGCGCCTGAAGTGGTGCTACGTCACCTCAAGATTAAGGGAAGAGTATGGGGTCAATCGATTGTGCTAGGTTTGTGCTCGTTTGTGCTCACTCCCTTTCCCTAAAAATGAATATAGGTCATGGGCGGGGCGCCTGAAATGGTGCTACGTCACCTCAAGATGAAGGGGTGAGTATGGGGTCAATCGATTGTGCTAGGTTTGTGCTCGTTTGTGCTGGCATTATTTTCGTTTGTGCTCACTCCCTTTCCCTAAAAATGAATATAGGTCATGGGCGGGGCGCCTGAAATGGTGCTACGTCACCTCAAGATTAAGGGGTGAGTATGGGGTCAATCGATTGTGCTAGGTTTGTGCTCGTTTGTGCTGGCATTATTTTCGTTTGTGCTCACTCCCTTTCCCTAAAAATGAATATAGGTCATGGGCGGGGCGCCTGAAATGGTGCTACGTCACCTCAAGATTAAGGGGTGAGTATGGGGTCAATCGATTGTGCTAGGTTTGTGCTCGTTTGTGCTAGGTTTGTGCTCGTTTGTGCTGGCATTATTTTCGTTTGTGCTCACTCCCTTTCCCTAAAAATGAATATAGGTCATGGGCGGGGCGCCTGAAATGGTGCTACGTCACCTCAAGATTAAGGGGTGAGTATGGGGTCAATCGATTGTGCTAGGTTTGTGCTCGTTTGTGCTGGCATTATTTTCGTTTGTGCTCACTCCCTTTCCCTTATAATGAATATAGGTCATGGACGGGGCGCCTGAAATGGTGCTACGTCACCTCAAGATTAAGGGGTGAGTATGGGGTCAATGGATTGTGCTAGGTTTGTGCTCGTTTGTGCTGACAATATTTTCGTTTGTGCCCCCTCCCTCCGCTGGGCGGGGCATCTGAAATGGTGCCCCGCCCTTTCAAAATTGGGGGACGGGTGTGGGGTCAATCGATTGTGCTAGGTTTGTGCTCGTTTGTGCTGGCATTATTTTCGTTTGTGCTCCCGGCCTTCCAAGGTGGAGCGTCAGAAATGCTTTCTGAGAACCCTCGGAAATGAATCTTGATGAAAATGGTTTGCAGTGAGTGGCGAGCATTTTTTTTTTCAAAGTCCACTTGATTTTGCACTCTGCATTATTTCCAAACTGGTTTTTTCCATTTTTTAAACTTCAAAATTTTTTCAACGCAAATTTTTGAAGTCCAAAATTTTTTGCTCAGAATTTTTTAAACTTCTACATTTTTTTTCAACGAAAATTTTCAAACTCTGAATTTTTTCTGTAAATTTTTTCGAACTTTAAATTTTTCCAATGTAAATTTTCAAATTCTGAATTTTTCTCCTGTAAAATCTTCCCTCTAAATTTTTCGGAATCTTCTTCGGGAATATTCTGAAAAATACAATTGAAAATTATTTTTCACAACTACATTGAAAATAATGAAATATACAATTAAAAAAAAAATAAATGTCTTTATTGTATGTTTCATTATTTTATTTTCGATGTTGTTAAAAATAATTTTCAATCGTATTTTTCAGAATATTCCTGAAGAAGACTCCGATTTACGTTTCAGAAGTTTTGAAGTTGGAAAAATTTACAGGAAAAAAAGTTGATAGGTAGTTTGAAAATTTGCGTTAAAAAAATGTAAGTTTGAAAAATTTTGAGAAAAAAATTTCAAACTTGAAAAAGTTACGTTGAAAAAATTTTGAAGTTTAAAAAATGGAAAAAACCAGTTTGAAAATAATGCAGAGTGCAAAATCAAGTGGACTTTGAAAAAAAAAATGCTCGCCACTCACTGCAAACCATTTTCATCAAGATTCATTTCCGAGGGTTCTCAGAAAGCATTTCTGACGCTCCACCTTGGAAGGCCGGGAGCACAAACGAAAATAATGTCAGCACAAACGAGCACAACCCTAGCACAATCGATTGACCCCACACCAGTCCCCCAATTTTGAAAGGGCGGGGCACCATTTCAGATGCCCCGCCCAGAGGAGGGAGGGGGCACAAACGAAAATATTGTCAGCACAAACGAGCACAAACCTAGCACAATCCATTGACCCCATACTCACCCCTTAATCTTGAGGTGACGTAGCACCATTTCAGGCGCCCCGCCCATGACCTATATTCATTTTTAGGGAAAGGGAGTGAGCACAAACGAAAATATTGTCAGCACAAACGAGCACAAACCTAGCACAATCGATAGACCCCACACTCGTCCCCCAATCTCGAATGGGCGGTGTACCATTTCAGATGCCCCGCCCATAGAGGGGAGAGAGCACAAACGAAAATATTGTCAGCACAAACGAGCACAAACCTAGCACAATCGATTGACCCCACACTCGTCCCTCAATCACAAATGGGCGGGGCACCATTTCAAGCGCCCCGCCCAGGGTATAGAACATCTGTGAAAATCAAAAAAAGGGTCAGAATGTAAATTTTTTCAAAATGTAAAAGCAGCACAAACCTCTCCGTGAGTAGCACAAACGATTGGTACTGTTATAATTTTTTAAAAGTTTTATCTTCAAGGTTTTTCAGAAAGCATTTCAGACGCCCCGCCCACAGAAGGGAGGGAGCACAAACGAAATTAATATCAGCACAAACCTAGCACAAACGATTGACCTCACTCCCACCCCTCTATCTTGAATGGGCGGGGCATCATTTCAACTGCCCCGCCCATAAAAGGGAGGGAGCACAAACGAAAATAATGCCAGACCAAACCTAGCACAAACGATTGACCTCACTCCCGACCCTCTATCTTGAATGGGCGGGGCACCATTTCACCCGCCCCACCCTGACCTATATTCATTTTCAGGGAAAGGGAATGAGCACAAACGAAACTAATGCCAGCACAAACCAGCACAAACCTAGCACAAACGATTGACCCCACTCCCACCCCCCTATCTCAAATGGGCGGGGCGGGTGAAATGGACGTGATGTTTGCACATGCATCCTTCAATGCTGTTAATGCGTCTTGTTTATTTCACAAGAATACCAGTTTTTCAGTCAGGCTTCGTTCCTAGAGCCCTTTGGGCCGCGGTAGATGGTGGTCCCACCATACCTTACGGTACACAATTTAACGTTTTTCCCTTACAAAATTCTAAAAAACTTTGTATCAGAATTGAAGAGGCAGTGAGCTGTAATGGACCATTTTTGATGTTGGTAAACCTGTGCTACGCTACAGCTTGGACTTGTTTTGTTTTCATTCCATTTTCTTCATTTTTTTATAGTTTTTTTTTGTGTTCTCTGTTGCAGTATGGCAGAGGTAAAATTCTTTGGACCTGTATTCCAACGCTTTGGCAGTTTTGTTGTTTGGATTTACAGCATGTACATCAACCACTTCATTTGCCATTGTTTCAATCTCATGTAATAATTATTGAACAACATCTATTTTTTTTTCGAATGAAATTCAATATTGATTGAGACGAAGTTCAAAATCATGTTTGTTAAAAGTGCAGAATGAGCTATTTTTGCCAATTTAGTAGACTCGACACTATCAATTGGCATTTTACACAAATTACTCCTGTGTTCGCTTACAATGATTCGTTCACTTCACATAAGAAATTTGTGAAAGTAATTTTATGGGTTTCATAAAATTTGGTGTTTTTTTGTCATGTGCGGATATATCACGAATTTAAATCGTATCATCACGTTTCATTGTTCCTCCTTGAAGTCAAGATCTGTTCCGGTATCATCTCCATGTGGAAGAATGAAACTTTTGCTGATGAAGAAGATAAGGTAAGAAAATGTGATTTCTACACATTTTATTTCATTGTAAATGTATATCAAGTGACCAAGTTGGTAATGCTTGCCATTTGGAAAAAGACACATTGCCACCTAATGAGGTTTGTCCCAGCCATCCCCTCTTGCACATAGGACCAGAGTACTAGCAAATCCACACATTAATTCTCCCAATGCTACGATTTTCTCATTGTCGTCCCCCAAATACATGATCGATACCTACATATAACCCAACAAAGGCTGATGATCTAATTTCTTGAGAAAGTGTGATCCATCATCAAAGTTATTATTCATATTGGTGTATTATCATCATCATTATTATTATCATTTTTTGACTTTTCAAGTCGCTTAGTTGGCGTTGCAGATTTTTTTTTATAGTTTACAATGGGCGGTATTAGCTCCGCAGTTGGATCAATTATCAATTACCCATTTTACAGGAAATTGGATACTTAATCGAGCCGGTATTTTAGTAGCTTTGTACGGTAATTTAAGGTGAAATGTGAAAATATTTGGAATGAGTTGTTCTTTTCTCAGGGTATTTGTTTGATACACTTGGGTATACTTGAATGTAGCTTTTATTCTATATTTCGGTATATCTCTACCTGTGTGAAAAAAGCACAAGAAATTGTTAAAATTGTGCAAAGAAATACAAAATTAGCGTTGAATTTCAAGAACTGCGGGTCTTTTAAATTCCACGCGATGTGTTTATCCGAAATTTTGTCATCAATTTTTGAAAACCTCGTCATTTTGTTCTAAAAATATAGATTCTCGATGATGTAGTTTCAACACTATTTGAATGTTTATATTTTTGCCCAATTTGCAATATTCATCGTTGCCAAATTTTCAAAATAAATTTCGCCCACTTTACGTATGCTTTACAGCACATGATGAGGCAATATGGTTCTCATTTTCGTAATGTGTTTAGTTTTTTGTTTTTTTCTTTGTTTTGTATATCACCATCATCATTATTATTTTCCGACATTTCAAGTCGCCTAATTGGTGTTGGGGATTTTTTAATAGTTTACAATGGACGGTATTTCAGCTAGGACCAGAAAGTTGTTCTCGTCCCTCAAATTTTTCGTTCTTTTTGGTTCTCGGTTCTTTATTTTTCTCAAAACTCTAAAATATCGGTATTTTTCAAGCAAAAAATTGAAAAAATACAAAATCATTGTTCTTGTTCTCGTTCTCATTCTTCGCTTATTGTTCTCGTTCTCGTTCTTGTTCTTTTTAATGTTTTCAACAGTATTCTTGTTCTAGTTGTTGTTCTCAAAATTTTTGGTTCTTTGTTCTCGTTTGTTCTCGCATCCCTGGTTGTTATGAATGTGAAACAGGGAAGCAGAA
>JAVBJF010001439.1:0-14005 GCA_033439095.1 Pseudococcus viburni
AATCGATTAAAAATTATCGTCCGATTTTCTCAAATCGACCAATTAATTTACCTTCGCCCCTCCCCCTCCCCGTCCTGGGACAAAAATATGCAATCCAATTTCAGTTCAGTTTGGGCAAAAATTTTGGGGTTGAAAATGAAAAATCTGTCCACTAATATTATTAAAAAAGAGAAATTTGCTGACTCGTCATTTTTTTTAAAAAATGAAAATTTTCCAACCAGATGTTTTGAAAACACAAAACAAAAATTCGTGCTTTTTGAGCAACTTTTTTGACTTCAAAAAACGACCGATTAGACGATTAAAAATAATCGGCCGATGAAACGATTAAAATAATCAAATAATCGATTAATCGATTAACCGATTAAGAATTTTGGCCGATTTTAAAGAAAAAATAATCGATTAATCGATTAATCGATTATAATCGCCAGCCCTAGTTGAAATGTTTCATTTTTTCCTCGCGCAAATCGAACGCTAATTTTAATGTTTTAAAATTTTATTTCGAATTTCCTAGGAAAAAAAAGAAAAGCCAATCAGAAATTTCAAAAACAAAAAAAATCGAAACGTGAAAAAACTTTTTTTTAAATTGAACTTTTAAAATTTTTCCCCTTGCAAAATTTTGGAAATTATTTTTGATGGCCTAAAAACGATGGGTAATGGGGATGAAAATTTGATGCAAGTACCTATGTAGGTACCTATTTTGAATTTTCCAGAAAAAAATAAAATTAAAATTCTGAAATTTGGGTGTCTAAAAGAGCACATAGCTCAAAAAATTAAAAAATCATTTCATTAGATTTTATGTACTAAATTTACCAAATCAATGACTAATTTTCAGAAGTCAAAGAAAATTCATGTGTTGATTGATTTTTTCATCGACTTGGCGAGTTTAATATTGAAAACCAAATCAAAGATTCTAATTTGTATTTTCTCATTTTTTTCGCCATAAAAAGAACTTTCTAACCGTTGGATAAAAAATCATCAGTTTTTTCAGATCGGTTGATTTTTATAAAATTTTGTCAAGTCTTACTGCATTTTGAAAAGTCTACGCATATGTAAAAAATCTGCTCTCTCATCCTCCCATGAACACATTTTTAGTTGGAAAAATTAGGGTTACGGTTAGTTACGTTGAAAATTTGAAAGAAATTATAATCATCTTTTTTTAGAAAATTTTCAGCTAAGAATTGAAATAATTCGTAAAATTGTATTTCAAGTTGAGAAAATTGAAAAAAAAATAATTTGAGCATTGGTGCTGATGTGAAGTTGTAGAAGAAAATTCTAATTAGCTAATTTTACTCTTGATTTATTTTGAAAAACAATGACATACATTGTCAGACATGAGTTTTTAGAGGGGGGGGGGGGGGAATTGAAAATGATTTCAGATAAAATTTGTCAGAATCTAAAAATGGCCATCATATAAATTTGAAGCAGTCTTCGATGAAATTCTGCCTTTGAGAATCAGTGAAATGATTTTCATTGAAAATTAATGATTTTTCTCCGACATTTCAATCAAAAATCACTAATTTCTCCATCAATTCCCAAATAGTTAGAAAAAATCAATCAAAAGATTAGTGAAAAATTACAGATTTTCAGTTACTTACTTAAATTCATTTCACTGATTCAAACACGTAAATTTTACTAATTCCGATTTGAAGAGTGTATTGATCGTTCATTTCAAAAAATTCTGCAATTGCTCAAATCTGTTGATGTTGCCAGCGATACTGAAATAACAGGTTACTCAAATTTTTCATTGAAAGACCCTCTCCCCATTTTTTCTAGAATTTTCAGTCCTTTCCTTAAATAATCTCTGGGTACGCTTATAGGGAGACGAGGGTGGAAATGCCTTTGCAAATGTCCTGAAAAAGTCCCATTTCCGTTGAATTTGTGCTTATAGAATTTTAGAAGTTCGTGATTTTTTTTTAAAATGTATTAATTATTTTTTGCTTCGAATCAGTCAAAAGTGTCTGATGAAATGGACAGAATTGAGTCACTGTAGAAATCAGTGAAAAATTTATTGATTCAATTTGTGAATTTTCATTTTTGAATCAGTAATTTTTTCTGACTTTAAGTTTGAATATTTTTTCTTATGTCGAAGTACATAGGTAATGCGATAGGAAGTTGGCTATTTTTGTCAAAATGTCCGAAAAATTAATGACTATCAGAATAAATGAATGATAAAGCCCTAAAAAGTATCCATGATTTGAAAACATTTTCTATAAAAAAAAATCGTGTAAAAAGCTCGCCAGAATTTCCAAGGTTGAATCTCGATTAAAAAAAGTACATTTTTTTACGTTGACCCCCCCCCCCCCCCCCCCCCCCCCCCCTTCAAGAAGAGTCTATAAATTTTCCGAAAACTCCTGATCTGTTCGGAAGTTCTTCCGATCGATTTGTGAAGTAGAAAATTGGGTATATACCTTTCTTTTCAACTCTTTACATTGATCAGACCAAATTTTCATACTATTTTGTAGGGTCATGGGATAATTTTGGCATTTCAGAAAAATTGAAAAATTTGAAAAATGTAAAGAAACTTTAACAATTAAGATGCAGTTGTAACACACTTTAAACAAATTTCACTAATTCCAGGACTATTCCATACTAACTCGAACGAAAACTGAAGTCGGGTCTTCTGATTTCCCTCAAATTTTTTTTACGAGTTCCCTTCTATGGTCTACATACTTTTCCTCAAAATTGGGAGGGCTAGCGGGGCACTGAAGGCTCAAATCCAAAAAATATGCAAATATTCGAACTCAGTGCCCTCAAAAACCTAACAAACGACAGGTCATAAGTTATTTTGAATTATTTTGAATTTTTACCTTATCAAAGAGGCAAATGGGGGGGGGGGGGTGTAGGATGAGAAAACTGAGTACATATTCGAACTCAGCACTTTTGAATTATGTAGTAAAAATTGATGTATTACTTTACTTTTTCGATTTTTTTGAATTTAGATCAAATTTATAGATCGCTGTAACCCCCAAGGGTGTAAAGATTTCGTGTTGAAAATTTTTTGTTAAAAAAGGGGTAAAAAGGGATATTTACCCCCGCGAACAGTTTTCTCCCATGCACAGTAGGGTGGAGTGAAAAAAAACATATCTTGGATTTTGACCAAATTTGGTGAGGTGGTTTACATTGAGTGGGAGACCTCCTAAAAAAAATTGAGCTTCCTAGGGGCAAACAAAGGGTAGTGGAATGTGCTCAAAGTGCTGTTTTTTGTGTTTTTTAGTCAATCAAAATTGTGTGAGAAGCCTTCGTAGCACTTAAAATATGCAATTTGAGTTTCGACATCTCCCTAAACCATCGCCATCCTTCTCCGATCATAACTCAGATCGCTACCGGGGGGTTGAAAAGTTGCAGATTGCAATACTTCAATAATATGAAATTTTCACTAAGCTGGAATGATTTTTTTTCATCGAAAAATTGAACAAAAAAATTTTTTTAACCACTGAAAGTGAATTTTGAAAAAAAAAATTGAAAATTTTATGCATCAGTGCAGCCAACAGCAAATCATAAGATTCCAAAATACGGAATTTAGATCTACTTTGAATTGATTATTTTTTCGCCTGAAAATAATTGAATTTTTTTTCAATCATTACAAGTACAAATATTTCGACATTTTTTTGGAAAATTCTGTATGTCAGTGCAGCCAGTTACAAATCGTGACATGCTACACTATGGAATTTACGTTGACCTCGAATTAATTTTTTTATCGTTTGAAAAAGTCACAATAATTTTGTTTTCAATTATCAGAAATGATTTTTTTTTTTTAATTTTGTATGTCAGTGCAGCCAGTTGCTAATTGTGATATTCTGATGTCTTCAAATTCAAAACATACTTCTATTGATTGGTAGAAAAATGGGTCCAATCACTTGACGAAAAAATAATGCATTCCAGTTCATAATATCAGAATATCACAATTAGCAACTGGCTGCACTGACGTACGAAATTAAAAAAAAAAATTGATTGAAAACAAAATTATTGTGAATTTTTCAAACGATAAAAAAATAAATTCGAGGTCAACGTAAATTCCAGTGTAGCATGTCACGATTTGTAACTGGCTGCACTGACGTGCAAAATTTTTCAAAAAAAATTCCGAATGTACTAATTCTAGTGATTGAAAAAAAATAGGTACCGGGTGCTCGATTAATTCTGGCTCCCCCCGATACTTTTTATGTCAAAAATCGTGCTCCCCTTGCCCCTAGGGGGCTCAATTTTTTTAGGAGGTTTCCCACTCAATGTAAACCACCTCACCAAATTCGGCCAAAATCCGAGATATGTTTTTTTTTTTTCGATCCACCCTAATGTATACCTTCCTGCTTCCAGCTCTTTACATTAATCCGATCAAATTTTCTTATTATTTTGTAAGGCCATGAAATAATTCTGGCATTTTATAAAATTTGAAAAATTTGAAAAATGAAAAAGGTTCAACAATCAAGATGCAGTTGTAACAACCTCTTCAAAAGGAATTCCACTAATTCCAGTCTCGATACGAATTTCGTTGCCTGAGTGCCACTGTCGAAGAATTTTTCCTATATGGTCTAAGAATTTTTCTGGACTTTGGCAAGCTTTTTCAGGGTGGTGCCAGCCACTCTTGATGTGTTGTCACTGTCACCACGTGCTATTCGAAGGTTGCTACCATTAGATCGACTGATCGAGTAATGTGAAAATTATCTAAAACGTGATAGCAGAGCATGGTCTAAGGAATTAATGATGTGAGCCATGGTTGATGGAAATAAGAACTCTACAAATCAGCATGGTTCCAAAGCTATCGCCGATTAAAAATACCTCGAAATCAAAACCAACTTCAAACTACGACGAGTTCTGCATCTACAATCTACCAAATTGTGCTATTCGAATGAAACCAAAGCATCCGACCGAAGCACCAATACATAGTATAGTCGAATTACTGCATCCGTTCGCTCAGAATGTAAAAAGCAATTTGACGACTGATTCTTAATCTTGAATGTATTTCGAAAAAAATAAACTTGGGTGCCGTTTTTTCTAGCCCCTCCCCTTCTGAGGGTCCACCCCCTTTCTTGAAAATGCGTATATCTCCCCTATTATCGGTTATGCAAAAAATGTTTCAAGTAAAAGTTCTTTATTGAAGGATTCTCTACATTTTTGGTCATTGCAAAAATCTCATTTGGAGTAACCCTTGCGCCCCAAATTTCAAAAATGTACTTTCAGAAATACTCAAAATCAAGTTTTTCTCATTTATTATAAGAAATATCGAGAAATGACACCAAAAAAGATCCAATAGCCCAATTACGTAAAATGGGGAAGGGGACCGAACCTTCCCTGACTCTCCCATGGGGTTTGCTGATGACCTCCCAGGCTCGAAAAATTTTTCATGGTATCCTTATTCATCGTACGAAACTTCATGCCTCTCGCATAATTTCCCGTTTACGGCCAAAAAACGCACTTTGCCACTGGACAAAATAAATTTTTTGGAAAAGGGGGAGGAGTGGATCCTTAGGCGTGAGGGGTGGGATATTGCGATGAACTTTCTAGATGTAAAATTTTATTCTGGATTCTTGTTGTTATTACACATTTTGCGTTATCTTCGATATTTCTTATAATAAATAAGAAAAACTCAATTTTGAGTATTTCTGAAAGTACATTTTTGAAATTTGGGGCGCAAGGGTTGCTCCAAATGAAATTTTTGCAATGACCAAAAATGTAGAGAATCCTTCAATAAAGAACTTTTACTTGAAACATTTTTTTGCATAACCAATAATAGGGGAGATATACGCATTTTCAAGAAAGGGGGTGGACCCTCAGAAGGGGAGGGGCTAGAAAAAACGGCACCCAAGCTTCTTTTTTTTCTAAATACGTTCTAGATAAAGAATCAGTCATCAAATTGATTTTTACAATTGGTGCGAGCGGAAGCGTTTTTTTGCAGTAATTCGACTATACTAACAACTAAATCTCCAATTTCGACTTACCTGTCGCGTCGAACTGCAGCGGATAATCGTGATCGGAATCGGAAGCCCTGAGTCTGTAGATTACGGATCCAATGTGGACATCGGCCGGCACCAGCAATTGTTTCAGCTGACCCGCTGCCTCAAATACGGGGTAATTGGCGTCGGCGACTGAGAACAATGCCCACATGGTGAGTAAGAGTAACCGCATCCCACTTGCTCATTCATCACTACAACAAGAACGCAAATAACGCAATACGTAAGTGGTGCACATTTAACACACCGGCCCGGCCGTCCGAACGCAACCACCGAACGACTTTTTCTTCAATTAACCGCGATTCAAATGGTTACTTCGACTCGGTTTTTTCTCCACTCGAAGGGTCTTTTTTAAAGACCGCCGCTCCGACCAAGGTATCATTTCCTGAGACTTTGCGGCAAAGTCACGGGGGATACTGGAGGTACTTTAGATGTAGTCGACTGATATCAGAGCTGGCCGAGGCGTGTGTATATGCGAAGGAACGGCGAGGTTTTTTTTTCGGATTCGAAGGCGAAGGCGAGCAGGGGATGGGTGGGAATCGGGGTATCAGCCCTCTTGAATTTTATTACCGTCGACGGTGCTAGTTGCGTGCTCGATATTACAAGGCGATACGGTATTAACGTCATTTTGCAGGGTCAGTGGTCAGTTCGACGAGATGACCTCATTCGGCCCTTCAACCTGGTGCAAAGGTGTTGCCGGAGGAGGGGTGCAGAGGGAGAGGCGAGTATATGGCGTAATTTTAATTTAAATACCGAATCACGCTAAGGAAATGTACGAGTGAGTAATGTGACAATTTAATAGCCCCGGGCTGCGCCTCGTGCACCCATCGACGCTCCGGCGCGAAATTTTTCTTATACGTCGGAGGATTTTTATTATGTATGCGATGACCTGGAAATTTATTATACCGGCGAGTATCTGCTGTGTGCGGAGTCGGCCGACGAAAAGCGATGGAATTAGGTGAATTAAGTGGAGCAAATATTTACGAATACGGTGTCCGCTGCGCGAATTGAAAATAAAGGGTTGAGGGGTTTTCGTCGGACGTGCGTGATCGTAATGGAGGTTTTTATTTTCGGAGCTAATTTGTCCGAATGGATTTGCTAAAAAGGTGGATGTAATGGGATGTTTGATTAGGCTGAAGAGTGCCTGCAATGAGCGATGCAGAGGTGTTTGCGTTCGGCGATGGAAATGCTGGTCTAGTGGCCTAGATTGCCTGGATAATGAGTGCAGAGGGTGATCTCGAGGTTTTGATTGTGGAAAATTTGCTCGATGGGGTTATTTGTAGATTTCATCTTGAATGGTGTCCTATTTTTTGAATGATTTTTTTTGGATTGCTGTCCTAGACTCTGAAATAATGCCAATAAGGCTGGCAAGGGGCCCCGATTTTTAAAAAAAACGGTCAAAGGTCTCTGAGGAATCCATTCATTGGAACCTAAATTTCAAAAAAAAAGTGTAAATTGTCAAAAAAAATAGGTGAATTTTTTCAAGAAATTGAATTTTAAAATAACATTGTATTTAGTCAACTTTCGAAAAAAAAAGGGTGAAGGCTTTAGGAATCATTTGGCCTCTGACAGAACTTGATTAAAATTTTTATTCCATTTGATTTTGTCTTGGTAGAAGATGATTTTAGAGCCCACAAACAAATTTTTATCTCACCTCCCGGGGAGGGGGGCTGGGTCTCAAAATACGTGATTTCCAAGCTAAAAGTCCCATCATCCCATCTCCGCAAGTTTTCAGTCGATTTTTTTCAAACTTGGTACGTAAAACCACGATCTGTATACTTTCAAAGGGACCGTGAGAGAAGGCGAGTTTGAGCATCCTGAATGAAAAAGTTGATAGGCTTGTCGGATTCATCATCTCAAAAAGATGTGCATAAAATACCAATATTTTTCGAAATTAAAACTTTGAGACGGTTTTATAATTGAAACACTAGTTTTTTGTCATTTCAATGAAAAATGTCCAACTTTGAGAAGCAATGGCTCAGCCCCCTGACGTCGAGTGGGGCTAAAAAAATGAATGTACTTCTACCCCTAAATAACCCTCCACCTGAATTTGAGGGAAACCAGTGTAAAACAATTTTCTCCCCCATAAAGGATCCCCCCCCCCCGAGCAATAAGGGCTGGGACGGTGCGACTTTATTATAGACTATGGACTAGGGTGGAGTGAAAAAAAAAAAACATATCTTGGATTTCGACCAAATTTGGTGGAATGGTTTACTTCGAGTGGGAGACTACCCAAAAAAAATTTAAGCCCCCCAGGTGCAAGGGAAGGGGAGCAGGGGTGCTCAAAGTGCACCTCCTTTTGAAAAAAACACAGTTTTTTGTGTTTTTTAGAAAATCAAAATCATGCGAGAAGCCGCCACAGAAAATTTTAAAAAAAATTTTTAAATTTTTACGTCATAAGTAATTCTCAATGAAAGATCTTGTTCAGTTCATACGACCGCGCATCCCGATGTGAAGATATGTTTTCAAAACATACTTTTTTCGATTGGGAGAAAAAATTGGTCAAATTACTTGATGAAAAAAAATGCATTCGAGTTCGTAATATTAGAATATCACAATTAGCTACTGGCTGCACTGACGTAAAAATTTTCAAAAAATAATTTTTAAATTTCATTTTCTGATGACTGAAAACAAATTATTGTGAATTTTTTCAAACAATAAAAAATTAATTCGAAATTAACGTAAATTTCATAGTGTAAAATTTATAACTGGCTACACTGATATATAAAATTTTCCGAAAAATTTCCGAAATTTACTTCTAGTGAGTGAAAAAAATTCATAATATTTTCAAGCGAAAAAGTAATCACTGGCTACACTGATATATAAAATTTTCCGAAAAATTTCCGAAATTTACTTCTAGTGAGTGAAAAAAATTTATAATATTTTCAAGCGAAAAAGTAATCAATTCAAAGTTGGCATAAATTCCGTATTTTGGAATTTTACGATTCGCTGTTGGCTGCACTGGTGCATAAAATTTTCATAATTTTTTTTTCAAAATTTACTTTCAGTGATCGAAAAAAAATTTTTGCTCAATTACTTGATGAAAAAAATCATTCCAGCTTAGTGAAAAATTCATATTATTGAAATATTGCAATCTGCAACTTTTGGACCCCCTGGTAGCAGTCTGAATTTTAATCGGAGGAGGACGGCGATGGTTCAGGGCAGGGATGCGAAACCTTAATTTTTTAATTTGGGTTACGGGTTCAGGTTATTTTTTTTTTGTAAAAATAATGGTTAGGGTTATTTCGGTTTCTCAAATTTAAAAATAAAGGTTATGGGTTATTGATTATGGTTTGCCTGGAAGATTTGGGTTATGGGTTATGGTTATAAGGGTTATACCATCAGAAAAACTACATTTTTGTGATGTATTTTTTCTTGGTACATAAATCGTATGTTGCTTGAGTATGAAGTCAGAATTTAAAGTCAAATTTTTTGGGGATTGGGCAATTCGATTCTTTATTTTAAAATTAAAACGTAAAAAAACACTGAAAAAAAGGGGAGAAAAGGGAAAAATGAGAGGGAAAACATGGAGAAAAAGGGAAAAAGCCGTAACCGTAACCCAAATAAATTTGAAGGGTTACGGGTTACGGGTTATTTCTGCTCAATTTTATTTCGGTTATGGGTTATGGGTTTTCTATTTCGGTTTTTGTTTCGGTTATGGGTTATGGTTATTTTTCAAACTCAAAAATAAGGGTTATTTAGGGGTTACGATTAAGGTTACGGTTACGGTTACGGTTTGGGTTCGCACCCCTGGTTCAGGGAGTTGTAGAAACTCAAATCGCAACTTTTGAGTGCTGTGACGGCTTCAAGCACGATTTTGATTTTCTAAAAAACACAAAAAACTGCGTTTTTTTCAAAAGGAGGTGCACTTTGAGTACCCCCTGCTCCCCTTCCCTTGCACCCGGGGGGGCTCAAATTTTTTTGGGTAGTCTCCCACTCAAAGTAAACCACCACACCAAATTTGGTCGAAATCCAAGATATGTTTTTTTTTCACTCCACCCTACTATGGACATCACTGATCACATAGATAGTCAGGTCTCAATCGTACAAAAAAAGGCTTCCGCGAGAAATTCATGTTAAAATTGATTTTATGATTGATTCTTGTTCTGGACACTAAAACAAAGAAATTAACCCCGTATGCCCTTTTTCCCCCTCTCCATTCCCCCAGGGTTCACCCCCCCATATTTCAACCACGTATACTGCCTTATCTATGGTTCGTAATGAAAAAAATTTCAAACAAAAGTTGTTCCTCAGCACCTAATGTACATTTTAATTTCTCATCGAAATCCATTTTGAAGCAATTCCTGCCCCCCAATTTGAAAATGAAACAGTTTTCAGAAAACTTCAAAATCACGTTTTCTTCATTTTAAGCGAAAAGTTTCAGAGATACGGCAAAATTTGTGATCGCAAAAAGTATTCCGAATTGAATATCCTTTCCAATGAGCTTTATCATGACCATTTTCACCAACTTTTCCCGATAGGGTGGATCTCTCCCCCTCCCCCGTATCTCAAAAGTTGAACCCACGAAAAAAAATTGAACGTTTTTTGTTCTTCGATATCTAATGCATAATTTCATTTATTATCGGAATTCATTTTGGAGCAGATTTTGTTCGTGGGTCCAACTTTTGTGAAAATGAGGAAGGGGGAGAGGTCCACTCTGTCGGAAAAAGTTGATGAAAATAGTCGTGATAGAGCTCATTGTAAAGGAAATTCAATTCTGAATACTTATTGTGATTATAAATTTTGTCGTATTTCCGAAACTATTTGTTTAAAATGAAGAAAACGTGATTTTGAGGTTTTCTCAAAAACATGTTTTGTTTCCAAATTTGGGGAGCAGTAGTTGCTCCAAAATGGATTTTGATGAGAAATGAAAATGTACATTAGGTGCTTGTTTGAAACTTTTTTCCTTACGACCCATAGATAAGGCGATACACACGTTTGACATTTTTAGGGGTGGACCCTGGGGAAAGGGGGAGGGGATAAAAAGGGCATATGGGCCTAATTTTTTTGTTTTGGTGTCCAGAACAAGAATCAATCATAAAATCAATTTTGACAGGAATAGCGCGCGGATGTACGATTGAGACCTGACTAAGAAGCTTTTAAAGTGATAAAATTGCGAATAACTAAAATGTCTTTTTAATGCACTTTTGCACTTTTTTATTGGGTTAAATGACGAATTACACCAGTGTTTTGAATATTTGACCAACTTCCACTCCTCGTAAAAAACTTCAAAAATTCTGAGAAGTGTGAAATAGGTACATTGAAAAACTTTGAAACAAAACTATTTTTCCGCCAATCTCAAAATTGTGTCCCCCTGGGCGATTTGAAATTTTCAAAGTCAGGCTCAAGGTCATTTAAGTGCTCAGAAAAATCTGAAAAAATTTCAGGATACTAACCCTTTAGTACCGCTATCTAAATGTCAAGTTTGAAAAAATAAAAAATTGGTTGAAAAATCGCGGAGATAGAATTTTTAATTTAGAAATCGCGTATTTTGGGGCTCCAGTCGTCCACGGGTGGGATAAAAATTTGCTCATGTGCTCTAAAATCATTTTCTATCTAGACAAATTGAATGGAATTAAAATTTTCATCAAGTTTCACCAGAGGCTTAATGACCCCCTTACCACACCAGAGCTTTCAAGAAAACATAAGGTGTCTACTTTCAAAAAAAAAGGGCTAATTTTTAGAAAAAATTAAAAAATTTGTTTGAGGAAGTTCTCAATTTGAAAATATTGGCGGATTTTTCAAAACAAATGACTTAAAAGACGGAATTTTTCGAAAAATTGGCATTTGCCAAATTTTTGATAGTTTAGACACTGTATCTAATGAAAAAGTAAGAAAAGAAATTTTCTTGCAAAAATAATTGAAAGTTTTCATAACTTTTTGAATCGAAAAATTGAAAATTTACTTATGATTTTTGACGTTTTGAATACCATTGGGGAAGTAGGAGGGGGCGGGGTCATTTAATTTTCATGCAGAAGGAAAAATAGGTCTTATTTCAAGTCGAATTTTCGTATGTATTCCTTCTTTGATGTTTATCCTTACTTCTGTTCAACTCTTTTTTGCACTGGTGACCGCATTCGTTGTCACTATAGCTCTTGGTCTTGAGAGATAAAAAAAGGTACACATCGTAAAGGAATAAAAAAATATCTAAATTTATTTTTTGCCATCTGAAATTACGTGAAATGGGTGTATTTTACGAAACCCATTAAAAATGTTGCAAGAGTCGTTAAAATTGTTGTGAGTCATAAATCGTAACCATTTCGCGAATATTTTTTTGAAACCTTGAATAAATTATGGAAAGGTATTGCGATTTCTGGTTGACGACTTTTTTTTCGGTTGGAAGTTGGAAAAATTATGCAAGAAATTATTGAAAATGATATAATTTTTTTTGAAATTTTAACCTTTGAAAGACGATTAAACAGATTTTCCAAAAGATGTCAAATTATGTAAATTTAAATTTGGATTGTGCAAAAATTTTGAAAAAATTAGTTATCGAAATTTAAACTGAACTCTCTCCTCCTTCCCCCTCAGGTGAATTTTTTCGTAAAGCTCATTTTTAGTACCTGTTTGGAATTTTCTGAAAAATTGCTCCTTGAAACAAATGATTGTACTCTTTTACCGACTTTTCCATTTTAAGAAAATCCAAAAAAAGTAAGAATTTTTATTTTTGTGATGTTGTAGACTCCCTGATTACCGAAATTTGTCCTGGGTGGCAGATACAAAATTCACCTTAGAGGGAGGCGGTAGAGAAGAATTTGGAATCACTAAAATTCGCCTGAGTGAGGGTAGGTCGTACGAGAAAAATTTTAAAATTATCAAAATTCTGCCTTACGGAATATCTATGTACGGGAGAAATGTGAATTACCGACGTTGTTTCCTGAAAGAAGGAAGAAATTAAAGTGTGTGATTTTCTTCTTAATTTTCTCATTTTTCGCCAAATACAGAAAAAAATTTCGCGTCTTTTTAGGTAGCTTCTAGAGAGTTGGAGGAACCCCAGAATTTTTTTTCGAAATTTTTGGACAATTTTTCGCTGAAATTACGCTCGTTTGAAAATGTTGACCCCCATTCTTTACATTTAAATATGTTAGTTGAATTTGCAAAAATTCTGTCTTTTCTAATTATAGTAAAATAATTTTCATTGAAAATTTTTTTCACTAATTTTTCGTTCAAAAATTACTAATTTCTCAGTCAATGTCCCATTTATCAGAAAAAATCAGTAATTTTGACTATAAAAAAATCATTAAATCTCGTCACTTTTCAATTTTTTTTTCGCTTAAATCTGTAGGTACCTATAATACTATTTTCCTACTCAAAATACCCCAACTATTCCAATCCCACTGAAATAACATGTTACTTCATTTTTTGACCCCCCCCCCATTTTTTAAAAAATCCGAGCCCTTACACAATTTCTGGATGCGCTATGTCCACGTGCGACAAAATTCGCCCTATAGTCAGGTCTCAATTGAACATCCGCGCGGGATTCTTGTTAAAATTGATTTTTTGATTGATTCTTGTTTCAGACACTAAAACAAATAAGATGCCTATTTTTCCCTCCCCCTTTTCCCAGGGTACTCCTCCCTACATTTCAAACTCGTGTACCGCCCAATCTATGGTTCGTAATGAAAAAATTTTCAAACAAAAGTTATTTCTCAACACGTTTCGTACATTTTCATTTCTCATCAAAATCCATTTTGGAGCAACTCCTGCCCCCCCCCCCCAAATTTGGGAACAAAACATGTTTTTGAGAAAACCTCAATATCACGTTTTCTTCATTTTAAACGAATAGTTTCGGAGATACGAGAAAATTTGTAATCACAAAAAGTATTCAGAATTGCATTCCCTTTCCAATGAGCTTTCTTACGACCATTTTCACTAACTTTTCCCGACAGAGTGGACCTCTAACCCTGCCTCGTTTTCACAATCGTTCAATTTTTTTTCGTGGGTCCAACTTTTTGAGATAAAGGGGAGGGGAAAGCGATCCACCCTGTCGGGAAAAGTGTTGGTGACAAAATTGGTCTATAGAGCTCATTTGGAAAGGAAATTCAATTCTAATACTTTTT
>JAVBJF010000144.1:600000-906064 GCA_033439095.1 Pseudococcus viburni
GCCTACCTAAGTATAAGTAGGTACTTTTCACTTACAACAACCTCTTATTCACCCAAAGTGAACCTTTTAATACGTTAAGTTCATAATTATTCCATCTTTTGATATCTGGATATAATAGTTAGGCTGCCTGTCCCAATTTTTCAAGAAAAAAAACACCAAAAAAAAAACAAACCCAAACCGTAATGGGCCAGGGGCGTGATGCAAAAAATATTTTAGAAATTGTTTTGGTGGTCATTTTGAGCAAAAAAAGTAAAAAATGTCGAAAATAGACAATTTTTGGAGCCATCTTAAACTCCCTTCGATGCGGGGAGCTGAATCTTTCTGTAGAAAGTTTTCAACTTCCGTAAATTTGATATAGACCCAGGTTAAGTATGTTTTTTTTACTGCATTCTACTTACTTATGACAACGTGTTTTGGCAATTTCAAAGAAAAAATGCGAAAGTACAAGTTGCCACAATGTGTAGGTGCACCCTAACTTGGAACTACAGTTAGGTACATTATACGATGTGACGCGACGTTTCAATTTCAACGTAATTTGGCTTTGGCGCGTTATCTCCATAAAATGGCACAATTTTTATGTTTCAACTTTGGAAATGACACAATTTGCCATAAAATTTCAGAAGATTATTCGGCGAATAGTTGTGGATACGGAGAGAATAACACATGTGTACAAGTGTATGCTTATCCGATCTCTATGGATTTTGGGTACTGGGTAGATAGTGCCGCTGCCGTTCGCGTCGCTCGTAGGTACGTTTGTTCAACAGAGTTAGATCAGTTTTTTATCCAAGCTGTGTAAGGTCAATGCGACTAATTGCAAAATCCTCAAATATATGTAGAACTACCGTTAAATGTTAAAAAACAAAAAAAATGAAATAATAGTGACTACCTAGTGAGGCTCATTAGCAGGTATGTTTGATATGATTCCGGTATTTTTTATTTAATTGCACATCAGTAAAAGGATCAGTTATTAAATAAACCATCAAAACTGAAATTTTTGAACATAGGTAACTTAGGTATGTACTTACAGTGACTCCCATAAAGATCCGGACACTATGTATTTTTTTTTAAACACGATAATTTCTGTGAAAATAAGTGGAAATTACAAATTGAAAGGTGCATCTTGTAGCCCTTTTATTCCTCCTTGCGAAGCCTTATTAGATGTTTATTTTCGTTCATTTGATCGATCGCAATCGATAGCCCATGTACAGTTTTCGATTCAGGATAATGGCAAACAACGTGATTCTGGAGAAAAATCAACCTCGGCGTAAAATGTATTGATTGCAACAGCATCCTTCTCATTAATTAACGAGTTTCAATCACTTTCCGATCGTTTTGGTAGGTACCTATATATTTTTTTAGTTTGAAAGGGTATGGCCGAATAAGGGGTGGATTTGGCCCCAGGCGCGTTTGGGCTTCTAAACACCTCAAGTGGTGAATATTTACTGGAAAAAAATTGTCACAAAATTTTGGACCCCTACCCCCCTCCCTATCGGCGTTATGGCTATTTTATTGCATTATTTTCAAGAATTTTTAACTTCAACGGAAGTGAAGGGAATTTTTTGTTCTTTGGCACAAAGTTACATCTTGTAGAGGTGTATTTATGATAATTTTTTCAACAATTTTGGTGAATTCCTTCACGTTTTTTCGGCTATTTGAAGTTTTAAATCGTAAAAAAACACCACATAAGCGAAGAGCGACCACCCTGGAAAAATTACTAAATAATACGTTTTTTTATGTAGAATTTTTTTGTGTATTTGGTTATGGCCATTTCTTTGAACTAAGGGCCGGAAATTGCGAAAAACCCGTACAGAAATGTTGTCATTTTAGCAGATTTGTAAAATTTTGAGCGTGTTATGCAGAAAGAAATAACTAAATGAAAAAACCAATCCCATATTCGTGTTCAGCTGGTCAAAATACCCTGATGAACACCCTTTTCGCGATAATTTTGCTCAAAGTTTCAATATTCACTTTTTTCACTGTTTTTTTATGGCGAAAAAAGTGAATTTCGAGGCTTCAAGTAAAACGATCGCGAAAAGGATATTTATCAGAGTATTGTAACTTGCTGAACACGAATATGGGATTGGTTTTTTCATTCGGTGATTTTTTTCCGGAAAATTCGCCATTTTCAAGTTTGAATGCGGTCTCTGTAAAAAAATTTCAAAAAATTTCTGTTCAAGTCCTGGTTTCACAACAATGTAACTCTTTGGCACGATTTAATGTCAAAGAAGTGGAGGATATACGTGGAGAAAAAAATTTCATCATCACTCTTCTTGGACGGGTTCTGTATAACACCTCAAAAAGGAATGTTGAAGTACTTATGCATGCGTTTCTACAAAATGTGACTCAAAAGATTGAAATCGAAAAAAATGCCGATTTCTGATTAATTTTGGGTCGTAGAACACAAATACCTAAGGTAAGTATTAATTATTGTCGATTGTAATTTTCTTGCCGAAAGAGACCTTATCCAAACTTGAAAATGGCGACTTTTTCGGGAAAAAATTACCAAATGAAAAAACCAATCCCATATTCGTGTTCAGAAAGCTACAATACTCTGATAAACATCCTTTTCGCGATCGTTTTACTTGAAGCCTCGAAATTCACTTTTTTTGCCATGAAAAATCAGTGAAAAAAGTGAATATTGAAACTTTGAGCAAAACTATCGCGAAAAGGGTGTTCATCAGGGTATTTTGACCAGCTGAACACGAATATTATGGGATTGGTTTTTTCATTTAGTTATTTCTTTCTGCATAACACGCTAAAAATTTTACAAATCTGCTAAAATGACAACATTTCTGAACGGTTTTTTCGCAATTTCCGGCCCTTAACTCAAAGAAATGGCCATAACCAAATAGGTACACAGAAAAATTCTACATAAAAAAAGTATTTTTTAGTAATTTTTCCAGGGTGGTCGCCCTTCGCTTATGTGGTGTTTTTTTACGATTTAAAACTTCAAATAGCCGAAAAAACGTGAAGGAATGCACCAAAATTGTTGAAAAAATTATCATAAATACACCTCTACAAGATGTAACTTTGTGCCAAAGAACAAAAAATTCCCTTCACTTCCGTTGAAGTTAAAAATTCTTGAAAATAATGCAATAAAATAGTCATAACACCGATAGGGAGGGGGTAGGGGTCCAAAATTTTGTGACAATTTTTTTCCAGTAAATATTCACCACTTTTGAAGTGTTTAGGAGCCCAAACGCGCCTGGGGCCAAATCCACCTCTTATTCGGCCATACCCGTTAGAAATTTTCAGTTTCAAGAAAATCACTACAAAACTGATATCCTCGATGACAAATCTCTTTGAAAAACGTTGAAACTTATTGAGAGAATACAATTTTTTTTTTGATTTTACGTTGTATTTGCCAATAATTATATTTTATTAACTTGGAAACAACAAACACGTACATGGTCAGTGGTCACAACTAGGTACCCAGATTTTCCTAAGTAATTACGAACAGAGAAGAGGTAATTGCCAATACTCAATAAAAAGGATTTATCTCAAGATGAACAAAATCTTTCACTCTCGCGTTTTGAAGCTGATAAAATTTCTTTTCAAACGGCGCGGCGCAAAAACATTTGAGAAAAACTAAGTAATACCTAAAAATTCGTAGGACGTTTCTGAAAATCTGCTTTTTGTAAAATGAGGAAAAGCGTTTACAATTAGCCGGATTGACCTTATTTTCTCCCGGAGGATTTGTTGTTGTAACACAACTTTGTTGATTTTTTCAACGATTTTTGACGACAATTTTTTCCCCGTTTCTCGATATTAGATAGGTACCTATCTACAATTGAAATAGGGGTAACGTGACGAGTAGGTACGGTGGAGCAGAAAACATAAACTGGTATGTACCTGCGAGAAGGTACCTATAAGTAGGTATTAGGGTACGTACGTCTACGTATAGGTATAAATACCTATGTGGATAGTTGAAATTAGATAAATATGGTGAGTAAGTACATATCTAGCCGTGTGATCTGTGATCTGTGATCTGGAGGTGTGAGCTGTAACGTACCTGATATACCGGTTGACTATAACCGTCCGGCCGGCTTATGGGGTCTTGATCTAGGAACACGCATACGGTGTGCTCCTTGCTGGAATAGGTGTATGTGACTTCGCCGTGACGATAGAGCACCGGCACGGCCAGAATTAGGATGACCGCCCAAATGATGATGATGGCGGTGTTGGCGTTCTTCTCGGTTCGCACGTACATCGAAGCGATGGGATGGACGACGGCCAGAAATCGGTCCAGCGACATGAGCACCAAGGTGTAGACGCTGGCGTACGCCGTGACCACGATCAGGTACTGGACGCCTTTGCACCAAAGATCGCCGAACGGCCAGAACGGCAGCACGTAGTCGGTGGCTGTGAACGGCACGCAAAATATGATGAATAGCAGGTCGGCGACCGCCAAATTGATAATTAACAAATTGGTGGTGCTTCGCATCTGCTGATTGAAAGCCACCACTATCACTACCATGCTATTACCGATCAAGCCGACTATAACGATTATACTAAACAAAAATATCACCACTATGGTTACCATACGTTGCATGTGGCCGAATTCGCCGTCCGAGACCGTATCCGGCATCGAATTATTGATACAGAACGCGATATCGCTGACATTTTCGGTCAGACTTAAATTTTGGCACATCTCATAGCGTAAATTATCGATACCGGTCACGTTCGAGATGGCCATTTTTTTTTTTTGCCCAATCGAATCGAGTCGCGTATCCGTCTTCGTTTCGCACTCGCGTACGTATTTCGCCGCGTTCGCGATACGAATGCGAAAGGCAATCGTTCGCTCGCTCGCTCGGTCGCTCGCTTCGCGATCGGTCGTCTGTTCGTTCGCCGCTTACCGAGTAAACTGACGGCGAGCTCGACGAATTCTTCTTTCTATCGCCGTTACCGTGTTCTCTTATCACTGAAAATTTTCCACGCTTGCGCCCGTCCCTCGACGTGAACGCTAACGCTAACGCTGCTCCCGAATACGCATTCCGCTCTCGCGTCCGAAACCGAAACCTACCTAGTACCTAAACTTGGACGTTAGATCGACGCGACGCGACTCGACGCGTCCCAACATACGCGTGTCGCGTATATATACTGTACATATAGGTACTCGAAGGTAGAATGTACTTATATTAAGAAGTCAGTAGATATTTCTACCTATCTGCTATCCTCCGGGTCGCTTCGCCGCGTCGCGTCGCCGTTTCTCATTTTATTTTATTTTTTCTTCTCCAGCACTTTTCCTCGCTTCGATCTTCGCTCCTCATTTCGATCCTACTTACGTTAGCCATCGCATGACGTTATTAATCCAATCAACTGGACGTCTAAGAATCTCACAGGGAACGGATTTATGTGAAATTGCATGTTTTTTTTTATCTCAAAGATGATGGGGAATTGGGGATGGGGTATAAGGCCCAAATGTTTGCGAATCAAAAACTTTTCCTGTAAAATGAGCCCAATTTGATAGTGCATATTTTGCATATTTTGAGCTAAAATGCATATTTTGACATATTTCAGACGTTTAAAGAGCATATTTCGTAATATGAGACGTTCCGTTTAAAAAGGGACAACTTATGTTAAAAGTTGTTTTCGAGATAAACGCGAAATGTTTGGGTTGAAACTGTCGATTTTCGGGTTTTGGTTGATTCGGATAGAGAATTTCATCCTCTTTCACCTGGTATGTTTGAAAAGTTCCAACAGAGTTCGCAAGTAGCAGAAAAACGTGTTTCATTTTTTATCAAATTTTTTTGCATTTCAAAAAAAAAATTACATGAAGAACATTTGAAAGTTAAATATCTTTGAAACATGGCTTTGTGGAGAAAAACTAACCACTCATAGCAGAAAGCAAATTTGATTCTCTACAATTTTGGTAATAATAATTTTTTCATGAAAACGCTTCCTTTCTTTGCAAAATCTAGTTTTATGTCAAAAAATGAGAAAAGTTGAAAATTTGTCGATTTTTCATTTATGAAGAACATTTGAAAGTTGAATATCTTTGAAACATGGCTTTGTGGAGAAAAACTAACCACTCATAGCAGAAAGCAAATTTGATTCTCTACAATTTTGGTGATAATAATTTTTTCATGAAAACGCTTCCTTTCCTTGCAAAATCTAGTTTTATGTCAAAAAATGAGAAAAATTGAAAATTTGTAGATTTTTCATTTTTGAACAATATGATGCCAACTAAGCATTTTTGACAAAAATAAATGCCGTAATCTGAAAGGAAATTTCGCGCTCTACAATTTGCTTCCATTCACACTCCCTAAGCTGCTTCTTTTTCTCGAAATTTCGTTTTAAACGCTAAAAAAATGAAAAAAATTTAAAAAAAGTTTAAGCTCGTTTTTCTCGAAATCAACTTTTTTCAACTTTCAATTTCAAAAATTCATAACTCCGCGAATTTTCAATGAAATTTCTTCGTTCTGGTCTTATTTTGTTCAGAATTTTATGGACTATAACGTACAGTGAATAACTCGATTTTCAAAAATCCAAATAAGTTGTCCCTTGTTATACGGAACGTCTCATATTTCGAAAATTCCACCCCACAATTTCGTTTTTTTAGCAATTTTTCATCAAAAAAATGACAATCCTGCGAAAAAACCAGTCGAAAAAATTTTAAAATATTTTTCCGCTATAAAGTGAGGCGTTTTTCGATTGCAAATAATTTATGATTTGAGTGATTTTGATCAAATTAAACGATTTTTGACGATTTCGAGTGTTATCATGTTGTTGAACTCGAAAAATCCTTTCCAAGGATACCCATCTCGATGTTGGGCTATTTCATACTAAAACCGACCAAAAATGAAGTCGGGTCTTCCGATTTCGCTCAATTTTTTTTACAAGTTCCCCTTGGTGGTTTATTCACAAAACCGCGATCATTTATCTTCTAACCCTCAATGGGCGGGGAGAAGGGTCTCGAAATTTTTATGCAATTGCGATTTATAGCCAAATTACACAACTTTGAAGGCTCATATCTCGATATAAATTGTATTCGGGGAAAAACTGTTTGCGGGGTCTGAAAGATAATTAATAGGAAAATTCAAAAACGGTAGGCCTAATCACATTTTGAAAAGCTCAAAGTTGAACTTTGGTGGTGAAAGCTCAACTTTCATGATGAGAACAAAAGATGAAAGCTACCATTTAAAAATCTGAAAAAATTACAGTGAACAACCCTTATTACCCTTTTTTCAACCAACAAATTTTCAAGATGGAATCTCCAGACTCCTGGGGAGTACAGGGGTCCACAATTTTGACCAAAGTTCAAAAAAATCGAAAAAGTGAAGTAACACATCTATTACTACTAATTCAAAGATGCTGATTTCGAATATGTACTCAGTTGTTTCATTTGACCCCTCTGAACCCCTCTTTTACACTCCTAAATAGGGTCAAAATTCAAAAAAATTAAAAATAACGTGTGACCTGTCGTTGGTTAGGTTTTTGAGGGCGCTGAGTTCAAAAATATTCTTATTTTTTGGATTTGACCCTTTAGTGTCTCTCTATTCCCCCCCAATTTTGTAAAAAACTATGTAGAGAAACGAAAATATCGTGTGACATATCGATTCTAACTAATTTGAGGGCGTAAAATTAAACATCGACTTACTTTTTGATCCGACCCCCTCCCCATGCTACAGCTGACCCTTTCATCCACCCTTAGGAGATAAATATGGAATTGAATATTTCAAAAAATTACGGGGAGGGGGTCGGATTCAAAAGTAAGTCGATATTCGAATTTTACGCCCTCCAATTAATTAGAATCGATTTGCCACACGATATTTTCGTTTCCCCACATAGTTTTTCCCAAAATTGGGAGGGGGTGTAGAGAGACACTGAAGAGTCAAATCCAAAAAATAAGAACATTTTCGAACTCAGCGCCCTGAAAAACCTAACAAACGACTGGTCACACGTTATTTTTCATTTTTTTGAATTTTGACTTTTATCAAGGAGGCTAATAGGGAGATTCAGGGGGGTCAAATGAAACAACTGAGTACATATTCGAAATCAGCGCCTTTGAATTAGTAGTAATCAATGTGTTACTTCACTTTTTCGATTTTTTTGAACTTTGGTCAAAATTGTGGACCCCTGTACTCCCCAGAAGTCTAGAGATTCCATCCTGAAAATTTGTTGGTTGAAAAAAGGGTGATAAGGGGTGCTCACTGTAATTTTTCAGATTTTTAAATGGTAGCTTTCACCTTTTGTTCTTATCATGAAAGTTGAGCTTTCACCACCAAAGTTCAACTTTGAGCTTTTCAAAATGTGATTACCGTTTTTGAATTTTCATATTAATTATCTTTCAGACCCCGCAAACAGGTTTTCCCCGAGTACAATTTATATCGACATATGAGCCTAAAAGTTGGGTAATTTGGCTAAAAATCGCAATTGCATAAAAATCTCGAGGCCCTCCTCCCCGGCCCCTTGAGGATTAGAAAAGAAATGATCGCAGTTTTGTCAATAGACCTCCAAGGGGAACTTGTAAAAAAAAATTGAGCGAAATCGGAAAATCCGACTTCATTTTTGGTCTGTTTTAGTATAGAATAGCACAGTTGCATATTTTGCATATTTCGATCATTATAAATGCATATGTATTATATGGTCATATTTCAACTTTTTTCGGGCATACCTATAATTCCTTTTCCTAGTAGTAAATACGTACTCGTCTCGTATTTCATATTAATTCCGATAAAGCCTATACGGACCCTTTGGCAGACAGACATTTGTATAAAATCTAAAATGAGACCGACCATTATTTCTGATCTTTCGTTGCTCCGACAACTAGCTGTTTCAACCAGCTCGTGAGGCTGGGATATTATACCTCATTTCTGTACAGATGAAATGAAAAACACGAGAGAAATCTGTAATGTAGGTGTAGGTACTATTCAGACATACCTACTTGAAAATTTTGAAATGTTTATTAGAATTACTTGGTAGAGACAAACGCGAAGAAAATTTTACCGCTGCGCTACTCCACGTTTTATTATCTGAAACTTACTTTCAACCTCGACAGCGCAGCGCAGGATTATCTGCCTACCGATATCTACTCCTTATTAGCGGGTATATTATTCTTGAAAGTACCTACCTACCGAGGTACCTACGATACCTATGGGATAAGGACATGATATTGAGTCTTAAACATGATATTGAGTCTTAAATAACGAGCAGACCTCTGAATCACGTCGCGTCGGTTCTGATATTAACGAAATTTCTACCCTTAGGTACGTTTGAAGAATTGTGCCAAAAAACTGCAATCAAATTTTTAGCTGACCGAGTTAATTTTTCAAAACACCCAAATCAGCAGTAGGCGCACCATAAGAAAACTTTATAAGTCACAGACGTGATAAAAGAAAACTTATATTCCAACTATTCGTAATTATTCATAGCGTTTTTACGACGTTATAGGCGTAAAAATACGCAATAAGATATTTAATCTCTCCCCCCCCCCTAAAAATTGCATACGTCAAAAAATGGAGTCTTTAAATACGCTGTGAAAACGCGTTAAATTTTTTTGGGGGCTAGATTTCAGGCTTTTTTGACATATGTGATTTTTAGGAGGGGGAGGGGGGTAAATAGCTTATTGCGTATTTTTACGTCTAAAACATCGTAAAAACGCTATGAATAATGAGAAATGACTCGAATGAGTTTAAGCTTTTTTTTATCACGTCTGCAACTTTTAGAGTTTTTTATGGAGTTTCGCGGATCTTTGAGCGAACTCTTCAATAAAAGGGGCACGTGCACCGCAATGATACGGATACCAAAATTTCATACTAGGTAGGTAAATTAGTAATTAAGCAAGCAAGTAACAAGTAAGAACGTTATTTTGAAATGAAAAATTCTAAAAATTTGGCCTTCAATTCGCATCGAATTCCAATATTCAAACATCAGATCTTTCCCCATCACTTCGACCTTCGGCGAGCTTTTAACGAGAGGAATTAATTTTTTCCAAGAAGTGGGTAAATTCGTATTCTTTCGACTTTTTGCAGTTGATTGAATTACCTCCAAAAATCGTACAGAGCAGCGTTAGAAATTCGGACAAAACTGAGCCTAAATCAGTTTCACAATATTTGTATAACTGTAGATTAGCAGGGTGGTATCAATTATGTTACGGCGAGGCTCCTGATTCTGGTTCACAGTGGAAAAAAATCTCGTAATATTATACCGCTGATAAAATATCGATATTCTCTTCGAGATATTAAAATTTCAGCTCCTCAGCTCATCCTTACCCTTTGATGCTCCAAAACGTGAATTTTTTCACCGTTTTTTCACCATTTTGTGCTTTTTGAGAATTTCGACTTTTGAGATTCTTCCGGTCTCTTTCCAGACCTAAATACTAAAATCATGCAAGTTCAAACTCAGCTTTTTCAGTTCTGACTGAGTTTTTTGAAACACGTATGTTATGCTGGGAGTCAAACTTTGAAATAGACGATCAAATTTTACTCATCAAATTTTTAAGACTAATTTTATATATCAAATTTTACCCACCATCGACGTAATGACATTTTAGACTTGGAAAAGATTGGCAAAATTTTGAAGAATTATGACTTTTCGTTCCGGACTTCCTTTCTAAAGTCTGGCAAAATGTTAAAATGATAGGTATTGAGATAAAATGTTACAAAGTCAAAAAAATGTCGAAATGTCACAGAACACAGAATTCATTGAAATTTGAGATATTGGTAATGTTTTTTACAATTGATGAATTTTTGTTAAAATGTCATCTATTTGAGTCTTTTTCTCTTGTTTTTTTTTTCAATTTACAAAATCGTTGAGAAATTTAAATAAATGAAAAATTTTAACAATTATTTACGTTTCCGTAACTTTTCAACTTTTTGTCAGACTTTTTAGGAAATTTTGAAAATTGAAAACAAAATCTAAATATTTGATACCAATTTTAACAAAAGGTCATTAAGTAAGTGAACAAATTTAATATGTATATTAATATCTTGACATTTAAAGAAATTAAAAAAAAACATCTTTAAAACATATCCATGATTTGAAAGCTTTTGTTCTAAATCAAAACTTGCGCATTTTTTTTTGTTGTTTGAAACTGATCGGTCTAGAAAATAAACCAAATGACCTAGGAAACATTTCAAATACGTTAGTATATTAAATTATAAATCCGAACAGTCGTTCTAAAGAAAAAATTCGACTCTTACTTAGCGGTTCACTTGTTATGACTTTTGATTTTCCACGACGGACGGAATGAAAAAAATTTAGGATCATTAATCAACAGCTAACCAATATTTTTATAAGGCGGCAGTGGCGGCGGCAGCGCAACAATCGAATCGAAAGTACTTGCGAACTTGTACTTCTGCCGCAACATTTTCTTTTTCTTCAGTTGTCTACCAAGTATCTAGTTTCTTCGCCAAGCTTTCCGAACGATTGACCAAATTCGTAGAAAAAGATTTTCTCGCTATTCGCATTCCATTAAAAGAAAACATCGCGGCAGAAATTTCATCAGGGGAAAAGCTGGGATGCGACACGACGTAGCCTTGCAAAGTGTACGCGTACAATGGTGAACAGGTAGAGGTATAAGGCAGGTACACCGACACAGACACGGACACCGCACAGCACCATTACACACCTCGTCGCTGTCCGTATTTTCGATTTTGTATGAAAATTTGATGCGGACATGGTTTGTCGAAGGTCGCAGGTAAGTATTTCTTCGCTATTTCGAGCTGGGAAATTTTTTTATCATCCTTGTGTCCTTTTTGAAAAGAAATTGTTCTCCGACGTTGGTTTTTTTTATCGACTTGGTCTTTTCAGCAGATTGAAATCGAATTCGAAATACGACGCGACAGTCGAAGGTGACGCGGCGCGGTGTAAGAGTAAAATAACAACACGCAAAACGCGTTCGGTTCATTTTCATAGCGTATTTCGCTGTGGTATTGAATTTTTTTTCCTTTCGCTGACGATGTAGTCAATTAGTACGACGTGGTATGGCATCTGGGTTGCGTTATCTTCATACCACCTTCCTCGTCGCTGTGCCACGATTCTACGGGTGACTACCTTACCGGGGGTGCCTTAATGTAATTTTTATACCTACCTAGTATCATTACTACCTACTACCTAGCACCTTCAATCTACCAACCACTGACGTGAAATAAGTAGGTATAGGTAGATTGTAAAAATGACGAAAAGACAACCCGTTCGAGCTATTACTTCATCAGAAATCTTTAAGTACCTGTTCAGTGTTTTTATAAGTATAGTAAGTAGTTAAATACCCAGGAGTAGCGGACGTTCATTCTTCAAGCAGGTAATTTAGATGGTTATCGCGTTACGCTACCTAGGTATATATCCCACCCGCATCCTTTTCAAGTCCCAGAAGACATTCAATCCTGCTTTTGTCTGCTCTTCGACAGTTTATTTATTCAGGTATCGATTTACTTCTTTACGAGGGAAACATCGCAAGGGATCAACTATTATTCAGTATTTAGGATCAATAACTTTTTAAGCACAAATTGACGAAAACTTACGCGGAATGAAAAGTAATTCTTTATCTATGAGTTGTAAGGTAATAGTACGGTCATTTTAGGTTTTGACCCAAAAAAAATTCCCGGAAACGGGAAAGTTCGTATATAAGCTTTGTAGAGGGTGTATTTCAACATACCCGACTTTCCCTAAAATCGGTGAATATTTCGACCCCCTGTTGGGGGTGAGGGGGTTCAAATTTTCGTTTTTCGGCTATAACTTTCAAAATTACGTATTTACGAAAAAATACTTGGAACAAAAATTGTAGAGAATAAAAAAACGAACAATTTTGTTATTTACAATTTTTCCCTAAGACGTCATGGGAGGGAGGTAGGGGCTTCAGAAAAAAATCAATTTTGAAAATTTTCCATTATCAGGAAAAATCACCAAAAATCAAGTTAATCGACTTTTAGGAGCGACTCTTTTGCATAATACATCCTATTACTATGTAGAATAAGAAAAATGAACAACCGGCCCCTCATCTCAAAGTAGGGGGGTGGACCCCCTGTAGAAAAAGTTGCATTTTCCCCCTAAAATATCTCAGCTACAGTGAAAAATTCGAAAAATTGGTTCAAACAAACGTTGTAGAGCGTTAAAAGACGAACATTTTCGTTTTTTTACATTTTTTCTACGTGGTCTTGGGGCCGAGCTAATGCAAAAAGAAGAAAGATCGACGCGGGGTTTGAAAATTTTTCATCAACTCAATAAATTACACGTGTGCAGGCCTGGTATAAAATCTAACCAACCAATAGCCCAACAAGTGGGTTTCTGGGGTTTTCGTGGTCTCTAAAGCCGATTTTTATAATCATCTAACCCCTGGACCCAAATTGGACCCCAAAAGAGGGGGTTTAAAAATTTGTGAAAAATTTTCGAATGCTGCGTCGATCTTTTTTCTTTTGGCATTAGCTTGGCCCCAAGACCACGTAGAAAAAATGTAAAAAAACGAAAATGTTCGTCTTTTGACGCTCTACAACGTTTGTTTGAACCCATTTTTCGAATTTTTCACTGTAGCTGAGATACTTCAGGGGGAAAATGCAACTTTTTCTACAGGGGGTCCACCCCCCTACTTTGAGATGAGGGGTCGGTTGTTCATTTTTCTTATTCTACATAGTAATAGGATGTACTATGCAAAAGAGCCGCTCCAAAAAGTCGATTAACCCGATTTTTGGTGATTTTTCCTGAAAATGGAAAATTTTCAAAATTGATTTTTTTCTGAAGCCCCTGCCTCCCTCTCATGACGTCTTAGGAAAAAATTGTAAATAACAAAATTGTTCGTTTTTTTATTCTCTACAATTTTTGTTCCAAGTATTTTTTCGTAAATACGTAATTTTGAAAGTTATAGTCGAAAAACGAAAATTTGAACCCCCTCACCCCCCAAAAGGGGGTCAAAATATTCACCGATTTTAGGGAAAGTCGGGTATGTTGAAATACATCCTCTACAAAGCTTATATACGAACTTTCCCGTTCCCGGGAATTTTTTTTGGCTTTTGGCTTTTTTTAAGCTAAATCGTCCGTACTATAAGGGAAAAACTTGGAGGTTGTCCGAAATTTTTCAATCTTGTTCTCCAAATGTCGCGCAGTAAATATTTGTTGCCCGAGTTTTGATCCCACCCTCCCACCCACCCACCTACCTTCCTCTGTCATAATTTCAAGCCTGTCTTAATGAGGTTCGAAACCCGAGTTGATAATTAAGTATTTCATCGACTTCTTGGAAAACTTTAAAACGATACATGTGACATTAGGTAGTTCTCGGGTTTTGTCAAAAACTACCTCTCAATCCGAATAATGAGTCATAATCCCCTCTCCCCTCTAGTTCGTAGATTTCAGTGTCTCACAATGGACCAGAATGTAAAAAAAAAAATCGCACGCATTTGGGCAAAACCGAAAATTATGTTGGAGACAAATTATCTGGTTAGGTCGATTTTAAACACGTTCGAATTCGATTCAGCCCCTCTTCTGAGTTTCTTGCGTGCCAAAAGTTGTGATATGACAAATTACTTACAAGGGAGGGATCCCAACTCAACGCAAAATTTTGAGCCCAAACAAAAAAAAAACGAAATTACATCATAACAGAACCCCGTATCAAAAATTTCAGGTGCTGAAGTTCATTTCTCGATTTTTGGCGAATTTTTGAAATTTAAAAATTACCTCTGCTCTGCGAAATATTAAAATTCGATCCAAACAACGAAAAAAGCTGAAATTTGGTATATACCCTATTTTTGATCTCCCGAATCGATTGAAAGCGGTTTCGAAACGTTTTGGAGCCACCAGAAAATTTTGGAATTTTCCAGCGCTGGAGAAAAATTATAAAAATGGCCCATATGCACTTCAGCACCTATAATCGCGGATTATCTATATTGGTGATCTATTTGATCGATTAAAACACAATTTCCCAAAATTCGTAACTTTGAGTTCAAATTTGCATTTTTGGGCAAGAATTTTTTTTATGTGCTGGAGAATTCCAAATTTTTCTGGTAGTCTCGAAACGTCTCGAAACCACTTCCCATCGATTCGGGAGGTCGAAAATAGGGTATATACCAGTTTTCAGCTTTTTACCCAGTTACGTGTGATAGGGGGATATTTTGGAATTTTTTTCCAGAAAAATATCCTGCCCAAAAATGCGAATTTGAACTAAAAGTTACGAATTTTGGAAAATTGTGTTTTAATCGATCAAATAGGTCACCAATATAGATAATCCGCGATTATAGGTGCTGAAGTGCATATGGGCCATTTTTATGGGCTTTTCTCCAGCGCTGGAAAATTCTAAAATTTTCTGATGGCTCCGAAACGTCTCGTAACCTCTTCCAATCGATTAAGGAGGTCAAAAATAAGGTATGTACTTACCAAAGGGTATCGCCGGATAAGGGGTGGTTTTGGCCTTAGCCCCGATTTTTGATCTAATGCTCCCAGATTGTGTACCTTGATGAAAAAAAATTCTGGAAAAAATTTTGGCCCCCAACCCTCTCCCTTTCGGAGCTATGGCCATTTTATTGCATAATTTTCAAGAATTTTTAATTCCAATGGAAGTGAATGAAATTTTCTGTTCTTTGGCACAAAGTTACATCTTGTAGAGGTCTATTCACGATAATTTTTTTCATTAATTTTGGCGCACTCCTTCATGAGGTTTTGGCCATTTGAAATTTTCAACTGTAAAAAAGACCTTAACAGCGAAGTTCGACTAATTTTTAAAAATATCCTAAAAACGTGTTTTTTGACGTAGATTTACGTCACGTATTCAGTTTTGGCAATTGAGGTGGCGCAAGGGCCGGAAATTGCGAAAAACTGTAAAAAAATGCTGTTATTTTGACAGATTTTTTCAAATTTTGAGCATTTTATACGGAAAGAAATTAAAAAACCAATCCCGTATTCGTGTTCAGCAGCTCAAAATACCCCGATAAACACTCTTTTCGCGATCATTTTACTTTAAATCTCAAAATTTAGTTTTATGTCTTGAAAAATTAGTGAAGAAAGTGAATTTCGACCTTTAAAGTAAAATGATCGCGAAATGGGTCTTTATCGGGTATTTTGATCTGCTTAACACGAATCCGACCTTAGTTTCTTCATTTGGCCATTTCTTTCCATGTTTTCCTTTTTCATTTAAACCTCACAGATCCAAGTAATTTTCAACGAAGGAAGAATCCGAATTTCGAATCAGTTTTCATCTCCAGCCCCCAGGAGGTGCTGTACTAAACTCAAATTTGAGAAAAATTGAATAATATCGAGTTCGGTGTCAAAATCTAGATTTTCTGATCTGAAGAATACGATTGGTGGAGTTCTTTTGTGATTTCGACCTCCCCGAGGACCTGTGGAGGGGGCGAATTCAACTATGAAAAAAAAACGGACAATATCGAGTTTTGTATCAAAATATAGATTTTCTTGCCCGAAAAATACGATTTTGGCGTTGTTTTGCGTTTGATCCTTTCGGAGGCCTGGGGATGATACCGAACTCAAATTTGAAAAAAATAGTAAAACATCGAATTTGGTATCAAAATCTAGGGTTTCTGGTCCAAAAATTTGATTTTGGCGTTGTTTTGGAGTGTTTGACCTGATACTAAACTGAAATTTTAAAAAAATAGAAAGTTACTTGAAACGTTTTTTTTAATAATTATATTTCGTATTAAATTGCTTTCAAATTTGAGTTCAGTGCCAGATCAAACGACTCAAAAGAACCCCAAAATCATATTTTTTTGGACCGAAAAACCTAAATTTTAATAAAAAACTTGATATTAGGTATCCTATTTTTTTTTCTAATTTGAGTCCGTGAGTCCGGTACCCTCCTCCCTAGCCCTCAAGGAAAACAAAAATTTAAAATATCCCCAAAATTGCATTTTTTGGCCCAAAAAATCTAGATGTTGCTACTAAACTTGATATTGTCCATTTTTTTTCAAATTTGAATTCAGTATTACTCCCCCTTTCGTTCGTCGTGCCAAAATCTAGATAGGTAGGTATGTATTTTGTGGAAAAGTCCGTTTTTCAAATTTGAGAACTTGGCGAATGATTTTTTAAATAGGCAACTGAGCGACTCGCTGCGCTGGTTGTGTAGCGTGTATGATGAGTACCATACGTTGTTGCTAGGTGCTGGTACCTATGTGTTATGAATTTCATGGGTGGGCAAGTTTTACATCGTAGGTAGGTAAGGTACCGTACCTGTCTGCGTCAGTTTCAATATACGTATGCGAGGTAAATACTTAATTTTCCTTCATCGCGTCATCGTACCGACTGACCGGACTGCCGACGAAAAAAGTTGGAAAATTGAAAAGTACGTACACGTATGTGTAGATATACGAGATCAAAATTTTGCTCAGTCGGTTGTTAAAAATGCGTTTAGGAACTGTTTTTACAGAATAGAGAAATGGCGAGGGAATAGTTGGGTGTACGTCCACAATTTATACGTACCCAGCTACCTACTTTACGCCGATGCCGATATCAGAATCGTTTTCGACATTCGCGTGATTGATAAGGGGGAAAAAATAATATAAAAAAATTAAATAGAATGCGGGTAAGCGGGTTCGCGTACGTCCAAGTCGTCCACGTACGCACAAATTGGTAGGTATCTAGATAATACTTGGGCCTATATTCTGTAAATACTAGAAATATGTACTTGAGTGAAATATACCTGCATGTGCATACGAATTACGAAACGTATACCTATTTGGAGTAGTTTTACCCTGGTTGTAACACTGCCACCCTTGCCATACCGCTGAAGAGGTTCCCAAGTTGGAAAACCCGAAATTCGCCCCGCTGCACCCTGTCTTCCCCTCTTACTTGGGCCAAGATGAAATTCTAATTACGGCGTCGCGACGCGATCGTTTACAGGTTGATACCCGATACAGGATACGCGGACGTCGCACCGCGCCGAAGAGCCGCGAAGCCCGAAGAAAGCCTCCCAGCCTCGCCTAACAATGTGTTGCGTTGTGTTACGCTGCGCGACCGCGACCGCGACCTGCGACTACCCGTTAGCCATCTTTGTCTCGCTCTTTCAACCGGTTGTCTATTCAGTAGAATTTCGTCGAGGTTCGCGGGTCGCGGCGCGGTGCGGTGTGGCGTGGCGCGATTCCGCCGCAGCGCTCTCCTTTCCTCTACCTCTATATTTACCTCTACCTGTACATGTATTTACCTGAACACGTTGACGAATCGTTTGGCAACGTCGCAATACCTGTTGTTACCGTTTGGCGTTTGCCACAAAGCAAAGCAGCTTTCGAACGATGCACCACGGACTCGGTTGATCGAAAATATTCCGCCTCAGTTATAATACGAGTACGTGGTATCACATTTTTTCTACGGGTGTGTTTTGGTTCGGTTCGGTTCGGTTCAGTTTGGTTTGATTTGGTTTGATTTGGCTGCGGTCGTGGTCGTGGTCGTGGTCGTTTCAGTTCGACAATTGGGCGTGCGTTTCGTTAGCTTTATTATAGCCAAAGCTATTTCTCTTTTTACGTGTACGAGTACGAGTTCGAGTACGAGTTCGCGTCGCATTTTGATACTCGTCGATGATTTTTGGTCATTTTGAGTGAAATTTATAGAAAGTGTATACCCTACGTGTCGAGACGCGTCGTATTGGTGGTGATTGTGTTGGTGTCCAATTGCATTTGAATCGCGTTCGAAATACGCGAATACAGTTCTGGATGGTTTGTGTTTACTGTTTGTGGCATTAGCTGTTAGCTACGATGACGACGATAACGACGATGACGTGTTGGTCCAGCATGATGGCCGAATCGCACGATTGAGCTAAAGGTAATCGTCATCGACATCGACTAAACACATAGCATTTCGTATTACCTATACCTATAGAAATCTATGTAATTATCTACCTGGGCAGGGGGGGGGGGTACCCGACAACGTATGAAATATTGGCAAATTAGTCAACTTCCGTAACATAAATAAGGTAGTGCCGGCTCCGACGAAAAAGACAGCACCGTTGAGTTTGCCACTCCGTGAAAGCTCTTCAGCTTCACGAATCACAAATTACGATCTGTTTATTTTGAAAAGAGCGCGAATTTTGCAGCTTGGGTTCGTGAAATGTTTCGCCCACAGCTTTTCATTTTCCCTTTCGGTCTCATATACAGGTACATTTGGTACCTACTACCTATCACCTTACCTTCCCTTACCGGTAGCTGGTTGTCCTACCGGGTGCATGCACCGTTTCTAGAAATATATAACGGCCATGGACAGCTACCTACCTACCTACCTACCTACCAACAACCAACCTACCTACTTTTTGCGACATGATGAATGCAATATACCTATATACTCTCTCAATTATAAATCAGTGAAAATTACCGAAAATCACTGAGAAACAGTCAGAATTGCAGCACAGGAGAAAATCAGTAAATTTTTTTTCACTGAAAACAAATCAGTGAAAGAAAATCACTGGAAATCGGTGAAAATTCACTGAAAACTCAGTGATATTTATGAAATTCACAGAAAAATCAGTGAAATTCTTTGAATAATCAGTGAAAAATCACTGATCACTGATTTTTCCTGTGCTGCAATTCTGACTGTTTATCAGTGATTTTTCACTGATTCGGAATGAGAGAGTAGATATGTGCCAAGTCGAGCCAAGTACCTCACGCTATTAATTCGTAATGGGTTTCGGTACCTTACCCAGCCACTTACCCATTTACGCACCTTCCAACCAATAACGATTATTTAAATTGAATACACGTCTTACTTACTTACTTCTCTGAACTGCGATATGACGCACTTCTCCGAATTTCGAATCTTTGACTAAACACATTCTAGGTGATATGTCAGGATAAGGGTGCCATTTCGATCACTTTTTTTAAAACTTCCACCAATCAACGACTTTTAGAGGTAGGAACGTCGGAAATGGCTTAAAAAATACCTTAATCCTTCCTCTACCACTCCTTAAAATTTTGACTCGATACGACCATTTTTTGTATTTTTTGTGATTTTTTTCCAATGGAATTCAAAAATTGATTTTGAAACTTTGGGTTCCTAATTTCGACCACCAGCTGATTTCGTCCGCCATAAGCGGAATCTACCCGAAACGAATTTTTTCATGTTTCTTTCCCAGATAAACAAAATGAGACTAAAACGACAAAACTCGAAGAGAAAATTAGAAAAAACAGTCACATTCAAAACACCATACTAAGTACATAAGACAATATATGTGTCATTCCGCTAGCAAAGGGCCCATATGGTCGAAATGGAGTTATTGCCATGGGGCAATACTGGAGACCCTAAGTAGTCGAATAAGACCGATCCCAGCCCAAAAAGGTCCAAATTTCGCCGAGATTCGCATTTTGAATTTCGAAAATGCGAGTAGTCAAAATTTTAAAAAATCAAGAAAATTGAGTTTAAAGTTTTTCGAAGTGAAAAAGTGAAATATTTTTTCCGCATATGAACCGATCGTCTTGAGGTTTGGAACTATTGTTCTTCATGTCATTTCTCATCATTTGGCTGAGGTAACGATGCCCCCCCTCTTCAGAGCCTGTACACAGCCTACGGCTATATGGGCCCTTTATAAAAAATGTTTCAATTCATGAGAGAACCTCCAGAAAAACGTGCAGAATTGTTCTTCATGTAATTTCTCATCATTTGGCTGAGGTAACAATGTCCCCCCTCCCCTTCAGAGCCTGAACACAGCCTACGGCCATATGGGCCCTTTATAAAAACTATTTCAAGTCATGAGAGAACATCAATGTTTAAGTTGGAAAAACGTGCAGAAGGATGAAATTTAGTCAGATGAATGTTTATTGCGAATCAGAATAGAAAAATTACGATCAATACAGCAAAAAAAGGATACAAAAAACACGCAATCGACCAAATGGGCCCTTTTCAAAAAACTTTCGAACCTCATTTTATGTCACTTGAAGTGCTTTTTCGGCAAAATCCCTGTACCACACGATAGTAGACACTTCAAGGAACAGAAATTCGCAAAAATCGAAAACTGTGATCGACCAAATGGGCCCTTTGCTAGCGGAATGACACATAAAGGGTTGAGATTAGAGCACCCCAAGCAATTTGAATTTTCCTGAAAATTTTTGGTACCTACATAGGTACCTTCAATTGATTTCAAAAACGATGATTTTATCGAAATCTGATACCATGCACATCATAATTCACAATTACCTTATGTTGTAGAATTCATTACAAATATTATTCACAATATAAGATCAAAGAATACGTAAAAAAAATTGTTCACCTAAGTATGCGATTTCGTTTTTTAAAATTGTCTCCACTAGTTTTGTCTGTAAGGTTGTCATTTTGGTCTCAAATTGTTCATCTGTGAAAAAAGAACACGATTTTTTTTTTCTGGTAGATTGCATGTGACGCGTCATGAGAAAACTCCCTTAGGGTGAATGGGGTCAAAAATGAGATTTTGACATCCTGCTGATATAAAAGTGTACGAGAAATCGAATGGAATAAACCGCAGTTCAATCGGAGCAAAACTCGCCGTGTTATGCCGCTTTAAATATGAGAAGTGCTGAAAACAACTTTTTGAAAAAAAGCTCTCAAAGTTTTTCATTGCATTTTTTTCAATTTGTACATCTCTATGAAAGTATTTATAGAAATGAAATTATGATGAAAAATTGGTGGTCTTACAGTAAAATTTCACGAGGAATTCAAAAGTGGAATTTTCAGGTTCATATCTCGTCACCCAATGTAGCCAACCTTGAGAAAGAGATGAAAAAAATTATGAAACCAAACTTTATCATTCGAAATCTCCGACATTACTCTTTATAAACGCTCGTACGAAACAGTAAAACGACGAAAACTGGGTCATTCCATGTCAGTTCAACCACAAAGTGGAAAGTGGGGTCTTGGATTTTTTTGATTTTTTGCATGTTTGTAGAGCTCGATGAGAGATGTCGAATGCCGCAAACCGGAGCTTCCAAAGTCTTTTTGGAGGGGAGCTACGAGCACTCAAAGTTTTAAGGTGAGGTTGGATATGGTAAATTTCGAGCGTGGATAACTCGGAAACGGTGATAGGTAGAAAATTGAAACTTTTTACAATGTGTAAGGCCTTTGATGAGCTTTTTGGCGATTTTTTTGAAATCAGTGTTGCCACTTTTTTTAACGCCGAAAATTAGCTGTAAAAGTTGAAAAGAGCTGTTTCTACATGAAGGACACCTTCAAAAATTCTGAAAAAAATATATATGATACAACTTTTCGTACTGATTAACATATATAAAAACTGGGATGGCGTTATTTTTTAAACTCGTTTTAAAAAATTTCAAAGTTTATGCGAAAACGTAATTTTTTATCCCAATTGCTGAAAATCTCCAAAATTGATTAAATAACATTGTTTTTACAGAATTTTCATCAATATTAAAAATTAGTGATCAGAACTATTTTTTACAAGTCGATTCTGGGTGTTATGCAATGTATAGGCAGGCTTTTTTCACATTTACCCTTCAAGACCGCCATCCTATTCGAAAATATCAAGTGGCACATAGGTGTGGTAAGATCTCGAGTTTGTGCAGGCATAAGTTCAAAAAAAATTTCCTGTTTTTATACTACGAGGCTGCACCGTCGGAAAAATAGAAAATTTTTAAGTCAAATGGGATTGCGGTGATCTGTGATTTTTCTGAAAATTACACTTTTATTCTACAAGACGAAGTTCAAAGTTACCATTGGTCAAAACAACAAGCGACGTTGCATATTTTTGTAGTGTATTACAAAAATGAGAAAAACGAGTTGAAACATTTAAGTTATGTTATAATATCAGAAAATTTGTCGCATAATACAGCTGCTTTGTCATTGCATCAGAAACGCTTGATCGATTTTTTAAAAACAAAATTGCAATTTGAAAAAATTTTCTGTTTTCCCGACGGTGCAGCCTCGCAGTATAAAAACCGGAAAAAATTTTTTAACTCATGCCTGCACAAACTCGAGATCTTCTTACCACACCTATGTGCCACTTGACTTCAAAACTGTGTGTGCTAAGAAATGCAGCATGACACTGAAGGTGTTTCTTATAAATTAACAAACTAAGATCGAAATTTTATGCTGTACGTACTACTTTCTTTTTCATAATACATTTAATTATTTTTCAGTTACATTCTGTTCAAAGATGATATTTTCGAATGGGATGGCGGTCTTGAAGGGTAAATGTGAAAAAAGCCTGCCTATACATTGCATAACACCCAGAATCGACTTGTAAAAAATAGTTCTGATCACTAATTTTTAATATTGATGAAAATTCTGTAAAAACAATGTTATTTAATCAATTTTGGAGATTTTCAGCAATTGGGATAAAAAATTACGTTTTCGCATAAACTTTGAAATTTTTTAAAACGAGTTTAAAAAATAACGCCATCCCAGTTTTTATATATGTTAATCAGTACGAAAAGTTGTATCATATATATTTTTTTCAGAATTTTTGAAGGTGTCCTTCATGTAGAAACAGCTCTTTTCAACTTTTACAGCTAATTTTCGGCGTTAAAAAAAGTGGCAACACTGATTTCAAAAAAATCGCCAAAAAGCTCATCAAAGGCCTTACACATTGTAAAAAGTTTCAATTTTCTACCTATCACCGTTTCCGAGTTATCCACGCTCGAAATTTACCATATCCAACATCACCTTAAAACTTTGAGTGCTCGTAGCTCCCCTCCAAAAAGACTTTGGAAGCTCCGGTTTGCGGCATTCGACATCTTTCATCGAGCTCTACAAACATGCAAAAAATCAAAAAAATCCAAGACCCCACTTTCCACTTTGTGGTTGAACTGACATGGAATGACCCAACAAGTAGGTAGAGTGCTTAAAAATGATTTTCAGCATCAAAAAATATATTTCCGGCAAAAAGTCATTTTTGAAAAAATGAAATTTTCGACCCATTTTGGCGTTTTTCTCGAAAACATGTTTTTCACCCTAAGCCCTATTGGCAAGGAATCTGCTAAAAAAACCGCTTTGCAGCAAAATGGGACTAACGCCAAAAAAACTGCACTTTGGGCATTTATTTGCACCGAATTCATAGCATTATTTACAGCAGTTATTTCAGCTGTAACACGCTATTTTATATGCTATAAAAAACGCTTAGGCGTTTTTTAAAGCATTTTTTTCAGCATAAAAAATTGTGCACCGAAACTTTAGCAGATTTAAGGGCGTGTTTCTCTGCTTATTCACCAGATACATACACACATACATACATACATTCACACATATTACATAAAGACTTACCCTATCCCTTGCTGTTGCTGTTGGTTTAGAGGAGCACGCCACCATGTCAGGTGTAAGAGGTTGTATTAAAAGTAATATTTAGACTTAATGTCAGTCAATTTTTTTTTTTCAATTTTGATAAAATTGGGAATATTTTTTACTTTTCTATTATATTATAGCAAAAATAAAATTTTAGGGCAAATTCAGCGATTTTATATTTCATTTTTCGGGTCTGAAGACTCAATATTCATAATTTAAAAAGAAAAGTCAAGTCAATCTGCAGGGTTTTTTGAGGAATAATATATCAAAATCTATGCTTTCAAGGACGTATAATGCATAGGTACAAAATTTACAACATTTTTCTCCAATGGATGAAGGGTTTTAGTAGAGGTTGGGTGAGGGGACTTGGAGAAATTTGAATTTTGAAATTTTTTTAAAGTGATATATCAAAATCTATATTCTTGAAGGTGTAGAATACTAATTTGGCAATAATTTTCTCTTAGGAACGAATGATTGGAGTGGAGAGGGGAAAGACCAGAACAATTGAAATTTTCAGTTTCCCTGAGTGATATATCAGAGTCTGTATTTTCTAGGATGTAGAATACGAATTTGACAATATTTTTCTTTAAAGGACAAGGAGTGAGAGTGGGATGGAGTGGAGGGAATAGTTGGAAAAATTTGAATATCACAATTTTTTCAAGTGATACCTAAATCAAAATCTATGTTTTCGAGAGTGAAGAATCCAAATTTGGCAATATTTTTGTTTTGAAGATGGAGAGTTCAGGTCAAGGAAGGGGAAATTTGGAAAAATTTGAATTTCTCAAATTTTTTGAGTGATGCATCAAGATCTGTATTTTTAAGGGGGTAGAAAACGAATTTGGCAGTAATTTTCTCTTAAAAGGGAAAATCCCATCTGAAAGTAAAATTTTGAGTCCAAACAAAAATAAATCGAAATTAAACCATAAAAAAACCCCATATCCAAAATTTCAGATGCTGAAGTTCATTTCTCAAATTTTGACGAATTTTCAAAATTTCAAAATTACCTTATCACCCTGCAAAGTATGAAAATTTGATATAATCAGTGAAAAAAAGTGAAATTTAGTTTATGCCCTATTTCTGACCTCCCGAATCGAATGGAAGCGGTTTCAAGACTATTTGGAGCCTCCAGAAAATTTTGTAATTTTTCAGTGCAGGTGCAGGAGAAAAACTCATAAAAATGGTTCACAAAAACTCCAGCACTTATAATCACGGTAACCAATTTGGTGTCAAATTCATATTTTTTGGCTGATAATTTTTCTGGAAAAAATTTAATTTTCTGACAAAAATATAAATTTGAACACAAAGTTGCGAATTTTGGAAAATCCTTCTTTGATCAATCAAATATAATAGGTCACCAATATTGGTTATCCTCGTTTATAGGTACGTACTGAAGTCTATATGGATTATTTTTATGGGCTTTTCTCCAGCACTAGAAAAATCCAAAATTTTCTGGAGGCGTCAAAACGGGTGGCCGTAAATAAGGTATAGACCAAATTTCAGTTTTTTTTTAGTTGATTAGATCATATTTTCATATTTTTCAGGGCAATTAGGTAATTTTGAAATTTCAAAAATTCGCCAAAATTCAAGAAATGACTTAAACACCTGGAATTCTGGATATGAGGTTCTTTCATGATGTATACTTTCGATTTATTTTTGTTTGGGCTCAAAATTTTAGTTTGAGTTGGAATACCTCCCTTTTTATGGATGAATGATTGGGGTAGAGAGGGGTAAGACCTGGGAAAATTTGAAATTATGCTAGTTTAGGGTAGAACGTTCAAAGAAACATTAAAATTTCTAACTCTCCGCTGTGAAAAACGGGTTTAAATTTTAAAGTTGGGCAGGATTTTAGGCATTTTTTTTGGCGTATGCAATTTTTTTGGCAATTTTAATAGCGTATTGCGTATTTTTAAGTTTAGCTTTTTTAGTAGTTATCTAAAACGCCATAAAAACAGCTATGAAAAATTACAATAGCAGAAATTTAAGCGTTTTTTACAGCGTCTGCGACTTTTAGAGCGGTTTTTAGGACATAATGCAGATTTTTGAGCGGATCCCTTGCCAATAGGGAGGGACTCCATTTGCTCAAAGTCTCAAAATTGATTTTTTTTTTACAAATACAGAAAAATCACCAATTTGCGACTTTTCGGGGGGGGGGGGGAGGGATAAGGAAGTGAACTGGTTTCCAATAAAAAAAATCACGAAATTCAGCATCTCAAATTGCTTCTTTTTGGCGGCCACGCGTTCAAAAATAAGAATATGGGAGAGTGGGTTTAACACAGAACAGTATTGTTTTTGAAAATGATTTTATGATTTAATGACCCTACTTTGGAGCACCCTGGCTCACGCCTTAGACATCGAGAAGAAGTTAGAAATGTCACTGGAAGAATTTCAATTTTAAATATCCTACTACAAATCAGAAAATTATGAATTCGAAAAATCGTTTTTTCTCGCACTCCACTCTAACGTACATGAACCAGTCAAAAAAAAATTTCCTTCAACGATGGACATCCAAATTCCAAAGCGTGTGTTTCGCAGCATCTTGACCTTGAATTTTATCGGTCGAATTGGAAAAGCGAACGCGTTCGTACGTAGCTAAGTATTATAGTAGAGGTACAATATGATAATGATAATGTGAACGTATCCACCATCCGAGCGTATCGAATTCGCTAGTTCGACTGTTTTCCACGTTCGCGTTTTCCGCAATCAAGTTAAAAAACGTCGAATAACCAAATCGTAAGTCCAGTGGCGTCGGAAAGTAGGATACAAGAGGTACATTGTATGGTACCGGTACCTCCAAAATCGGCGGCTGGGTTACGAAATAGCAAATTTATCCCCTTCCTCCAAATTACATCAGACACGTGAGGATTTTCAAAGCATTAAAAACAAAAATAAAAATATCTTGTTTGGACATTAAAAATTCAATTTTTTGTCTGTAAAATTTAAGAACGGCATTGGAGCTCTGACAGCCGAGGTTCACTTCGAGCAGGAAAGGTAGGAAAAGCGCAATTTCTCTTTTCATTGGGAATCGAAGGAATTATCAGGCGAAAAACACTTATGCAAAAGTGTACTTACTTTGAATCGAAAAATTGTGAAAAATTTTATCTCTTCGTCAACCGAAAATGTTCAGTTTTTATCTCCTTCCCTTTAATTGTGCCGAATTGAATGTGCTCTTTTGGCAAAATTGGTAATCTCCTTCAACATTACGCGGCGGCGATTAAGATCTCTAAGCATTTCGCTTTTACGATCTCGCCAATCATTTGGCAAGTGGAGTGGGCGTTACGTGTGTTTGTGGCAGGATGAAATTCATTACTAAATCGAGAAAAAAACATATGTAGGTATCCTAGATTTACATGAAAATTGATGAAGTGAAAAATCACTGATAAACAGTCAGAATTGCAGGCACAGGAAAAATCAGTGAAAAATCACTGATTTTCAGTGATTTTTCACTGATTATTCAAAAAATTTCACAGATTTTGCAGTAATTTCATAAATATCACTGATTTTTCAGTGAATTTTCACCGATTTCCAGTGATTTTCTTTCACTGATTTGTTTTCAGTGAAAAAATTTTCACTGATTTTCTCCTGTGCTGCAATTCTGACTGCTTCTCGGTGATTTTCGGTAATTTTCACTGATTTATAATTGAGAGAGTACTTTGAATTGAAGACCTCCAAAAAAAATATTTACCCCTCGACTGAATGGAAGACAAGACCAGAGACCTTAAAATGGGGTCATTTTTGAAAAAAAAACGCGGTTTTTGGCAGTTCCACTTGCAGGGTCACTATTGGTCATCAAAATTAATTAAAATTCATTTTTTTGAAAATTTTTGCAGCAAAGCTGTCAGCGGAAATTTCATAAAATTTGCGAAAACCAAAATACCATTGACAGCACTGCCATGGAAGCTTTTTTGATAAATTTTATCAAAAATTATTCTAGGTGATCAAAAAAATTGTTTGGCTCAATTTCTCAGTTTTGGGGATTTTGGGCGAACGAGAGAGTAACATACGATATCCAATTCTGAGGTCAATGGCCCAGGGAGTTGTAGAAATTCAAATCGAGCCTTTTCGGGGAGAGAGGGTTGATCGAGATTCCCAGCAGTTGGCACTACCAAAAATGGTAAAAATCGCGCGTTTTTTAAAAAATACCATCACATTGCGGTCCCTCAGCCTCATCCCTCTTTGAGTAAAGAGCTAAAAAATTTCTGACATGTCTTCCACCAATAGTGAACCACTTCACCGATCCTCGTAAACACCTTGGATATTCTTTTCTTTTCAATTCACTGTAATAATGGGCATACATCACCCACGCGTATGTATACCCTTATCGAGAAAATGAAGAGAACGGGCCGCAGCGGAAAGAAGAAGGGACGCGACGACCACGACGTCGACAGACGATTCGATGCGATGCGACACAGCGCAGCGCTGGCGGAAAATATTTTTCGGAAACTAATCCATCGTATTAATTAACCAACATTCGACTTCGACATTATGGTCACAGGCGAACACTGCGAACCCGTTATAATACGCGTAACCTATAATCCTAAATAATGAAATGTCTCGACAATAATAATAATGATGACGATGCATGGGGGAGAAAACGAAGAAGAAATACCGCATCGCGACATCATCAACACACATCGGTTCGGTCGCGTCGTATACGAGTGTACGTCTACGTAGTACGTATACGTACACATAATATCGATGTGACATATATTCGTTCCGTCCGCGCCGCGTTCCTAACCCCTTTATGCCATCGTGTGACGCGTTATGGGAAAAAAATCGTTGTACGGATGTTATCACGTTCCAGCTAGGTACCAATACTTTTAGTCCTCTATTTTCGTTGGTCGATGATCGTTTTCGTTTTTCCTCTGTCGCGTCGCGTCACATCGAATCCATTACCGAGTACTAGGGAAAAGGTACTATAATCTTGTAAGCTCCAAATTGTAATCTATCATGCTCTTTAATTCAGAGCCGTGCAGAGAAAATCCGAGCCCGGGGGAAAAATTGAAGAGAAAAACGGTCTCCGACAATGAGGGGGGCTCAAAAATCCCAAATTTTTGATTTTTTAGTTCCAATACTGCGCAAAAGGAAGCTGTGGATAGCAAAAAAATTTAAGTCGATTAACGCAAGAACCTTCAATTCTTCAAGAATTGTCAAAAATTCTGTAAGTAAGTATCCAAGTAAGTAGGTATTTGCGAAAAAAAATTTAAATTCCGAGAAAATTCAAAATTGATTTGATTAATTTCAGAGATTATTCATTTACTTTGATTGTGCAGACCAAAAAGTACAATTTTTTGCTAAAATCAATTTATAGCTTTGTCACTTACTCCTATTACACTTCATTTATGAAGAAAAATTAAAAACCGTTATAAAACGTGCTTTTTGATCTACACAGTCGTTGAATAATCTTTGAAATTGATTTTAATAACTTTTAAATTTTTTTAATCGATTTTGAATTTTCAAATATAATTTTCTACTCGCCCTAGCCCTCGTCTTTTGCGAAGTATTTGAACTCAAATATCAAAAATTTTGGTATATCCGGCCCATCTTCTTAGTTCGTACACATCTAAACTTATAAAACAATTCAAACCAAACCTACGAGTGCACTCGTGTGATAGGTACGTGCTTAGTCAAATTTTTTGTTTGAGAGGCCCTCGCGGGCCCCTACGGGCCCCCAAAAACCTCGGGCGGGGGGGAAATATCCCTTTTCCCCCTCTCTGCGCAGGCCTGCTTTAATTTCGCTAACATTATTTTCTTTCGCCAGATTGATGGAATCGTTGATATCACCTAGGTACCTACATAAATTCAAAATTACCAGCGCGATTTTTTTTTTCGTACACCACAGGCCTCGTACGTAGACGAAGTCCTATATCGTATCTTCCGTCTGCGTCTCCAATCTCCTTAATCTGTTCTTCAGAAATATCACGCTTGGCCAGGATTTAAATCCTTCTGGATTTGAAATCCAAAAAATCTCAAAATCCGGATTTTGGATTTAAATCCACTCTCATAACGGATTTTAGAGTTGAAATCCTACGTTTTCAACCTTTTAGGTAATTTAAAATCCAAAAATTTTCGTGTTACGTTATTAGGTGATCAGTATTCAGGCTTCCGGTTCAGGCATCACGGCATTTCGTTTCGTGGTCATCGTGCCATATCGAATTACACTGGGTGTCCGTAAAATTGTCACCCCCTCCCCGTTTCACCAGTTTGTAGACAGGACGCGAAACAATATTTTTTATCGTTTTAATGTTCATAAAAATGTAAATTTGCTTTATTTCCTTACATATTACTATTATAAATTGAAATGAAGTAGAATTACCTAATTTTAATATATTAATTTTTTTTTCATTATTTTTACCAAGATTTCGGATTTTGGAGTTTAAATTCATTTCTTCAGAGGATTTCGGATATCAGATTTGAAATCCTTTTGTCTCGGATTTTTCCCAACCCTGAGAAATATGGCCGGTGTCGTGTATCAGCAAACACATAGATAGGTACAATGTACAATTGTACTCGTACATGTAGGTACTTACTTATTGCCCGCTACAATTACATATGCAAGTTCAACTCCAGAGACCGCGAACACGTACGCTGAATTTACGTAAGAGACAATGTAGGTACCTAAAAGGCGTGGTGACGTGAGGGAGGAGGGTATATGTACATATAGGTACTAGGTACTAGGTAGTAGGTACCTACATAATGCGTAAACGTAAAATAAATAAGCAGCTATTACAACGTACCTATACGAGGTACGAATGACGACGCGACGTACGTCTTGCGAATAGGGCACGCCGAATTAGACCGGTATTATACTTACTTATTTGTTATTTTCGTGAGAGAAAAAATCCGAACTCGTACAGCTATGAAATTATCAGATAGGTGAAGCGGACACCGCGGGGGCCAATGTTATTTGGCTACGCTGCGATGGCGTAACCACGTAACCACCAACATATCGCATGTAACGCTATGCGCTTCCGCAAACTTTGTGGCGATGGCGCGTTTTTTTTTTCAAGCTGAAACCCTTTTCAAATTTTATACGGAACCAGTATTGAATTTTAATGAAATATTGTAACTTTTAAGTATAGGTACCAATAAATATTTTTGCACCAAAAATGGTAGGTAGGTAGAATTGAAATTTGTTGAGTCCTGTTTTTAACTTCGCTTGATAATATCACGAAAGTATTGACTCCTGGAAAAATTTTGACCGCTCTAAGCAGGAAGGAAATTTAATTATCTACAGCTTTGGTCGATATCATTTTTTTTGTAGGATGCTTAATTCGTCGAGAAATGTCACTTTTTTATAGGCAAATCATAATAAAATTATTTGAAATTTGAAAAAATTGCAAATTTTCATCAACTTTCGTCCCGCTAGTTGCGCTAGTCAGGGTTGTTCTAGGTGCTAGAGTAGACCCTCTAGACACCAAATCCATCAAAAACTCAAGAGGACCCACTTGGACCTTACCAACCTGAGAATATGATTCTCTAGAAAACAGAAAAAATCCTAACAAGGGAGGTATTCCAATTAAAAGTAAAATTTTGAGCCCAAACAAAAAAAAATCGAAAGCAAAATCATAACAGGACCTGGCACCCAAAATTTCAGTTGCTGAAGTTCATTTCTCGATGTTTGGCGAATTTTTGAAATTTTAAAATTACCTCATCGTCCTTAAAAATATGAAAATTTGATCTAATCAACGAAAAAAACTGAAATTTGATATATCGTCCCGCTAATGTTAAAACCGTCTAAGTGCCAAATTTCATTTTTTACAGGAGAGCCAAAAAACGTAACAAAATTTACATTGCGCTTATGGACTTATCCGAAACACTAAAAATCGCAATTTTTAAAAAATGGCACTTGGACGGTTTTAACATTACCGGGACGATATACCCTATTTTCGACTTCCCGAATCAGAAAAGCCCCAAAAAAATGGTTCATAATTATGCACTTCAGCACCTATAATCGCGGATTACTCATATTGGTGACCTATTTGATCGATTAAAACACAATTTTACAAAATTCGTAACTTTGAGTTCAAATTTGCATTTTTGGGTAAGAAATTTTTCTGGAAAAAATTAATTTTTTTTCTGGTTGCTTCGAAACGTCTCGAAACCGCTTCCATTCGATTCGGGAAGTCGAAAATAGGGTATCTACCACGTTTCAACTTTTTACCTCGATGTATCCGGATTAGGCAAATTTTTCAATTTTTTCCAGAAAAATTTCTTAGGTACCCAAAAATGCAAATTTGAACTCAAAGTTACGAATTTTGGAAAATTGTATTTTAATCGATCAAATAGGTCACCAATATGGATAATCCGCGATTATAGGTTCTGAAGTGCATATGGGCCATTTTTATGGGGCTTTTCTCCAACGCTGGAAAATTTAAAAATTTTCTGGCGGCTCCGAAACGTCTCAAAACCGCCTCCAATCGATTCAGGAGGTCGAAAATAGGGTATATACCAAATTTAAGCTTTTTTCGTTGATTGGATTAAATTTTCATATTTTTTAGGACGATGAGGTAATTTTGAAATTTCAAAAATTCACCAAAAATCAAGAAATGAACTTCAGCACCTGAAATTTTGTGTACGGGATTTACTTACCTAGGTCCCATGTTTTTATAAAATCCTAGTCTCCATTTTAAAAACTTGATTCTACGGGTACCTACAAACATAAAAATAAAAATGTTGTAAGCTCATTCAAATAAACCCCAAAACGCCGTAATGAGCCAGTAAAACACTCAACAAACGTGTAGGTACTTTTGAAAGTTTCTTCACTAGAAACATTCGACCGGCAGCGCAGCGGGACGCGGCGTCCCTTTTTGGATCATTTTTCGTTCGTCTCATTCGATACTTGGCGTTACCGTTGGCGCGCACCTCCTACATTTACGTACCTATGTATTTATATCGTACCTACATATTCAACATAACTATCTGTTGCTACTTATACGACCCAGGGTCATCCCAGGCCAATCGTTCGTTTTTTTCTACTCGAGGTTTTCGGATTTTTTCTATTTCTTACTTTGATATTTATCACGTGGGAACATAAATGGAGCCTTGAAATGGAAAAATCGATAGGTACATAAGGCAACTCTTACCTTTCCAAAGGCTTTTCAAATGGACGCAATTTAAAAGGGTCGAAACTTTCAGGGATACCTACATCCAAGTGCATAAGACACATTGACAAATTTCAAGAGTGGATAACGCGACACGACGTAACGCAAATTAAAAGCTTACAGAATTACTTTTTGTTTAATTTCTCGACATTTCGAGTTGTTTAAAATACCTCGTAGCTGGCTACGATGAAAAAAGGAAAGCCCCCCCCCCCCCTCTTGGTGTCAGAAACTTAAGTGAAAAAGTACCTTTTTGGAACATTAAAAATCAAATTTTCTCAAATCTTCACCCTTGCTTCACTCGGGCATGGAAGAAATCACTATTATATAAACTGCTTGATAGTCAGGTCTCAATTTCATATCCTCTCGACTGAGCTGTAAAAAGTAATTTTATGATTGATTTGTGTTCTAGACATTACAACAAACAAATTTAGCCCAGATGCCTTTTTTTACCCCTCCCCCTTTTCCGAGGGTTCATGCCCTTTCTTAAAAACGCCTGTAGCGCTCCTCCTATGGGTTCTAGTGAAAAAAATTTCCCACAAAAGTTGTTCCTCAACATCTCAGCTACAAATTACTTTCTATAGAAAATCCAATTTTGGGCCACCGGTGCCCCTCAAATTTGAAAAAAGTATTTCAAAAAATCATAAAAATCACGTTTTTTTTCATTTTTACCGAAAAGTTTCTAAGATGAGTAAAATTTGTAAATAACCAAAAGTATTCAGAATTGGATTTCCTATTCGGTGAGTTATATCACGACTATTTTCGTCCCGCTCCCCGTTACATACAGGCCCACCCCCTCCCGTACATCAAAAATTTCGATCTTCTAGAAAAATTTTCCACCAAAAATATATTCTTCACCACTTAATCTACAATTTCGGTCATTGTAAAAATTATTTTTTGAGCAATCCCTACCCCTTAAATTCGAAAAATATCCCTCAAAAATACATAAAAAATAATACGCTTTTTTACGCTTCCAATGCAAAGCTTTAGAGATAATTATGCAGACAGAAATTAGGTATATTCATTAGTTGCTTCTTCATACAAAACTGGAAATAAAAATTACGATTTTTAAACACTTTCCCCTCAATTTCTGCTTACATAATTATCTTTAAAGCTTTGCATTGGAAGCGTAAAAAAGCGTATTTTTTATGTATTTTTGAGAGATATTTTTCGAATTTAAGGGGTAGAGATTGCTCAAAAAATAATTTTTATAATGATCAAAATTGTAGATTAGGTGGTGAAAAATAATTTTTGCTGGAAAATTTTTCTAGAAGACCGAAATTTTTGATGTGTGAGAGGGGGGTGGACCTGTATGTAAAGGAGAGCGAGACGAAAATAGTCGTGATATAATTCACCGAATAGGAAATCCAATTCTAAATACTTTTGGTCATTTACAAATTTTACTCATCTTGGAAACTTTTCGGTAAAAATGAAAAAAACGTGATTTTTATGATTTTTTGAAATATTTTTTCCAAATTTGAGGGGCACCGGTGGCCCTAAATTGGATTTTCTATAGAAAGTAATTTGTAGCTGAGATGTTGAGGGACAACTTTTGTGGGAAATTTTTTTCACTAGAACCCGTAGGAGGAGCGCTACAGGCGTTTTTAGGAGAGGGAGGGTGGACCCTCGGAAAAGGGAGAGAGGTAAAAAAAGGCATCTGGGCTAAATTTGTTTGTTGTAATGTCTAGAACACGAATCAATCATAAAATTACTTTTTACAGCTCAGTCGAGCGGATGTGTTTTTTCGTGAAATTGAGACCCTACTATGAATCAACTACGGAAAAAATAGTTCCCTTCTGATATTTCAAGTCTCCATACCCACTTTGCGGCCTCCCAAAAAAAGCTTTTGACGCCAATTCTTGGATTTGTTAGGTACCTATTTTTATTGGTTTCTAAGGCCAAAATAATTAGTACCTATGTAAGTTGTTTGTTACAAGATTACATTTTCATCGTTTTTTTCCTTAAACATGCTATGCAAATCGCATGAAAACTTTATAAAGTTTGAATTTTGTGTTTTTATAGTAAAAGGAAATTTGATGGGGGGGGGGGGACTTGGAATTCCTCAACAATTATGAAATTTCGGACCCTCTCCATGAGAAATTTCTGGCTACGCCACTGAAAATTTGATACACTGTATGAGTTTCTTTGTGCGGGATCACATAAACATCTACGCCATAGAGTAGAGTAGAGTAGAGTAGAGTAGAGCAACGGGTACTCGGCACTGGGCACTCGAGTAAGAATGCGATAATTGTGTGCAAATGCGGTACGTTGCAGTCCAAGTCACGTAGGTACTGAAGTATGCGAAGGTATTTACGTAGGTACCGGCACCGAAAACGTAGGTCCTGGGTACTGTACTAGTAATAAACACACGGTCACAGGTACCTACCCTATTTTAGATATGGTAAATCACGGATCAGTTACCTCCGATCGCGCACTCGGTCATCGAGCTTTAAATACCAAAGCACTCGAGTATCCGGCCCCGGCTGCTCGGAATTTCTATTTCTACATTTGTAGATGCACCAACTTCGCGTCGCCATCGTGACACGTAGACGTACCAGGTATATGCTCGTATATAGTACCGATACCTACGTTTAGGTACATACTACATACTACATACGTATTATGTAGAAAGTAAAAGTTGATCGCTGCGTTGTTGTGACAGTTTCGCGGCCGACGCCGCGCCCTTGTCCGCTCAACTCGTTGACTAGCGGCGCGATGAGGCGTTGCCTTACCCATCGCCTTCGTACCACGCCGCCGCCGCGCATTTATAAATTGTTCTTATACAAATTCCATTGGGAGAAACTTTAAAAATTAATACCTATACATTTTTTCAAGTTTTTTTTTGTATTAGCGCTGCCGACTGAAACTTTATGAAAAGTACGTAAATCAAAATTCGGTTGGCAGCACCGCCAAGAAAATGTGATTTCTGCATAATTTTAGAGGAATTTAAATAATATTGCGGAAGTAAATTTGTTTCAAGATTGATATGGGAGGGGGGAGATTTAGGTGGTATGTTTCGGAATCTATATTGCCAAAGTGTCAAAGTAATTTCGAGAAAGATTAATTTTGGTGATCAAATATCTTCCTTAAAAAAGAATGTCCTTAAATTTATAGTTGGAAAAAATTGGGGAAGAAAGGATCCCATTCGCCTTCGTGTTCCTCCCGACCCATTATTAGTGCCCGAAGGCAACGCAGGGCACCCAAGAAGGTAAACGGAGCGTCCAATAGTCCAGATGATCTCCCTCGGAGCATCCGACTTTCAACATTAAGGTTTCCGTAAAAGAGTTCAACTCGAAATGAGCTTTGCACTTCCTTAGGTACATATATCATTTTCGGTTTATCCCTACCATTTGAAAAAGAGTATAGCCGGTCAAGTATAGGGTTTTGGCCTTGGAAACCGATTTTGACCGTTCCTACCCTAAAATGTTCCCCTAATCTGGCAATCAAGTTTGACACCATTTTTGGACCCCTAGCTCAAGTATTTTGGGGGGGAGGGGCTAAAATGTGTGTTTTTATTCATAATTTTTTCATTTTTCGCCAAATGCAAATAAAAATTTCGCGTTTTTTTAGATAACTTCTAGAAGATTAAGAGAACCCAAAAAAGTTTTTTTCGAAATTTTTGGGCACTTTCCCCCCAAGTTATGGTTGTGATAAATAAAGTAATAACCGATATTGGTGTCGTTTTCATATGAATCAGACCTTCTGAAAACGATTTTGAAGTCCAGTTCCCATTTGAACCACCACCACAACCCCTCCCCCCATCACGTAACGAAAACGTAACGAAACCTGTTTTTTATCAACTAACCAACATCATCTCTTCCTTTTTTCCTTTTTTTTGTTTGATGATGATCGATTTCTCATTTATTTTTCGTTCATTTTTCGCCAAATAAATAGTATTGAACGACAATTTGACGATTAAGGTGGGGGGGGGGGGTTAAAATGGGAATTGGACTTCAAAATCGTTTTCAGAAGGTCTGATTCATATGAAAACGACACCAATATCGGTTATTACTTTATTTATCACAACGACCCAGGGGCGGGGGAAAAGGAGGGGTAAGGGAGGCCAATGGTGTGGGCTCTTTTTCACAATGTTCTGTGGTCCTCAAAATGAAATATTTTCGTGATGATCGACATTGGTAACTAGTTTCCCAATTACTTGTGCTGGAGGTACTTATTTACATGAATTTTGAGTATTTCACCACGCGGGAGGTTAGTTTTTATTTTTTTTAGACAATTTTCAAAATTTTAATGGTATACTTATGGGTAAACAACACTTCTTTTGAGGAAAAAAATTCTATTGCCCCTTTGACCCTTCATCCCAAAAGGGGGGTTCAAAATTTTGAAAAGGGCATAACTTGGGGGGAAAGTGCCCAAAAATTTCGAAAAAATTTTTTTGGGTTCTCTTAACCTTCTAGAAGCTATCTAAAAAACGCGAAATTTTTATTTGCATTTGGCGAAAAATGAAAAAATTATGAATAAAAACACATTTTAGCCCCCCCCCCAAAAAAATACTTGAGCCAGGGGTCCAAAAATTGTGTCAAACTTAATTGCCAGATTAGGGGAACATTTTAGGGTAGGAACGGTCAAAATCGGTTTCCAATGCCAAAACCCTATACTTAAGGGGGGGGGGGCGTTTCAAAGTTTTTGAGTTGGATGCATACAGTAGTAAACAAGTCGTTTTTATATAATGGAAAAATGTGGAAAAAAATATTGGGTCCCCGGAATCCGAAAAATTTTAAGAAATTTAATTGAATTCACTTTTATTTTCAAGAAATGGGCAATTTAATATTTTTGACTGAAAAATGCATACAGTTCATAAATGATAAAAAATATCATGAAATTTTGAATTTTGTGGAAATCTTTTGGAATTGCATTGAAATACAATGAGAAAATAAAAAAACAGTAAGTAACATTTTTTCCATGGAAAAAACAGTTTTCACTTAAAGACCCATTTTCTCAGAAACGGCTTGACCCCCCCCCCAGTTCATTTTTTACCAGTTATTCAGGGGTATCCCAGTAACATTTTAACGAGAGGGTTTGCGGAATTTCCAACTTTATCACAAAAATTTCATAAAATTACTCAAATCAGTGCTCAATCACAGAAGTAAATGGCACATAAAAATCCAGAAAATTGAAATCTGAAAAAATCCTTGTGTTAAATTTAAAAGGAAGCATTTTTGAACATAATAAAACAAACCGGAAGAAAATCGGTCAAGCAGTTCCGGAGAAAATGGGGCAAACGTGAAAAAAAAGAACTTTTCAAAAAAAGGCTTCAAAGTAGGAACATTTGGTTTGATTGTTGAATTTTTCCTCTGACGGTTTCTCATTTATTTTCTCTATGACTATGTAGAATTACTGTATGCATTTTTTGAAAAAACGATTTTTTCGACCCCAATAACAACCTCCCCCCCCTTAACCGGCTATACTCTTTCATCATCATTTTCGAAATTTAAAAAAATAGATTTTCAAGGGTCTCTTTTGTGTTTTGAGTCCTTCATCAAGTTTATTACGTCCTACAGCTGTTGAAGAATTTTATTTTCCTTGTTGACGTTTTATTGCCCTTAAAATTTTAGAAAACATGTGATCCATACACCAGCTGTTATAAAAAATTTTCGCTTTTTGGTCGGCGTTTTGTTTTTGAATTTTGGAAAATACAGTGATATTCGCCAACTAGCTGTTATAAAAATTTCTCTTTGTCGGCGCTTTATCGCCTTGAAGTTGAATTTTTAAAAACACATTTCAGAAATACATAATACATAGGTACATAAATCACTGACCACCTATTATGATTTTTTTATATTTGTCGACGTTTTATTGACTTTGAAATTTGAAAAAAAAAAACAGGTTGCAGAATACGTGCCCCGTTCGTCACTTTTTTGGTTCGAGCCTTTTGTTATGTTTATTACTTGATCAGTCAATATTTTCAGTTATTGTGTTCTTTTCCCATCATCTACTTTATTTTTTCGGTGAACTGAATAAACCTACTCTTACCTACTTACATTCATTCGTGCCTAAAAATTTGAAAACATTTCTGATAGATGCAGAGATGATAGTATTCGAATCGAATGAATGAATCGAGGATCAATTTTGAAACAAGTAAATCGAAAAAATTTGAATACGATTCACCACTCATTTGAAAGTGTTTAAATTTTCCATCCAAGTTCATATTATTTCGTGACAAATAGTTTCAGGAAATGGCGATGCAAAGATTTTTAGGTTTTTCTTTATTCCTATAGAAAATTTACTACAAAGCCGAAAAAATCCGGCTGTAGAAGGCTGAACCTCTCCTCGAAGCACCTCAAAAAAATCTCCAAAGTGTATTTTTCATCACAGATTCTGAAATGAAGGTTTACTACGGATTCGAGAAAGTTGGTTCGAAAGTCGTACCTATCATGTCCTCAAGTGTTCAGAGAAAGACTCCAAAATTTTGAAAATACTGATTTCTGTAGGTATTTGATATGGTTTTAGCCTAAAACTTACAGAGAAACGGAGAAAATTGATTAAATGACTGTATCATGGTGACCAAGTGCTTCCAAAAATGTCCCAGTTTCAAAAAATTTGGAAATTGTGGAGAAAAAATCAAAAGTCGAACATTTTGGGAGTTGAAGCCCTTTTAGAGCGCTTAGAGGCATGATACAGCCCTCAAACCAGTTTTTCAACTTTCTGGTAAAATTATGTAGGTATACTTTTCAGAAAATGAACAATTTCTCTCAAATTACCTATTCTAAATTATTCGTAAAAGAATGTCAAATTTGCAAAGAAAAAAAAGTTTAAGTGATGAATCGGAAGTTATGAATTGCAGTAAAATAAATCGCGAGTGCATCGAATCCGATTAATTTTTTTTCGCGAATCGCACCCTATCACTGCTCCGGTGTTATAATAATTTTAAAGTGATCAATGACTGATGTAGCTATATAGCTCTAACTTCCAGCTCAGACGATTCAAATGTTCTGAAACTAGAGATGAATCGAATGCAAGTGTAGCGGCATTAAAAGTTACCTACCTTCGTGTACGCTTTTTACGTAAAATTTGACTATTTGTATAGACCTTTGTTTTTATTTTTCAGAAATATGAAAACTTGAATACATCGAACATCAATCGACATGGCGACCTCGACTGCATTGACCCTTAACGAATTGGAGAAGGTGAGACGAAAATTCAATTTGTCATTAACATAATTTAAACTTTAGTACAGTAATTGAATAGACGCCGCGCCGCTCCGGGTGTTGATTGAATTTCAGGCCCCCTGTAGAGTTTTGTTACCAAAAAGTGTCCAGTTAATAACATTAATTCTCAGCTGAGCCGACTAATCGCCACTCGTATTATTCTAAATTAACGTTACCGAATGCGGCTTGATCTCGAAATTAATCGGGTTCCCTGCGAGTGGAGGCTCGAAGTGGAAAATACAGTAAATCATTGAATTGGCGTGCGATACCGCATACCGTATGCAGAGTGTTTCATAGCTGACCAATCTTCTTCCAACCAGTGAGTAGGCTACTCATGCTGAATCCAAGTATGTATGTTTACCTAACCTTCGAACTACAGGGGCTATGTTATACTCTTTGAAAAAAATGTCTGAGTTTTGCTTGGTACTTTCAATCGTGGTGGTACTCGGCAATCAAGATAGGTAAAACGTTGCGCTTTGTGGCATCACATAGCCCACTTTCTTTAGAATTTTAGAATTTTTCTATGCGATTGATAAGTTTTGTAGGTATAGAAAATGGTGGATGTATCGCATCAAATATTCGAAAAAAAAGTATTAAAAAGTTGACGATTTTTTCTATTTTTGTGAATAACCAAAAAAAGTTGTCCTCCATTGGTACCATTATTTTATTGATGTTCCTAAAAAAGGAAACTTACGTCTTTGTAATAGAGCAAAACTCACGCCTCTATCTTGCTCGAATAAAAGGTTACGAGCGTTTAATTTTTAGAAAAATGCCCCAAGAACTTCACTGTTTTGATTTCAAAATTTTCTATCTCTGTGACTAAATGAGACAGGCGGATGGAGTTTGCAGCATTGAACTAATCAAGTATTGCACTACTCTTTCATTCTGAACCAGTGAAAAATAACTGTTAAATAGTTAGAATTGCAGCACAGGAAAAATCAGCGAAATTCATTGATGTTCAGTTTTTCAAAGATTTTCACTAATTTTTCAGCTAATTTCATAACTTTTATTAACTTTTTAATGAATTTTCACTGATTTTCCAGTGATTTTTCTCACTGATTAATTTTCAGTAAAAAAAATTCACTGATTTTCTCCTGTGCTGCAATTCTGATTATTCAAAAAAAAAAATCGTCAACTTTTTAACGTTTTTTTTTGTTTTTTTTTTGTTTTTTTTTTTTCAATTTGAAGAAGTATTTTATATGGTACAGGGTACACCTTTGGGTACACGGTACACCCACCTTACTCTACCAACAAAAATAATTATTAATCGGATAGAAAAATATGCAAAGCACAAAGTGTCAAACAAAATTTAGAAAAAAAATCGAAGAGCATAACTCAGCCCCTGAAATTTAAAGGCCAGGCAAAGATATGGATACTCGGTCTCAGGGTGAGTAGTCAACTATGAAACACCATGTAGACGTACCCACGTTTGTAATCGAAGGTACATTTTGATTGGTTCTTTGGTTATATAAGCGAGTAGTTATTTTTATTATGAAAAATATTACCTAGAAGTTGAAAAATGTCAGCCTAGGTCGGTCAATGCGTCGCTTCGCTTAAGGGGAGGGGGATGCCCCCTGAAAAAAATTCTGGCCCTCGCTTGCCCCCCCCCCCAAAAAAAACTTATGTTGTATTTATAAATTTACATTACACTTACATCAGATAGGATTTTCAAAGCATTAAAACATGAAAAAATGTCTTTTTAGGGCATTAAAAATCCAATTTTTTCAAAGCTTCGCTCGGGCATGAACAAAATTACAATTTTATAATCTATCTGAGATGAAAGGGCAGAAGAAGGCTCCCTTTTTACCTCCTCCCCATTTTTAGCAGGTGAAAAAAGTCAATCCCCACTCCCCCCTCCCCTCCCTCTTTTCCATGTCGAAAAAGCAAAAAAAATTGTCCAACACACGGCCCCTTTTTTGCCCCCCCCCCCATTTTCGATTCTGACGACGCCACTACCTTTCGTGTACTGATATTACGCCTTGGGTCCCATCGCCATATTTTGTCACGTGCTTCGGGCTACGAAGAAACCCAACCTTGAGTAGGTACTAGGTACTAGGTAGATAGACATAAGCACCTACATGAATGTAGAATTTCACATTTCATCTGATTGTATTAACGTACATATTACGATTTACATATGTATGTAGGCATGTAATTGCCGTAGTCGTAGCTGTATCCATAGGCGTAAATCGTAATATGCAGAAAACTCAAACTATAGGTGTAGTGTCGGCTGGTCCTTACCTTACGTAATACTCTATTTTCTTCTTCTTCTTTTCTTCTTTTCGTGAAAGAGGAAGAAGAGAAAGCACGAGAGAGGAAACTATTGATGCAACGTATAGGTATATAGTATACGTAGAGGTACGGTTGTGCGAATAGTACTTCTACTTACACCAACTTACTCGTACATAGCTGTGTGAGTGTGACGTAGATAATACAGGTGGAGGCCCGCTACTCGTGCTCGTACTAGACGAGTACAGAACGCTCGTACTCATATAGGTTTAGCTTTAGCTGCTAGATAATACATATGTAGATGTATATCTACTTAGATTCAAATATGTAATTGCTTAAAGTACGGATAAATTGCGACGAATGAGGTCGAGAGGAAAGGTAACGGAGGCGACGCGGCGGTGCGATCGTGATGGAACGGTACCCAAGTTTGGATGATTTTTCGTAGTGGTGGCAGAAACGAAACTTGGGCAAGGGTAAACATAGAAAATCAAGGGTAAAAATATAAAATTTGCTGACTCATATTCTTAAAAAAAAAAGAAAAAATTTCCAACTAGGGTTTGTATTCGAATGATAAAACCCAAAATTCGTGCTTTTCCGAGTTACTTTTCCAACTTACAGAGAGAACGACATTTTCTCTATAAACCCTTCCTCTTCTTCCAGAAAAATGAACATTTTTTGAAAATTCCATTCGTCATTGTCACTAATAGTAAGTCTCCTGATGAAAAATAAGGACAAATGTTTTTCACTGAAAATATTCAATTGTCTTGGGATGGAAGGGAAGAGAGTTCATATCATACAATTATTTATAGAGAATGAAATGTGTGAATTCATTGAGTAGGGACGGAGCGAGGGCGAAAATTTCTTAAGAAATAAGCATCCAAAAGTTGAAATTTTTCAGCATTGAAAGGGGGATGAAATTCTCAACCCTTTTCTCTTACGTAAGTATATTTGAAGCTTTATATGCTCGAGAAAAACGAAGGCTAAAAATTGAAAACTGATGATTTTCAAGAAGAAAATAATTCGATTTTTAATAAGTTTCAGTTAGGCTGCCAATGAAAAATTTTTTTTTCTTATTTCGTGCTAAGGGTATAGCCAGATAAGGGGTGTTTTTGGCCCCTGGCCCGATTTTCAATCTAATGCTCCCAGATTGTGTACCTTGATAAAAAAAAATTCTGAAAAAATTTTTGGACCCCTAATTCCCTTTCTTTCGGAGTTGTGGCCATTTTATTGCATTATTTTCAAGAATTTTCAATTCCAACAGAAGTGAATAAAATTTTCTGTTATTTGGCACAAAGTTACATCTATGTATTAGTAGAGGTCTATTTAAGATAGTTTTTTCATCAATTGTGGTGCACTCCTTCATGAGGTTTCGGCCATTTGAAATTTTCAACCGTAAAAAAGACCTTGATAGCGAAGTTCGACTAATTTTTGAAAATATCTTAAAAACGTGTTTTTTGACGTAGATTCACGTCACGTATACAGCTTTGACGATTGAAGTGGCGCAAGGGCCAAAAATTGCGAAAAACCGTAAAAAATGTTGTTATTTTGGTAAATTTTTCAAATTTAGAGCACTTTATACTGAAATAAATGACCAAATGAAAAAACTAATCCCGTATTCGTGCTCAGCAGGTCAAAATACTCCGATAAACACCCTTATCACGATCATTATAATTTTACTTTGAATCTCGAAATTCACTTTTTTCTTTGATTTTTCGCGACAATAAAACTAAAGAGTACCGGCGGTTAAGATAGGCGAATCTGCCCCCGAACTGAAATTCGAAACTAACCTATGGAAGTTGATTCTTATGGTCTGAAAACTTTGTACACAAATTTTTGGTCCCCTACTTCTCTCCTATCTTTAGTTATGGGCTAAAACGTTCTTTTTTCCAGCCTTTTCATAAAGAATTTTTAGTTTCGCGAATTTTCAACCAAATTTTTCCAAACTTGCGTGAGTGGTACACTATACTGAGATACTTTTGAGGTACCTATAATTACATTTTTAAAAAATGTCGATCATAAATGACCACTTTATGATTGAAAAACGTTATGGAAAAATGGTTTTTCGCATTTTTCAAGATGTTCCACCACCTGGAAAATTCTGAAAAAAATATCACGTTGTAGATAGGGGCTAGTTACATGAAATATATTTTTTTCAGAATTGCACCTCTGAACCACCATGTAGAAAACTCGATTTGAAGTTTTCAAACACGAGTTTTAGCTAGAAGAAATCATTGAAAATTTTTTTCAAACCACCCACTAATACCCCTTAGTATAGTGTACCACTCACGCAAGTTTGGAAAAATTTGGTTGAAAACTCGCGAAATTAAAAATTCTTTATGAAAAGGCTGGAAAAAAGAACGTTTTGGCCCATAACTAAGGATAGCAGAGAAGTAGGGGACCAAAAATTTGTTTACAAAGTTTTCAGACCATACAAGAATCAACTTCCATCGGTTAGTTTCGAATTTCAGCTCGGGGGCAGATTCGCCTATCTTAACCGCCGGTACCCTTTCGATATTTAAAGTAACATATTCGTGAAAAGGGTGTTTATCGGAGTATTTTGACCGGCTGAGCACGAATACGGGATTAGCTTTTTCATTTGGTCATTTATTTCCGTATAAAATGCTCAAAATCTGAAAAATCTTCCCACCTCAATCGCCAAAACTGAATACGTGACGTAAATCTACGTCAAAAAACACGTTTTTAGGATATTTTCAAAAATTAATTGAACTTCGCTGTTAAGGTCTTTTTTACAGTTTTGAAAATTTTAAATGGCCAAAACCTCATGAAGAAGTGCACCAAAATTGATGAAAAAATTATTGTAAATATACCTCTACTAGATGTAACTTTGTGCCAAATAACAGAAAAATTTTATTCACTTCTGTTGGAATTAAAAATTCTTGAAAATAATGCAATAAAATGGCCATAGCTCCGAAGGGGGGCAAAATTTTTTCCAGAATTTTTTTTCATCAAGGTACACAATCTGGGGGCATTAGATCAAAAATCGGGTCTGGGGCCAAAAACACCCCTTATCCGGCTATACCCTTTCATTCACTTCCGTTGGAGTTAAAAATTCTTGAAAATAATGCAAAGAAATTGCCATAACTCCGAAAGAGAGGGGGTTGGGGCCAAAAATTTTTCAGAATTTTTTTTCATCACGGTACACAATCTGGGGGCATTAGATTGAAAATCGGGCCTGGGGCCAAAAACATCCCTTATCCGGCAATACCCTTTGCAACAAAATTTTTTGACTGAGACTTTTTGAGTAAACAAGAGTCGGATGGGGGAGGGGGAGGGGGGGAGGAGGAGGCCACCCCTTTCCTCATTGTTTCGTCTCTGAGTGTTGAATGGGCATCAGACGTTGGACATCGGGCATCGGGCATCGGATATCGAGTAGGGATAGAATAGCGAAGACGAAGATGAGTGAAGAAAATAAAGTTGACAGTTGACAGTTGACACGATGACACGATGACACGAAAATATTGACGTAGGTATAGGTATGTATGAGAACTTTGACGCGAATTTATGGACTCTGTTGGATGATCGCCCCGCGCCGTTCATACTCGCGTGTATTGTATCTTGTATCCATAGAGCTGCGTTGCTATCGACTGATATGTCTATTTATCTAGCTGTAGCTGTACTCGCGTCTAACGTCCATAGACTGTTCGGCATTTAGGCAATACATATCTATTTTTCGCTTTCGCAGTCGCAGGTATACCGTACGAAACCGTATGATATGCGTAGCGTGCGGTTACTACGGATCCTACTGACGTGAGAGTATTATTGGAGGGGGGGAGGGGCAGCGGTGTGGCGGCGTGGCGTCCACTTCTACTTCTACTTCTACTACATAGGTAAATGTACTGTACAGGTATGATATATGACTACTCTGCGTCTACGTGCGCTGCGATCAAATACTTATTCTCGTAGGTACTTATAGGTATAGGTATAGGTATATAGGTAGAGGTACCAGATACCTAGGTTCGTCTACGTAAACTTAATCGGTATGTAACCGGAAACGCGTCGCGGCTTTCTTTCGCGTTTACATATTTTTATTAATTAATATAGAACGTAGCTTACCTGGGTGGGGGGAGGGGGGTACTAAAGCTATGTGTACGGTACGCGTATGTAGGTACTTACTTTACGTTACGAGTAGCCCTATGCTAGCGGAATGAACGAAAAAGAGGAGGTAAAAAATAGGTACCTAATATTCGTATCGCCTACCTATATCGCGTACAGTGGACTAATTTCACTTGAGCTGAGGAAAACTCGTCAAGCGAATAGATTCGCTACTTCTAATAAGACGTTTAAATGTTCACCTTGGGTGCACTTGGCAGTCGGCAAATATAGGTTCAGTATATAAGCGCGTAGGGTACCATTTCTACGTACTCGCGTGCTCATCGTACCTTATCATAAAATATGCCCCCCAATTGAGGACTCTTCACTCTTCGGTCTCTTAATATGAGTCTACTCGTATCTTTCGACACGTACGTATTTTCTTTCCATAGTATCGCGGCTGTTTGTTTGTTTGTTATGCAGTTAGTTACTAGTTTGACGAATGCGTCTGCGCGATCTGTGATTTGTGCATTTTTCATGTGTGATGTGTGATGTGTGATCTGCGGTCTGCGACCTGTGTCCTGCGAGCTTTCGGTAGTGTTACGTAGAAATTCGCGTTTATTACGGTGTCCACGTCCAGTCGTCCAGTCGCCTAGTGCCCATCCATTCAGTTGGCTTGCGAGCGAATGTGTGATTTTTTTGGTTGCCACGACTAGGCTTTTTCTATTTAGCAGATCTCATTGTCGATAGCTAGTAATTCATAGTGCCAGACTGTGCGAATGCCGATGCCAGCCGGGAATACCGTAGTTTAGTATGCTTATTGCGAATAAGTACTTAATTAGTCGGTACCTAGTGTGTACCAATGTACCATATCTAGCTGCTTCACTACTTGCAACTTGGTCGTCACCCCTACTCCTACCCTCACATCTGCATCTTTACTAGTTTGACATTTCCTCGAGTATTCTACCCAATTGTAAAGTAGGTACGGTGTTGGAACTCAGAAAACTGCAGCAATACAAAATTTGGAATAAGTATGGAATATGGAATACGCAATACGTACCAGCACCTGTAAACTGTAATTCGCCAAAAATGACCGCGTTATTTACGTAATAGGAGCCATTACCTACATAAATTTCGACCACCGCTTGAAAACGTCCAGACGGTCGCGATGTGATGCGATGCCATTCAACATTTACGTAATTGGCGGTCTTTTGACTACCAAATGCGATTTAGTGGAGTGTAGTGACACGGTGAGGTGACGCTTTTCATACGTGCGCTTCTTTTCGACAGTTCAATGATGAAAAATCTTCTCGGTGGGCTGAAGTGGAATGCTTGAGCCCTCTGGGCCCTCAGCTTGGGTCCGCCTACGCATCGAAATCGAGCCTAAAGTTATGTTAGTCTCTCAGAATAACACAAGTCAACACGATTTTTGTGATTGGGTTCCGATTGCGAAATTTGGGTTGCTTTTATGTATCTAATGAAGGGAAAAATAATTTTTTTGTCCAAAGTTTGCTTGAGGGGGGAGCCAGAAATGTGATTTTTCAAGAACAATATGTACTCCCTCAATTATAAATCAGTGAAAATTACCGAAAATCACTGAGATACAGTCAAAATTGCAGCACAGGAGAAAATCAGTGAAAATTTTTTCACTGAAAACAAATCAGTGAAAGAAAATCACTGGAAATCAGTGAAAATTCACTGAAAACTCAGTGATATTTATGAAATTCACTGAAAAATCTGTGAAATTCTTTGAACAATCAGTGAAAAATCACTGAAAATCAGTGAATTTCACTGATTTTTCCTGTGCTGCAATTCTGACTGTTTATCAGTGATTTTTCACTGATTCGGAATGAGAGAGTACACACGGATTTGAGAAAAATTTGAAAAAAAATTTGTTTGATCCAATCTTATAGAAAATTTTACGCTGAATCGAATTCCGCAAACCGCAGGCCTCTATCTCTTTCAGAAAAAAAAGTTACGGTTAAAACTTTTTTAAAGTATAAGAAAAAATCACTTTTTTTCGCCTTGCTCGCGGAAAAGTGAGATTTCTGAGAAACCTGAGCATTCTACGACCATAATGACCATGACAAAAGTTGTAGAAAATTAAATTTTCTATTGGATAGGTGCATTCAGATTTTCACGGAAGGCGTAGTTGTTGAGATATTCTCGAGTAAAGTCGAACATTAGTTGAGGCAATTGAGAAAAAAAGAGAAATGAAGCAATTTTTGGCTGTCAAAAGTTTTACAGCGAAAAATTGTGGAAGGTGACTAACCTCTAGGAGTTACCACGCCCTCGTGCTTATAAAAAAAATACTGAACAACTTCTTTGGTAAAATCAAACCCTGGAGATATATTGGGAAAACCCGTTCTTGAAGGAGGAGAGGGGGGTGGTGCCCCCATGAAAAAATCAGCACGAGGGCGTGGTAACTCCTAGAGGTTAGTCACCTTCCACATTTTTTCGCTGTAAAACTTTTGACAGCCAAAAATTGCTTCATTTCTCTTTTTTTCTCAATTGCCTCAACTAATGTTCAACTTTACTCGAGAATATCTCAACAACTACGCCTTTCGTGAAAATCTGAATGCACCTATCCGATAGGAAATTTAATTTTCTACAACTTTTGTGATGATCATTATGGTCGTAGAACGCTTAGATTTCTCAGAAATCTCACTTTTCCGTGAGCAAGGCGAAAAAAATGTGATTTTTTCACGTAATCTAGGAAAGTTTGAACCGTAACATTTTTTTCTAAAAGAAATAGAGGTCTACGGTTTGCGGCATTCGATTCAGCGTAAAATTTTCTATAAGATTGGATCAAAAAATCTTTTTCAAATTTTTCTCAAATCCGCGTGTATTTTTTTTTGAAAAATCACATTTTTGGCCCTCCTCACCCCCCCCTCCTCCCTCAAGCAAACTTTGGAAGCCACGAATGAGCATATTTCTTGTATTTTGATGTCTAGAATCAGAATTTGGCCATGAGAACTGAAACACAGAACTTTTTTTTGTCGACTTGTGTAATTTTTGATGAAATTTTCCAAAAGAAATTTCACGACACTGCTGCCATTTGAATTTTGATTTACCCAATTTTTATTCAATTTCAGTGAGAAACACGGATGCAAAATTTAAAAAAAAAATTATCATAACATCCAAAAAAGTTTTGATCCATTTTTCAAGTCACTCAGTGATGGTACCTCTGAATTTTATAAAAATTGTGTAAATCAAAATGTAGTTGGCAACACTACCGTGAAAATTTTTTGAAAAATTTTATCGAAACTTATTCTAGGAGACCAAAAAAAATTTATCGTTTGATTTTGAGATATTTGAGTGCACGATTTGAATTTGGTAAAATTAAGAATTCATCAAATTAGCGTTCTGCAACTTTTCAACCCCTTGGTAGAGGGCAAACAGTGATATGTACTTAAATTTCGAGCCTAATGGTTCAGAGTTGTGGAAACTCGAATCGCAACTTTTTAAAGGGGTGACCGAGGTGCCCAGCCGGTGGCAGTACCCAAAAAGTGGTAAAAACCCGCGGTTTTTGGAACATGTCTCCACTTCGAGGTGGTGGCAAAATTTTCCCCTTCCCGCCTCCGCCACCACGGCCTTAAAATTTGACTTTGTGCAATAAATTTTGAAAAATTGGTCAAAAATGGTTTTTGTTAGCTAATGCTATTCCTAAAAGTAATCTTCGGCGCTCTTTCATCATCCTAGCTCTAATTTTCAAAGATCATTAAACAAGATAGTGTTTTCTTGCATCTTTAATACTTATATTTACTAAAACAAGCGAGTATGAATATTTCAACCCTTGAATATTATCACCGCCGATTTCCCAATTGTTTTTTTTTTAATTTTTGAAACTCCGTGTACTTATAACGCAGTTTTCTTCGTTTTGAGAAAAAGATCTGAATGCAGACAGGAGGGAATGATGATGGAAAATTGTTTCCGATGATTTTATGGGTCAAGATATTCATACTGTCAGTATTTCAGGGAAAAAAATTTCCAAAAATATTATTTTGATTGTTCGGCTACTAAATATTGAAAAATCATGAAAAATGATTTGTATGTAGGTATTGTAGGTCCCCTAAAAAATAGTTCGGTGACAAAAAATGCGTGCCGATCGATGGTATTTTTGAGTAGGTAAAGACATTCGTACACCGAAACCATTTTTTAAAAAAAAGGATGTGATTTTTTTCGACGATCAAAAAAGTCGTCAACGAATAGCGTAGGAACTTCAACGGCAGCAAAATGGATTCCCGACAGTAAAAGGCTCACCCAGATAAAAAAAAGTTTTCAAACGACGAAAGAATTTATTGGACGACAAATAAAAAAATTTACATGTATTACGTTCAACTACCATGTAAGACAATGAACGGCCAACTTTTTAGGTCAAAACGTGACATCGAAGCGACGAAGTTATATGTAAAAAAAGAATTAAATTAGATTGAAAAGGACGAAGTATGCGTTTTTCTGCGGAATATAGTACCTATTAAATTGTCATTTGGGAATCGATTTCATTTTGGCCCCAATCATCAATTTTTGCTAATTTTCTTAAATTTTTCTTCAACTTACAAAATTTTTTCGAAAAAGTCACAATTTTCAAAAAATTTCCGACTCAAATCTAATTTTTTTGCTTCAAAATCTAATTTTTCTATCAATGGGAGGCAAGCTATCCCCTCTGCAAGATAAAATTCTGCTGGAGAAAGCATTTTCAAAAACAGAAAATTCGCTCGTGCATAAAAGATTAGAAAATTTTACAAAAGACGTAGAACATTTTCGAAGTGTTTTTTTCCCCTTTTGATAAAAATATCAAATTTTTAGCACATCAAAGCCCCTAAAAATGTCACGGAGTCTGCTGGATATGAAAAAAGAAAACTATCGCCATTTTCTGGATTTTTCTCGCCATTCGTCGTGTATGATATTATTTAGGCGTGTTTTTTCTTATCTCGTTACATAATCTCCGTCGTTCGTAACTACTTTACTGTCGGGCTTCATCTGGCGCGGAACTTTTATCATTTTTTGTCGTTTGTTCATCCTATGTGAACGTAGAAATGCTCATCGTGCTGAAGTCCTTTTTTGTCGTGCAAAAAATTATTTCCCCAAAAAAATCATTTTTTTCGTTTCGATGTCCGAATACGACTTTTTAGCTACCTACTATTTTTGAAAAAAAAAAAATACAAAATACCTACAAAACGATCACGCGAATATGAAACCCGTGTTCGTGCCCTATGACTGTGGCTCCGGTTGCGACGAGATGTGAAAATATGTAACGACGTGACGCGACGAATTGAATTGATTTTATATGTACGTGACCCGATCGGGCTGTTTCATTTTCGGCACGTTTGTCAACTAAAAATCATTACAGATGGAATCTTGGAAATTATGACGACTTAAGACTTATCGTTATTGGTTTGGCATGGTGGCTCGCGATTCGCGGGTTGCGTAGGCTATACGCGCATATACCACTTTTACGGCGAAACGGAAAAAATAAATAAAAACGTGACCTTTTCTTCGACTAAAGACTTAAAGTTTTGAAATTTTTCACGTCCCCTTTTCCCTTTCCTTGCCCCCTTCTTTAATTCGGGGCTACCCGTCACATTTGAATTTTATCTCGGACAACGTAATTATTTCAGTCACGTTTTTTACCCTGTCGCTTAAATATATACTTTACCTACCTGCCTGCTAACCCCCTCCCCCTCTTTCTCACCCTTTCCTACAATCTACCCGAATATGGTTCTGGGGTTTTTTAAAAATTCATATCGGCAACTCTGCGCGACTTTCCTCGATATGGGCCGCAAAAGCGGCTAGATACCGATTACCTGTTACCTATAACCGACCGACAGATACGTAGGTATTTATATTTGAAAAGTTGCCGCGGCCGCGGCCGCTCGTAAATTGATTATAAGCTTGAATTTTGTTTCGCTACGTCGCGTCGCGTCAAGTTAGCGCCAGATAGGCGCGGTGCCGATGGCTGCCTGGTGCTTATTTTATTTAAAAAGCTTTAATTCCATCACGAATTATGTGGGTATCTAATCTGTAGGTTACCTTTCTACATACCTACCTAGCCAGCTAGCTTGCTAGCTACCAAATACGAGTATATGCCTACTTTACACCCCGACAGGATAGATAAAACGTGAAAATTGTTTTTAGTCCAGTCAAATTAGCTCATTTGAGAGACAAACTTGAAATAAAGTAGGGGAAAATTTTTTTTGAGCCAAAGTGCTCTGGAAGGTGTCCTGATGAACATACAAAAACTCCACCAAAATCTGCTCGTGGTATTTCCCCCTAGGTCCACATTTCTGCCCCCAAAACCAGTTTTTTGCATTTTTCTCGTTCCCTATCACTTTTTTGACATGGATATGTCTTAGGGCTGGGGGTTAAAATTTTGAAAAGCGTTACGGTTACGTAACGTAACGGTTATGATAGATCAAGACATAATGACATTATGTTGGACTTTAAAAAACTTGGAAATTAAATTAAATTCTAGATCCAGACATAATAATATTATGTTAGACATTATGTTTGTTATGTTTATGTAACGGTGAATGTAACTGTAACAGTTACGGGTAGATCAAGACATAATGGCATTATGTTGGACTTTAAAAAACTTGGAAATTAAATTAAATTGTAGATCCAGACATAATAATATTATGTTAAACATTATGTTTGTTGTGGTTATGTAACAGTTGCGGTACATTAGGACATAACGACGTAATGTTAGACTTGAAAAAACTTGAAAATATTATGGTAGATTGAGACATAGCAATATTATGTTAGAAAGTTATATAAGAGGAAGCGGAAGATCTTCAACTAGGTGGATGGATGTAATATAAGACAACAAATATTATATCTCCTGAAAGGTATGTAGATAAGAAGAAGAGGAATATGTTTAACTGGATAGATGGATGTTATATCTTTTCATGGTTCTTGTCTTTGCATAGTTTTATAAGAGGAAGAGGACAATCTTTAACTAGGTGGATGGATGTAATATAAGATAACAAATATTATATCTCTTGAAAGGCATATAGATAAGAGGAAGAGGAATATGTTTAACTGGATGGATGGAATATCTGTTCATGGTTCTTATCTTTGCAAAGTTGTATAAGAGGAAGAGGATGATCTTCAACTAGGTGGATGGATGTAATATCAGACAACAAAATAATGTTATATCTCAGGAAAGGCATATTGTAGATAAGAGGAAGAGGAATATGTTTAATTGGGTAGATAGATGTTATATGTGTTTATGGTTTTGATAGTAAGAGGTGTAATAGAACTATGGCATCAGGGAATAATGGTTGCTGTTGATTGAGATTTTGTGATTTTTATATTGCCTAGTAAAAGAAGCAGTGTTATGATTATGAATGATTAAATTATAAATTCCTCAACTTAAAAGTTGAAAAAGAGATGAAAATTTTGTGGTTCTTGGCAACACCGTTTATTTTTTACTAAGCAATCTGAAATTATGTGGTAGATGTACGATGTAGGTGTTGTTGAAGGTATGAGATAATTTCTATAACTGATTTACATCGAGTTTGAATGTATATATATGTGCATGATGTATTAGTTGGTTATGTTAATTTACACTTAAAAATTGTTAAAAAATTGTTGGTCGTGTTACTCTGCACATAAAAATGGACATATCCATGTTCTAAGGTTTTTACCCTGAAGGAAAAAGTGCGTTAATTTTTTTGAAAAAATATCTCTATATAATTTTAAAGAGCGTGGAATTTTACATAAAATTGATTATATGAAAATTTTTGTACGACGTCCCCAACACGAGGTACGCTCCTCTCCATTATACCTTTGGTTCTTTATTATCTGAAACTTGCTGTTTTAGAGATGTTATTTTGAAAAAATACTATAAAATAATGTTATTTCTTCAGTGTCGTATATGATACTAGGATCACAATGGTTTTTACAAGGAGCATGAGGTCAGCTCTTAACTCCCACCCCTCTATGAACAGAAATGTGTACCACAGATGATATAGTACAGTCGCAATTCAAGAAAGTGGCTTTTGATGGAAGAGCATGAAAGATGGTATAATGCATAAAAATATGAAAAAAAATTTAGAGAACATGAAACACTCAAGATTTACCATAGGGGAGTGAGGGAGGTGGTATTTTGAGGGTCCACCCCCCCCCCATGTAGTAAGATTGAGCAAAATCTGCGTTCTTGGGATCAATTTCATATACCTATTTCGACCTTCCTAAAAACGAATATTCCATGACTTTCGGAATCTGATAACTAGAAGTTCCCCAAATTTCAAATTATCCCTCCTCCAAATTTACTTACCAATATTATTCATGATAAATACCTACCCGAAAATCGCATTTTTTTTGCCTCTACACCTCCTAAGAACGCATATTTTGCTCAATCTTACTACATGGGGGGGTGGAACCTCAAAATACCCCCTCCCTCACTCTCCTATGGTAAATCTTGAGTGTTTCATGTTCTCTATTTTTTTTTTTTTTTCATATTTTTGTGCATTATACACGAGTGTCTGTTTTCCGAAAATGCTCTGGTGGAGGCTCATTTTTTTCCCCATTTTTTTCCAAGTCCCTTAGGTGTCCGTCAGTAACGAGCGTCTGTTTTCATTTTAGTGTAAATTTTCTCAACTCGAATTTTTTCTTACAATTTTCTCAACTCAAATTTTTTTCTTTAAATTTTCTCAAATTATTATTTTTTCTTTCAATTTTTTCAACTCGACTCAAATTTATTATTTCAATTTTCTCAACTCAAATTTTTTCAGACGTAATTTTTTCAACTCAAATTTTTTTCTTAAAATTTTTGCAACCTAATTTTTTTCTTATAATTTTCTCAACTCAAATATTTGTCTTCCAATTCTCTCAACTAAATTTTTTTCTCTCATAACTTGTGTCATTATATGATAAGAACTCGGAAAAGAAATTATGCTGCTGCAAAATTTGAGTCGAGAAAATTGGAAGTTGAAAAAATTATAAGAAGAAAATCTGAGTTGAGAAAATTACGTCTGAAAAAATTTGAGTCGAGTTGAGATAATTATAAGAAAAAAATTCAAGTTGAGAAAATTAGAAGTAGAAAAAATTATAAGAAGAAAATCTGAGTTGAGAAAATTACGTCTGAAAAAATTAGAGTTGAGTTGAGATAATTATAAGAAAAAAATTCAAGACGAGAAAATTACGTCTGAAAAAATTTGAGTCGAGTTGAGATAATTATAAGAAAAAAATTCAAGTTGAGAAAATTACATGTAGAAAAATTTGAGGTGAGAAAATTAGAAGTAGAAAAAATTATAAGAAGAAAATCTGAGTTGAGAAAATAAACGTCCAAAAAAATTAAGTTGAGAAAATTATTTGTGACCCGTGCAGGGACAGGGTACCTAAAGTCGGAAAACGGAATTTTGCACTAGAGCCAAAAAACGAAAAATGGTCAATTTTTTCAAAAAATTTTTTTTTACGTTTTCAAGTGGTTCAGACCTTTACGCAGCTGTTACCAAAATTTCACTTCGGAAAACCTACTACAACACGTCTAAATGACGTTCAAACCGACTGAGGAAAAGGTACCTAAAGTCGGAACGTTAAAAAAATGTGCATGTGCTGCAAAATGCGGTCTGTTGAAGGTAAGGGGAGCCTCGGGATTCTTCCAGACTAGAAAAATAAAGTAAAATACCCATAGATTTGTGTGTGCAAATTCAACTGTACCTACTGAGAATACATAATTTCTGGAATATTGCTTTGTTGGGCAATATTGGGATATAAATGATCGAAAAATATTTCCTATTCTCCTAAGGTGATTTTCGACGTTAAAAACGAATTCCTCGTGAAATTTCAGTACAAAAAAGAAGTTCTGAGAGCTTTTTTGATAATTTATACAGTATGAAAAAAAGGATTTCTCTTTGTAATGCAGCTTTTTTCAAAATTAAACTCATCATAATAGTGAATTTTTCATTTTTCTCTTCTCTTAAAGTAATTTTTGACGTCAGAAACGAATTCCTCACGAAATTTCAGTATTGGAAAGTAGTTTTTGGCAGCATTTTTGATGATTGATATTGAGACACAGACGCAAAAAATGAACGACGCTTTTTCCCATGCAAACGAAAGAAATTATTAATTCAAATAATCTCTTCGTTCGGGCAAAAAAACCTTGATCTCATCAATTGTCTCAAAATTTCTCTTGCCTCCTTCATTTTTTAGCTCAAAAACTCATTTTTGAAAATTCCGACTTTAGGTACCTTTTCCTTGCACGGGTCACATTTAAAAAAATCTGAGTTGAGAAAATTACGTCTGAAAAAATTTGAGTCGAGTTGAGATAATTATAAGAAAAAAATTCAAGACGAGAAAATTACGTCTGAAAAAATTGAATTGAGAAAATTCTAGAAAAAAATTGAAAGAAAAAAAAATGAGTTGAGAAAATTATAAGAAAAAAATTCAAAACGAGAAAATTACGTCTGAAAAAATTTGAGTTCAGAACGTTTTTTTTTAGAAATAATATGATCAGTTTTTTGAAATTTATTGTACTCGTAAGACGTTTATTTTATCACACTGATAGACACTGATAAGGGGCTTGAAAAAAAAAATGGGGAAAAAATTGAGCCTCCACCAGAGCATTTTCGGAAAACAGACACTCGTGCATTATACCATCTTTCATGCTTCTTCCATCAAAAGCTACTTTCTTGAATTGACGAGGAGCGTACCTCGTGTTGGGGACGTCGTACAAAAATTTTCATAGAATCAATTTTATGTAAAATTTCACACTTATTAAAATTATATGGAGCTATTTTTTCAAAAAAAAAGTGATAGGGAACGAGAAAAATGCAAAAAACTGGTTTTGGGGGCAGAAATGTGGACCTAGGGAGAAATGCCACGAGCAGATTTTGGTGGAGTTTTTGTATGTTCATCAAGACACCTTCCAGAGCACTTTGGCTCAAAATTTAAAATTATATAGAACTATTTTTTCAAAAAAAGTGATAGGGAACAAGAAAAATGCAAAAAACTGGTTTTGGGGGCAGAAATGTGGACCTAGGGGGAAATGCCACGAGCAGATTTTGATGGAGTTTTTGTATGTTCGTCAGGACACCTTCCAGAGCACTTTGCCTCAAAAAAAAATTTCCCCCACTTTATTCCAAGTGAAATCCTAATTTGACTGGACTATTTTTTTTTCGAATTTCGTCGGTACCGTATCGGACGCGAACGTGCCGTGTGGATGTTAACGGGTCGACGCGACGCGACGCGACGGCGACGTAAAATACGTAGGTAACTATACTAACTCACTCGTAGTCGTAGCTGTGAAAATAGTCCGTATGCGTATTTACGTAAGGCCGGACGAGATAGAGAGAAACGTATACGTATATACGTATACGTGAACGTAGTAGATAATAGATGTGGAGGTACTCGAAGAGTGAGGAGCGGAGGGGAGGGGAGCGGCCATCCGCCAACGTGATTTATTCGTACGCAGCGGACGCAAAACGGAATCGCATAGCGACGCTTTTTTCCCCATTTGCCAAACGAAAAGAAAATATTAGATTCGGAAAATAATTATCCTCGTCGGTCGGTTCGCGTGCTAAGACAAAAACCCAAAATAACTCTTTTATTGAATTTTTTTTAGCCAAGTTTCATTCGATAAGGGTTTTCCTCCTTTATTTTTTTTTCATTCATTCGTTCTTTCATTCATTCGAGTTGGTTCGTTTTGATCTCGACGAAGCAAAAGTTTTCATTTAATCAATGGTTGGCCGGTCGGTCGTTTTTTCATTTGCCGCGAATACGTATAGCTACGGCAACGGCAACGGCAACAGCAACAGCAATAGCGCCCGTCCGGACACGGACGTCGCCGCGCTGCGCTGCACCGCGCCCCCAGTCCACCTAGCCGCTCGGCGCTCGCTAATGTAACTCGGCTACATATCTCTACCTTGCTAAGTTTATAGAAATGAAAAAGCTATCAAAGTGGATTTTCCTGCGTATTTTTTTCGTTTTTATTCTTATTTTTATTTTTATTTTTCTTCTCTTAACGAGAATTAGGAGCGACGGTTTTCGCAGAGATTATTCGATTTAGGTGCCTACGTAAGTATTATACGATTCCGCGGCGCGGCGCGACGCGACGAGGTGAATGGTTGGCGGAAAAAATTAATTACAACCGTACGTACGTCTTTTTGCGCCACCGAGGGCACCGAGCCTGCTCCTCGATCCCCGCTCGTCTGTCACACCGAATGGATGTATAGGTACATAAGTGTATACGCGACATCGAAAAAAATCCCCCGTTAATGCGGGCGCGATGAGGCGCAATAATCCGCCTACGTAATTACCCTCGAATCGACCATGTAATGCGCTCGTTTGATCAATTATTCAACGCAGCAGCCGCAGCCGCAGTCAGCCGTTTGGTATCCGAATGTCATCTCGTTGTCGGTCTCGATGTATGTAATTCGCTTAACTCGTTAACCCGATTAAAAATTATAGAGATCGGCGTGTGTGGCGATAGCGATGGGAGCCGGCACAAAATTAGTACTTGACCAACGTAATACGTAGGTATTGTAGATGTGAGTGCATATTTACCTTACTAGTACCCAGTGGTGACAGAAAATGGGGTGGGGGGATGCATTGCCCCCTCAAATCCACCGGGGTACAAAGTATCATAAGCGCCCCCCCGCTCCAATTACTTTAGATAGGAATTTTCAACGCAATAAAACATTTAAAAAATACCTTTTTTGGGCATTAAAAATCCAATTTTTTCAAAGCTTTGCCCTCGCTTCGCTTACAATTATACAGTATGACATAGAAGGCTTGTCCACTTAAAACACTTCTCACCCAAAACTGAAAAGAGATACCAAGACAGTTCAAACGGCAATGTGTTCCTGGCGACAAAGACATTGAAGATCGATGATAACATTTTCAGTTCGACCTATAGGGTGTCCACAAATTGAGAAATCAGTTTGGATCAAAAAGTGTACCCCCGGTTAAGATAGGTGAATCGACCTAAAAGAGCTACTTAAAACTATGTAACCATCAAACATTTCTAAGGACTCCAAAAAATAATTTTAGGGCGCATTTTCCACCTCTCACGTCACTCCGTTTCACCCCCCTCCCCCACGAGAAAATTATGAAAGATTAAAAGTGGGGTTTGGGCTAGAATGCATTGCAAAAAAAAAACTGAAAAAATTCTCACCTCTCCCCGTTCATACCATATAAATTTCAAAATTTTTGGTTCCATGAATCACGAAGTGGGTATTTTTGAATAGAAAATCGTATTTTTTCGCCTGTTCTCTCAAACCAAAAAAATCTGAAAATTTGCATTATATTGTACCAAGGTAGGGCCATATTTTTTTGTAGGTACCAAAAAAAAAGTATGTGTTTTAGTTTTGAAATTGGAGCGATTTTAAGGTTTCTAAGTGGGCTTCTGACTAGAAGACGTGCAAAAAAATCTGAAAAATTCTCAAAAGTTGGTTACCACTTTCCGAGTATACCACATAAATTCAGACTTGACGCGAGTCCCTGAAAATTGCGACTCCGAGTCAACAGGCGCGAGTCCTTAGAAATTGTAGCTCCGAGTCGACACCTCGCGAGTCTTTCACAAAAAGACTCGGAAAAGGACTCTGAACCTTCAGCGAGTCTCGAGTCCCATTTCGAGTCTTTTTTTCCGAGTCGTTTTTTTCTGCTATCAATATCTGTAATTCTGTCTGAAAATTTTCTATCTGTAAAATTTTTTAAATTTAAATTATCACTTTCAATAAAAACAAGAATTGACCAAATTATACATCTCAAGATGAAAATTTTTTAATAAGGCGAAAATTTTTTGTCTTTACTGAGAATATAATTTGGTCAATAGGTCAGTTTTCTTGTTTTTATTGAATGAACTTTTTTTGACATTCACAATTAATCGCTGATACAATCATTAAAAAAATTGTGACTCGCAAATAGACTCGCTCGCATAGTTTGAGTCGTTCAAAAGGGAGGCACTGAGTCTTCAAGGACCGAGTCTCTAAGAATAAAGACTCAGAGTCTCATTCCGAGTTGACTCCGAGTCTTCGAGTCCTCTGCGAGTCCTTTTTCAGAGCAGACTTGTGACAACCCTGCATAAATTTCAAAATTTTGGGCTCATTAGGTTCCAAAATGTGATTTTTGCAAGAAAAATAGATATGGGGAGGGGGGTGTAAAACGGAGTGAGGTGAGAGGTGGAAAATGCGCCCTAAAAATTTTTTTTGGAGTCCTTAGAAATGTCTGATGGTTAGTTTCAAAAAGTAGCTCTTAGGTCGATTCACCTATCTTGACCGGGGGTACTCATTGGGGGTCCGGTTTTTTTATTGAAATAAAGTCTACACACTGCTGCGATTAAAATCGTGGTAAGGTTTTTTTTGAAACCGGTTCAGTATTCGAAAAAGTGGAGATATGAAAAAAAGTTTGAAACAAAAGTTGTAGAAAATTAAAAAAAAATCATTTTTTATTCTATAACTTTTTTCCCCATCTTGCAATGGAGAAGAGTTATGGCTTAAAAAGAAGAAAATTATAGTCGAGTTCTTGGTACCATAACTTTTTTCCATTGCAAGATGGAAAAAATGTTATAGAACAAAAAATGATTGTTTTTTAATTCTGTACAACTTTTGTTTTTAACTTTTTTTCACATCTTCACTTTTTCGGATATTATTGACAACTGGTTCGAACCGGTTTCAAAAAAACATACCACACTTTCATCGCTTCCGTGCGTAGACTTTATTTCAGTGAAGAACCCGGACCCCAATTTTTTGACCCAAACCGGTTTCTCAATTTATGGACACTCTATAGGTAGGACTGAAAATTTGATTATCGATCTTCAATGTCCTCGTCGCCAGGAACACATTGTCGTTTGAACCGTCTTGGTATCTCTTTTTAGTTCTAAGATATTGAGAAGTTTTTCAAGTTGACAAGACTTTGTGCCATACTGTATGAACTATTTGATACGACGGTGCGAAAGAAAATCCCCCTTTTTCTCCTCCTCCTATAATCCTGGTATTCCAAATCTCTGTACCCACTTTGCACCCTCCAACAAAAAAAGCTTCCGACGCTACTGCTCGTACTTACTTACGCGATCGCAACCTACATACATACCTAGGTACTCATCGTATTCGTACTACATCTCAAGTTCGCCTACGCCTAGATGTGTTATTCGTATTTTCGTAGACAGAAATGTTATTTCGTCGTCGATGAATTCTGCTGAGAAGGGAGTCACGGGTGAGCACGAGAGCGAAGGGAGAATAGAGCGCCAGACAAATTATTGCAGATGGATCTGTTGAGCGTGTGTTTTGTACATTTTTTTCCCTATGCTCGAATTAATATTTCTCTACAGTCGACTGTCGAGTGCTGCTTTTCGATTTCTATCGCCTGTCTCGGCTGCTCAAGTATTGGTGAAAACGGAAAAAAAAACTGAAAATTTTGTGTCGAGTGTTGAAGAATCTAACTACTGACATGACGTGTCCGAGTAACGAGAGTGGAAATTTTCATTCTTCTCTTTTTTAAAGCGCTGTGATTCCAAGATACATATTATTTTCCTCGAAACGGTTGTTTTGATGGACATGGAGGGAGGGGGGTCGTGAGATGGTTGGGGAGAGAATATAAAAATCATACTTCGTCGCAGCTCTATGTACCTACACGTCGCGTCGTATGCTTTCGCCAATTTACCTGTTTATATGAGTCGTGATCGAGTCGACGATTTTTTTTCTAAATGAAAAAGAAAGACAAAAAAGTGTATCGAATCAAATCCCTCGCGGCATCCACCATACCACATAGGATAAATATAATGCCTACTTACAGGGAAACCACTCAACATGTCCAACCTTCGATCGAAATGGGGGCTATGTTTTCGAAAAAATCATATTTATAATCTCGATATCTGAAATTTCAGCTACTCAAGTTAATATCTCGGTTTTTTGGCGAATTTTTGAAAATTCAAAAACCTGCGTGTAAGTTTTTTCAACAAAAATGCGATACTTACTGTTTTTGGAAACTATGTATTTTTTCGCTAATCTCGATGAAACTTGGATTCTCACCAAATATCGACTTGCCGAATCCAAATTTGACCGTTTTCAGCCATTCTGGAGCCTGCGGCGCAATTTCGTTTTTCTATGCTGTTTTCGAAATTTTTCAAAAATCTCCCAAATTGAGTCGAGTGGCTGAAAATCAAATCATGGCTTCTTCTCGGTCAGTTTAATAAAGAAAACTACTTTTGGCTCGATTTTCAAGCGGTTACGTCGGTGTATACTTTTGACCAGCTATCAAAATGCAAAAAATTCGAAATTCCTTCCTACGTACTTAATTGAAAACGAGTAAATCACCAAGTCCCCTTGATGATCGGAGGCATTTTCCCAAAATCGAATTCAACCATTTCCAGCCATTCTAGTGTCACCAGTTAATTTTTCCAAATTTTCCCAAGTTATAATAAATAACTGGTCTAAATAGGTAACTCACTTTAGATAACCGTTTAAACGTCGAGCCAAAGGGGATTTTCTCGTTAAACTAACACGTAATCGCAAAAAAGTCAGAACTTGGTTTTTAGCTGTCTAAGTTGATTCGAGTGCTTTTTAAAAAAAGTTGAAAATACTGTAGAAAATATAAATTGCGCTGAAGGCTCCAAAAAGACTGACAAGGGAGATATACCAACTCGAAGTAAAATTTTCAACTCAAAAAAAAAATTGAAAGTACATCATAACAGGACCTCGTACCCAAAATTTCAGGTGCTGAAGTTCATTTCTCGATTTTTGGCAAATTTTTGAAATTTTAAAATTACCTCCGCCCTGCAATATATGAAAATTTGATCTAATTAACGAAAAAAGCTGAAATTTGGTATATACCCTATTTTTGACCTCCCGAATCGATTGGAAGCGGTTTCGAGACGTTTCGGAGCCACCAGAAAATTTTGAAATTTTCCAGCGCTGAAAAAAAGCCCATAAAAATTGCCTATATGGTTTTCAGCACCTATAATCGCAGATTATCCATATTGGTGACCTATTTGATCGATTAAAATACAATTTTCCAAAATTCGTAACTTTGAGTTCAAATTCGCATTTTTGGACAAGAAATTTTTCTGGAAAAAATTGAAAAATTCGCCTAATGCGCATACACCGAGGTAAAAAGTTGAAACTTGGTAGATACCTTATTTTTGACCTTCCGAATCGATTGGAAGCGGTTTCGAGACGTTTCGGAGCCACCAGAAAATTTTGAAATTTTCCAGCGCTGAAAAAAAGCCCATAAAAATTGCCTATATGGTTTTCAGCACCTATATCGCAGATTATCCATATTGGTGACCTATTTGATCGATTAAAATACAATTTTCCAAAATTCGTAACTTTGAGTTCAAATTCGCATTTTTGGACAAGAAATTTTTCTGGAAAAAATTGAAAAATTCGCCTAATGCGCATACACCGAGGTAAAAAGTTGAAACTTGGTAGATACCTTATTTTTGACCTTCCGAATCGATTGGAAGCGGTTTCGAGACGATTCGGAGCCACCAGAAAATTTTGGAATTTTCCAGCGCTAGAGAAAAGCCCATAAAAATGGCCTATATGGTTTTCAGCACTTATAATCGCGAATTATCCATATTGGTGACCTATTTGATCGATTAAAACACAATTTTCCAAAATTCCTAATTTTGAGTTCAAATTCGCATTTTGGGGAAGAAACTTTTTTATGTGCTGGAAAATTTCAAAATTTTCTGGTAGCTCCGAAACATCTCGAAACCACTTGCCATCGATTCGGGAGGTCGAAAATAGGGTATATACCAAGTTTCAACTTTTTACCTCGAATTGATGAAAAATTTATTACCACCCCGTGGCGTAGCTAGGAGGGATCAGAGGGCACGAAAACCCCCCTCCTCGCGACGCGTTAAAAAAACATGTTTCGCAATTCGCATAGCTATAGTCTTCGCGGTAGGTAACTATAGCCTAGCCTATACTAAATGTACTACCTACTACCTACGTAATTATTGGAAGTCGACGTATTTCCATCATAAGCACTTTCACCGTTTCACCAGCTCAGCTCCGCGCCGCGCCTCGTCGTGCCGGGTATACCTGTATCTGTGTGTACCTAGAGCAGGCTGGAACCTCTACCCATTTCGAATGTTCGCGAGCGCGTGAAAAATTTTATAAGTACCTACGCTATCGAGTAAAATTTTCGGCTTAACGATTCCTCATTTCGATTAGTGGTAGGGGCAGGTCAATCGACATTTTCCATTTACCGCCGCAGATTGGCACCTTTCGAATGCCCGTTAGGCCTGACCGCCAACCGCGTCATACGCGTATCTTCATTCTCTGGTTTAGTGAAACGACCAAATCGTTCTACGACACGTTACCACCTTTTATGTATATCTATACATTTATAGATACAAGTTACGTACGATTAATTTTAATTGTTTTCTACGTAAGTACTTCGGTACCTATTTTACCTATTTTCTGGCATAGATTAAAAACCACGCGGCCGTTGCCGTAGTCGAATTTTCTATCTACCAACGTGACGCGGTGCGACGTGACGGGGCAACTTGAACTTGAAACACTGCTCGATTCTGCTTTTTCGAGTCAAAAAATCAAAAAAAAAGTACTTAGTTTAAGTATTTTTCGACGAGGGCAGAAGGTTGCAGAGGGTAGACTTTTTGAATATTTTCTCAGCATTCGTTGAAAACAATTTTTACTCGAAAATATCCCGTCAAATGTTCCGAAAGCAGTCATTTTTGCCTTTCACAACGCCATTTTTCAACAAGTTTTCCAATATTGGAAAAAACGATGAAGTTTCAACTTTTGAATGCTGTTTTTCGAAATAATTCTCGCTCCGTCTCGATAATTTTCCTCGTTTTAGCGAGAAAAAAATATCGGAACCCATCCAAATTACGTTTTTACCATATTATCCTGCCTCTCCGAGTGATCATATCGCTCTCTAGGAAAAATTATCGAGTGCAAAATTACGCTGGTTAGTTCATTTTCAACCTAATGAGAAATCGCGAGGGCGCCTACAGCCTCGTGAGTACAAATCGCGAACTAAAAATTGATTTCTACGATATTTATAATGTCCAACCGATCCCAACGCGTAATTATTTGCGACAAAAGTGGAAAAAAATTCACGTTCGAGTAGATTTTCTTAAAAATGCAAAACTATCGGGAGCTCGATCTTTTCCAAATTCGATACGATTAACGTTTGTCGGCGCGTCGGGTCGTTACTTTTCGGCATAATCAGATAAGGTTCGGATATACGCACCACGCACCGCACCGCACCGTGCCGCTTGCTCGCCATTTCGTTGTTGGGCTTCGAATTTCAATCCGCAGATAGGCTATACTCGGGAATTTGGTAGAAGAATTTGGTAAAAGAATTTGGCATTTCAGTAGGAACGATAAATAGGTAGGTATATCTCTCTCTCCTCATTATATCGGAAAACATTTTCAATTCGATTCGAGTCGAAAGATTTTCTTGTGACCGCAATTTCAGCTGAAAAAAAGTTGAAAACACCAGCAAACATTTTTCTCCTCGTGCGTATTTTCAAGGCAGGAAAAAGAATGTAGGTGCGAATCTAAATGAAAAAATCGGTATCGTATACTTGTTCCATTATAAGTATAAACAAGATTGAAATTTTTTCGAGAAAAAAATTACGTAGGTACCTCTACCTATCTGTCAATTGATTTTTGTGGGGAAAACTGCATTTTTGCGCAGAAAAATTAAAGTCTCAGTAAGCAGGGGAAACAAAATTTCGTTGGGAAACGTTTAAAAAATTCCCGAGGGTGAGATGATACCTAATTTTGGCATCAGAAAAATTCTCTGCGAATTTGAAAGAAACGATTTCACCGAATGAATTTTTGATTTCCGTTGGTAGGGTGGGTATAGCTGGATAGTTTCTATGTCCTATACGTTTGCAATCAATAAGGATTTCAGTGGAAAATTTTTGCGATATTGAGTAGGTAGATGGATGTTTGAGTCGTAGCTCGTAGCCATGCTGGGCAAAGCTTTGTAATGTTATCTATATATGTAACGGATCCTTTTTTACGCGGCCCACGTATTTTAATACGAATAGATATTATTATTATACCGAGGTATAGCAATTTATTTTCATACCTACTTATTAGCCTCGTTGCTCTCGTTTCTTCGTTTGCGATATAAATACCGACAATCCCTATACTTTTTGAAAGAAATCAAATTCTAAATTGGCAATTTCGTCGTAAAATTTCGTCGCAATTTGCAATTCGTACGAGTATCTTAAAAAGCTCCTTTATTAGAGCCTTTTTGCTTCTTGAAATCGATATCGAAAACAAATTAAATTATATTTTTGACTTTTTTTCTTTATTTTTTTCGTATATCGTCTTAGTATTTTTTACGAAGATACATAGGATGTTTTTCTTTTACTTCTGCTTTATCAACAAATTGAGGTTTCTATTCGATATTTCCGAATGCGTAAACGTACAGGTAAAGGTAAAACTAAAGGGGTACTTATGCCTACCAAGTTATTCTCGTATGAGTACGCGGGTCTCGGCTTCAGACCATAGACCTTTTTTTATAGGTAAAAGTTCTTTTTTCTTTCATCTTTCTTTTTTTCTTCCTTTTTACGTTTGAATTTTTAAATGTAAAACAAAACACACAAGATACCTACACAACGAAGCAAAAGTAGGATGATAGGGGTAACTGAAATCGATGCAATACGAATACGAATCTATACGACATCTACACACTCTTGTACATGTAGATCTGTCTTGATGAAGGAAAATGGTGGATTGGCAATATTGCAAATTCCCGAATTCGCGAACCGGTGAGAACTGTAGGTAGGTATCTAAAAATGATTGAAATGTCGCGTCGCGTCGCGAAACAATCGTTCGTCGATACTACTCGTAATACGGTCGTAATTTTCGACGAATTTTAAACTTCCTTCCTTTTTGGCAATTTCGCAACGTTACATTATCATTGGCATTGTTTTTGTATGTAGATTGGTTGTGGAAAGGGGCAGGGAGGAAGGGAGCTAGATAAGGCTGGTAGATGCGCGACTACGCGTGCGGGTATTCATTCGCGCATTATTTGCTTGTAAGTTGAAACAATCGCGAAAGAGACAAAGGTGACAGAGGCGACAGACGACAGGCGACAGGAGACGAGAGACAGAGGAGAGATACACGAGTCGGACGAAGTGCGGTAGTGGTAGATACGAGCAGGGTTAGAGTAAAGATAGAGAAACGTACGGTATACCTAGTTACCTACATTCGTTAGGTATTTGTTGATAGGAGTACGAGTACGAGTAGCAAAAGCGCAACTCGCAATTCGACCGGGTCGTACGTCTATATCAATTACCTATTTAATTTATTTTTAGTCGAAAGGCGTCGCTCCGCGTCTCGTCGCGGCGCATCTGCTTTGAAAATGTCAGACGAATGAGTATACGTTTTATATACTGTATACGTGCTCGGTACCTATTTTGAAGTCCTCTAGCTCCACTTTTCCCTCCTTTGAGCTGGGAAGCTCAAATTTTTTGGGGAGGTCTCCCACTCGAAGTAGACTACCTCAGAAATATTTTTGTAAAAATCCACATATCGTATAGCACGTCCAGTGGCGTCGTCAGAATCGAAAATTGGGGGGGGCACAAAAGGAGCTAGCCGTGTGTTGGACAACTTTTTTTACTTTTTCGACATGGAAAAGATGGAGGGGAGGGGAGTGGGGACTAACTTTTTTCACCTGCTAAAAATGGGGAGGGGGTGAAAATTGAGCCTTCTTCTGCCCTTTCATCTCAGATAGATCATAAAATTGTAATTTTGTTCATGCCCGAGCGAAGCGAGGACAAAGCTTTGAAAAAATTGGATTTTTAATGCCCTAAAAAGACAGTTTTTCATGTTTTAATGCTTTGAAAATCCTATCTGATGTAAGTGTAATGTAAGTTTATAAATACAACATAAGTTTTTTTTGGGGGGGGGCAAGCGGGGGCCAGAATTTTTTTCGGGGAGGCCTGGCCCACAGTGGTCCCAAAAAAAAATTAGCGCACCAAAATTCTGAAAATTGGTGTATGGGGGGTTTCAAAGCCGCTGAATTCATTTTTGAACTTATTTTGACGAAAAAACCAAAAAGGGCCCCAAGGGGGGAGGGGCAAAACTCAAAATTTTGGAATTTTGTGAGTGGGGTATCAAAATCTATAGTTTTTGACTTGGTGAGTTCATTCCCGAACTCATTTTGACGAAAAACCAAAAGTAGCCCCAAGGGGGGAGGGGCAAAAATCAAAATTTTTGAATTTTGTGAGTGGGTATCAAAATCTATAATTTCAAAAAATTATAAGCAAACATCCTCTATGTTTATATGCATGTATGCAATGTTAAATTAAAAGCCCAGGTTCTGATTACGAAATATTATTTAATAAAAAAGAAAAGAAATACGGGCTATTTTCATTACTTGCATGAATCAGTATTTCGAAGTAAATTAGTGAAAAAATAAAATTTTTGGGGGAGGGGTAGGATTAAAAAGTAAATCAATATTCAAATTCTACGCCCTCAAATTAATAAGAATCGATATGCCACCCGCTATTTTCATTTTTTGGCATATTTTTCTCCAAAATTAGAGGACTAGAAGGGCACTGAAGGATCAAATCCAAAAAATAAACAAATATTCGAACTCAGTGCCCTCAAAAACCTAGCAAATGACATATCACACGTTATTTTACATTTTTTTTGAATTTTGACCTTATCAGGAGGGCTAATATGGGGGTTCAAAAGGGTTGAATGAGAAAACTGAGTACAAATTCGAACTCAGTGTCGTCGAATTAGTAGAAACTTATATATTATTTTACTTTTTCGATTTACTTGAATTTTGTTCTAAATTGTGGACAGTACCCCCTCTCGAGGGCGTGGAAATACCATCTTAAAAATTTGAGGGTTGAATAGACCATCTAGGGGAGCTCGTAAAAAAAATTGAGAGAAATCGGAGGAGACCACTTCATTTTTGGTTTGAGTTGGTATGGAATAGCTTATATTTGAGTATTCAAAGGGCAATTTTAAGAAAAAATGCAACTCGATGCAAAAAACACCGATGGTAAGTGAAAATACTTGCTTTAAGGAACAACTTTTATTTGAAAAATTTTTCCGGCAAATGCCGGCAAATTTTTGTAGAGCTACATATTGTAAATTCAAAATGACAAAATGATACCTACTTTGAATACAATTTTCTCCATCTACAACATAACAAAATTCAAAACTGAATGCAAATTCGTATTCAGCGTAAAAAGTAAATTATTATACCTTATTAACCAAGAAAATTCACTCAGATATGTAATCACAACACAGGTTTGAACACAATGTGACATCAAGTATGTCTCTGCTAGGGACAATATCACATCCGATCTCATCTCCGTATCAAAACATTATACTACTACGAACAATCGGTATTTTTTCAATTCAGCCAACTTCATTTTCACCTATTTTGGCGCGCTAAATTTTTCTGTGGACCACTGTGTGCCCCCCGCCCTCTCCCTCCCTTGACGACGCCTCTGAGCACGTCGTACGAGTACATCGAGTACCTATATATGTAGGTACAGGTAGTGGATAGGTAGGAAAATTTTCGAAAAACGCGGTTTTTTACCGCTTTTGAATGTTGCCACCAGCCGGACACCTCGGTCACTCCTCCATAAAGTTGCTCTTGAGTTTCTACACCTCTCCGAATGATTGGCCTCGAAATTGAGTACTTACAATTTTTTGTCATCTACAAAGGGGTTGAAAAGTTTCAGATCGCAAATTTGGCCAATTTTTTATTTTTACCAAATTCAAATCGTTCACTCAAACACCTCAAAATCGAGCCAGAGACGGCCGAGGGGGGTTTGGGGTCTCGACCCTCCTCTTAGCGTCAGGAACTTAAGAAAAAAAATCCTCCTTGGAGCATTAAAAATCAAATTTTCTCGGGCATGAGCAAAATCACGATTGTATGAACTATGTAGTTGAGGTGGGTATACAAAAAAGGCTCCCTTCTGATATTCCAAGTCTCCATACGCACTTTATACCCTCCAAAAAAAAGCTTCCGACGCCACTGCTTGGATTTGTTGGTATTATTTTTGGTTTTCAAGGTAAAAATATTTGGTATGGAAGTTGATTGTTCTAAAATTACATTTTCATCATTTCATCAGTTTTTTTTTCTAAATATTCTATGCAAATTGCATAAGAACTTCATAACACCTGTACGGCTCCTTAATATTTATGAAAATGATTCAAAGTTAGGATTTAATGTTTTTATAGTAAAAGGAAATTTATTTGGGGGGGGGGGGGGGGGTGTAAAATTTTTAATTTCTCAACGGGGGGTCAAAATTCAATGAAAAAATGAAGTAACTTGTTATTTCAGTGGGGCTGGAGTAGTTAGGGTATTTTCAGTAGTCAAATAATATATATCTACAGATTTGAGCAAAGAAAAATAGAAAAATGGAGACATTTGTATGATTTTTTTGGTCAAAATTACTGATCCTTTTTGATAAATGGGACATTGACTGAGAAATTAGTAAGTTTTGACCGAAAAATCACTATAATTTTTAATGAAAATTATTTTACTGATTAAAAAAGACAGAATTTTTGCAAATTCAATTGATTAAAATTAAAGAGTGGTATGTTTGTTTAAGAAATAGTTACTAAAATACTGCCATAGCGAAGCAAGGGCGAGAATTTTTTCAAAAATCGTATTTTTCTGACATTTTTATGGTAAAAAAAACTCCTTGTCGAGTTTAAGGGGGGCTCGAGTCCCCTGAGCCTCCCATAGGTGCACCTCTGAGGTCAATGGTTGAAGGAGGTGTGAAAACTTGAATCGTAAATTTTTGGAGAGGTGGCCAAGGAATAAGGATACCATGTACCTAAACTACTATGTAGCCACCTATCCACCTGACCTGATCTTGCGCTTGTTGTCATCACCATCGAAGCCCGTTTTTTTTTTATTTTTAGCCACGCCACGCCGCTCTTCATTAGAAATAGGATCATTGGATCGCGGGTGCATAAAAAATAAGATACGAGCGGCACGTCTGCGGCTATGGTACGCGTAAACGACAAACAGAGTGAAAGTACGTGATAATAATTTTCGAAATTGACGGATTTGTTTTTTTGTTTTGTTTTTTTTCGTCGAGCGAATAGCGAATAGGATAGAGTATAATACGATTCGAGTCGGAGTCGAAGTCGGAGTCGGGGCGAATGTCGCCATTTCGGATTACGCGCAGCCTACGTTTTTCGCAAATAAAACGGAAACAAAAGCTATACAAAAACGCAATCGTGTCGTTGTTTTCTCTCCTTTTTTTTATTTTCTCTCCCTCCCCAGGGCTCGATCGTCTAATTTCATTTTTGAAGCTTTCGATTCGCGCTTTCATCGAAATGATTGATATCTCGACAAGTATCGTTGTGAAAAAGAACGACGACGAGAAGAAAGAAAATAACTCGTTGCGAGAGTTTAAATTTAGCGACTGTTTTTCATTAAGAAAATTGAACTGCTTCAAACGAAGACGCGAAGAATGTTAATTTCATCGAGTGCTTTGCTCGAGTAGGTATAGCTTTATAAAAAGTATACCGACTAACTCACTTACCGACTTATTTACTCACTCGTAGTCGGTATACTTATTACCAAGGTTTGGCGGATAGGTACCGTATCGATTTACGACAAATAATTAGCTTCGACGTGGGTAATTGGGTATCTCGTAGTCGTTGGTATCTCTACTCTACTCAAACTACACGAAGCGACGCGGAGGTACCTCTATTACGAATACCTATTTTCATTTCGGTTCATTAAATTTCCTACTTTACAAATTTTGTCAGTTTAGAAAACATTTCTTGAAATTTCCCAATTACAAAATTTCACCAAATAAGTACAACAATGCCAACGAAAATGTTTTAAATTTTCCGAAATTTTGCTAAAATTCACGAACTTACCCGAATTTATCAAATTGCAGAGTGTAAATCTCTCTCTCCTCTCGGGGAGAGGCGATGGTATGCCCCTCCCCTCCTATCACCACCATTCACACCGGATTTGCTAGCAAGGTACTTCATAGGTACTAGGGTGGGGGAAAAAACCAAAATTTTTGATTTTTGAAAAGTTATCCCCTCCAAAAGTTGTTGGCTGGATAGGCTAGAAAAATGAAATAAAAATTTTCAAAATCGATCCATATCTTCCGATCACGCAAGAGCCTTCAATTTTTCCAAAATTGCCTAAAATTCAAAAAGTATTTTCAGAAATTTCAAAAAATTTCAAAAAATTTCAAAAAATTTCAAAAAATTTCAAAAAATTTCAAAATTCATCAAAATTGATTTTAGAGCTTATTTAGGGACTATTTAAAGCAAAAAATCATATTTTTTTGAAAAAATCTGTGTTTATAACTTTTTTTATTTTTTCTTCGGAGGCGAAGAAATATGAGAAATTAAGAAAAACTATAAGCCATGGATATTTTCAAAAAAAGTTGTGCTTTTTGCTTCAAATAGTCCTTAAATAAGCTCTCAAATTGATTTCAATGAATTTTGATATTTTTTTTCTATTTTTCAAATTTGGTAAAATGTTTTTAATTTGGTCACACGTGGACGAAAATGAGGCTTCAAATACATACAAATACACTCGCGTGAAGCATAAAATACTCAAGTACCTAATTCTAATTCTAAATGACCGTGCAGGGTAATTCAGTATTCCGATTTTACGTAAAATGTTTATACATTTTTTTTTAATTTTCCAAAATGTTAAATCGAGTCTTTTTCACTTTTTCCCCTTTTCAAGTAAGTAGGCGATAGGTATCTATTTTTTTCAAATGAACGAATCATCAAAATTTTGAAAGCTGGACGCGGACGCGAAATCGAACAAGTTGAATTTGAATTACGCGTTATTTGCGAAAGTACTACGATTTCAGCCGGAATTTCCGGCACGCGACCACTCCGCGCGAATGATGAAAAGGAAAATGTTCGCTATTAGACGCGCGGACTGTCGCGTATATCGTAATAACTTACAGTTGACCTAAATTTCGACAATACAGGCGAAATAGGGTGAGGCGCGGATGATGGGGGGGGGGGGTGAATGGCGAAGAAAAAAACAAAACGAACGCGTTGCTTGGTGCGGTGTCTTTTAAACGCCTGCAAAGAGCCAAATACTTACGCGTCATCGATAGCAATCTTCGCTTACGTAGGTGCGGATACGTTAGTAATTTTAGTGCAGTAGAATTAACATTTCATCGGGAAAGACTCGGCGGCCCGCCGATTTTTGGCTCTAATGATCCATTTTCATGTCCTGAACATGAATCTGAGGTGTCCGATCCCGTCCGGTGTGCGCGTCTCCCTGTCTCCCCCAAATTGTGGATCTTTGCCCCCCAAATTAGGTTTTTGGCCCATAACTGCCAAAATATTGGCGCTAGAGCAAAAATGAGATCCATGAAACTTATTCTATGTCAAATTTCCTATGAGATGACTTTTGAATGGTATTCACAAACCCAAGGGGGCTGGAGCTATAATTGATCAAAGGGAGGGGATTTTCTCCAAAAATCTGATTTTTGGGTTATATCTGCTGAAATAAGATTCTAGTGCAAAAATGAGGTCTACAAAACTTAATCTATATCAAATTTTTAATCAAATGACTTATGAATGATACGCGCAAACCCAAGAGAGCTGAAGCTACAATTGAGCAAAAAAAGGGGTTTCCAATTTCATTGATAACACTAAATTCGACAAATATTTTTTTGTTCTGTGTAGCAGTTCTAATGCCTAAATTCTGATTCGAGGAATCGAAATGCACCGACATACTTATTCGTGGTCTTAAAAGTTTGGTAAAAGTGAAGGAACCCGTTTCAAAAAATGTTTTTTTTTTCGCATCGATTTTGGTCAACTTTACATGGAAACTTATTAAGGTACAAAAATATTTGTTTACAAACATCAGCTCCCGACACATCAGGGAGATGAGCCATTATTTCCCAAATCTGAGCAGTTTTTTGAAAAATTACATAGAAATATTCCCCAAAAAATTTAGGCTCCCGCGACTTAAGGGAGAGGTTTAGCCATTGCCTCCCAAAATTTCAGGTTGGTATCTGAATATTTTTCATTCACCTAATTGAAAATTTAAGTTCGGTAGATACATTTCCACTAGCCCCCTGATGTGTCGGGAGCTGAATTTCGTAAAAAAATATTACGAGGTCACTTTTTGCTGAAAAACCCACGATCTGTACACTTTCAAACGAGGCGTGATGGGGAGGGGGTGTAAACCATTCGAATGAAAAATTTGATGGGTTAGTCGGATTCGTCACCTCAAAATGTGCACAGAAAATACCAAGTTTTTCAAAATTAGAATTTTGGAGCGGTTTTATAGTTGAAAAACTCGATTTTTGTCATTTTAACCAAAAATGGCCAACTTTGGGAAGCGATGGCTCAGCCCCCTGAGGTCGAGGGGGGCTGAAATTTTTTGGGGAGTACTTCTACACCTACAGAACCATTTACGTGAATTTGAGCGAAATCGGTGCAAAACAATTTTTTCTTTCATAAGGGGTCCAACCCCCTCTCAAAAACCAATAGTTGCTGGGGCGGTGCGAATTTATCAAAGACTCTGGACATCATATAGAAGCTTTTCCAGCTATAAAATTGCGATTACCATGTTCGTCTTTTTTCAAAGTGTATTTCTCAAGTATTAGGTAGAACGACCGATTTATCGGTTTTTTTAACGTCACGCTTAGGCCACCACTCAAAAAAATCCTAAGTAGTGTAAAATAGAGTGGGAAACATGAAAATAATTTTTTCTTTATACCACCCGCCAAAACGGTGCCCCCAGGGCGATTTTAAACTTTCAAGGTCAAATTTAAGGTCATTGTAGTGGTCGAAAAAATCTGAAAAAATTTCAGGGTACTTTCCTCATGTACTTCTGTCTACGTGCCAAGTTTGAAAACAATCGGTTGAAAACTTGCGGAGATAGAATTTTTAGCGTGAAAATCACGTATTTTGAGGCCCCCGCCCCCGGGGGTGTGGTAAAAATTCGTTTTTTCGCTCTAAAATCATCTTCCACATAGGCAAGTCGAATGGCATAAAAATTTTGTCAAAGTTCCACCAAGGGCCCAATGACCCCCAAATCACACCAGAGCCTTTTAGTCTCTACAATTTTGGTTCTTATCATTTCAGCAGATATAACCCAAAAATCAGTCTTCCGGAGAAAATTCCCTCCTTTTGATCAATTATAGCTCCAGCCCTCTTGGGTTTGTGAATACCATTCAAAAGTCATCTCATAGAGAATTTGAAGTAGAATAAGTTTCATTTTTTTGGCTAATTCTACTGGACTATTTTACCTAATAGAATATTTGGGTATCTATTCGTATTCGTACTTCACGATTTTTCCCGTTTTGAAAACGCGAGCGGACCGTGGACCGAGGCAAAAGTCGAGGGCGAATTCGTAGTTACAGTCATCGGCACCGCCGACTGGTGGAAGCCGCAAGACGGCGATATTACGAAAAGAAAATATCTACGAATAATGCGGATATCGCGTATCGCACAATATCGATACCATACCGATGAATTGTCGAAGAGAAAAAAATAGCATTGTCACGTTTACGGTTTATATGGCGCTCCGCTCTTCATCTCCGCGCTGCGCTGCGTCGCGTCGCGCGTATAAGATACGGTACGGTATTTTGAAAGCAGCGACTTTGCTTCTTGGAAAACGTGTTCGAAATCATTAATTACGTTAACGGAATATTTTGCCAGGTCGTAGCTGCGTCGCATCCGCGTTTACAAATTAATTAAATTTACCATTAAGGACGCGGGCGCGGACTCGGACTCGGACTCGGGCTCGGGCTCGCGTATGGGAGATGGCCGCGTTACGAAGTGACGAGGATTATACCGGCACCGACGATATGTACGGCAAATTGTTTGTATTTTCTTTGAAGTAGGCAGTAGGCACTGAGCGGAGACTGCGTTCGAGTATTGTAAAATGCGAACGGGTCATTTGGTAATTAATTTTACCAAATTCCGCGCCAGTCGCGTCCAAAGTTTTGACTCGACCATTCAGAAGTTGGCCACCAGCCGTCAATTTAGCGTTAGCGTTAGGGTTGGGGATGACGTTGGCGTTGAGTATTTGGGCAGTGGATACATTTTGCGATTCGAAACATAAACATAGGAGCTGAAAAAAAACATGCAGAAATATGAGCAGGTATTTTATCGTTTATTCGAGCTTTCGCTGCAGAGAAAACAAGCCCTAGGTACCTACCTAATAAAAGAATGCGCGTCAGATAATTATTTCTCGCTCAGAGTTCAGTTGAACGCGAGGAAAGAGACCGCTCCTTCTAAATATTATACTTATACGTAAGTAGGTACCTACCAATGAGTAGGAAAAAGAAAACAAAATAAAATCAGGTAGGTAGGTACCATAACATGGGGTTACTTTGACCCCGTGCAGAAAGTGCTGCATTTAGCCTAGTATGAAAAATGAAATCGTTTTGGCACTGGGCCAAAGTAACCCTATCTTACGTTAGAGATCTACTTAATTAAACCTGTACTTCACACCGCGCCGCGCCATACGCAGACCCATATTATTGTACTGTGTATTAAGGTGGATCGTAAAAAAGAACATAGGTACCTAATTCATCCCGAATTTTAAAAAAAATTGACGAAATTATGTATTTTAAAATGAACATATCTCCCAAAAAAATGTCCAGTCTCCGTCCGAAAGTCGAGTAGGGGTGCCGAGATCCCCAAACCTTTTGAGGACTTACCCCTCCCCTCAAATTTCTCAATCATCTCTCCTCTTACTTTCACACCCATCCTCATTTTTTCGCGGCTCGCTTTGGTCCTGTCATTTTATGTAGGAGGTACCTCTAGCTACAGTGAATATGATTGAAAATTTTGAAAATTATGTTATTCAGGAAAGAAACTGAACTTTTTAGAGGGGCGAGGTAGATGGCATAAATTTGCTGGTTGAACTAAATTTTTTGACCCCTTCCCCTTCTCATTCATTTCATTGCTTGTTCAAAATTTGTATTTGTAATTTTCTTCCAACCTATTACCAATTTTATTGTAATAGAAACACGTACGAAATTGACTATTTGTTCCGAGCGAAACAAAGACGGAAAATTTCAAGAAAAATAATAATTTTATGAATAAAATTTTTTAATTTTAATGCGAACACGAGGGAAATTAATTTTTCCCGAGAGAGGCGAGGGAGAAAGTTTTAGAAAATTTCAAATTCAAGGTGCAAAGGTGCAATAAAACAATATTTTGGAATAATTAACCCGAATAAAAAATTGAACACTTCTACTTTAAAACTATTAAAGGAGAAATACGATAGGGCCGAACGCAGAGAGGCCAAAGCATTTAAAAAAATTGATTTTCAAGCATCGAAAATAAGTTTTGAGGAGAAAAAATATAATAAAATTTGTTGACATTATTTTGAAAAAAAATACGAAAAAAATCACTTTTGTAGAATTTGAATTAGGTAAGTACCTATAGTGGAGAGGTAAACAGCTATGCATGGAAAGAAAACTGCATTTAATGAAAGAAGTGTAAATTTTGGTATGATGAATTTGGAGCCCATAAAAAGGTTTTTAGACCGGGAGCCACCCGCGCTCCCCTCCTCTTCGACAGGGTGGGGCTTGCAATTTTGAAAAAATTCTTTAAAATCGAGTTTTTGTTGGAAATGAAATATCTTGATGTCTAATGTTGGATATTGATCTGTAGATTCCATTTTCACCATCGAAATCTTTTTTCCTCCCCCACCATCCTGAGAAGGCACAACCTTGTGGTAGTGGACACTGGACACTCGAAACCGAAATTTTGTGAAAATATACTACATACGTAAGGTGTAAAAATCATTACTGTAGTCCATTTTTCGAGTCGCACCCCCTCCTGCCCCCTGTAGACCCTTAAAACTTAAAAAAACGCTCAAAATTGTCGTTATAACGCCGAAACACGACGCGACAGGAGCAGATCCCTAAAATGTGGGGGTCACAAAAAAGTGAAGGCCCAAGGCTGAAATTTGGTGAAGTTATGCTACATAGGGTACAGAAATGTTTTCCATATTACATTTCACCAAATTAATTTCCCTCCCCCTCCCCTCATGGTGGCTCAAACTCAGAAAGATTCTCTCTCCTATTGCTTGAAGAAAACACTCTTCATTTTGAGACTAGAGATAACGGTTGAGACGAGTTTGAGAATCACTTAAAGTCTCATCGATGCTGTCACAATTTTTATCTTGAAAAAAAAAACAATTTGAATTGCGCAACTGTTTAAAATTATACAATTTTCTGAGGAATTCAACCATTAGATCAAAAACATTCTGTGAGGGGGGGGGCTCAGGGAACTCAAGCCTTCTCCGTAATCACAGAAAAAAAAATTATACAAAAATTTTGTAAAAAGTGCATTTTTTTGCTCTTCAAACAGGAATTTTTTTTAATTTTTGCTCTAATCAATGATGGTCAAAAAATCACAGATTTCTCAATCAATTCCCAATTTGTCAGGAAAAATCTATAAAATCACTGATTTTCAGTTAAATTTAGTTCACTTATTGAAACAGGTAAATTTTACTAAAGAGTGTATTAGTTATTTGTTTCAAAAAATTCTGTAATTTTTCAAGTTTTCTCATTCCTAAAATCTGTTTACATTTCATCAACCTTAGGTACTGAAAATACCTCGATCACGAGTGCCACTGAAATAATAAGTTAGTTAATTTTTCAATCAAATTTGACCCCCCCCCCCCCCCCGTATACCTTAAGTAGTGTATTTTCACAAAATTTCGGTTTTGAGTGCCCACTAATACAAAATCCACATTTTGGGGGTTGTGCCCCCACAGGGTGGTGGAGGAGGAAAAATGATTTTGATGGTGAAAATGGAATCTACAGATCAAGCTCTAACATTAGACATCAAGATATTTCATTTCTAACAAGAACTCGATTTTTAAAAAAAATTTCCAAATTGCGAGCCCCACCCCCTCGAAGGGGAGGGGAGCGTGGGTGGCTCCCGGTCTCAAAAACTTTGTTTAGGTCTCAAGATTCATCATACCAAAAATCACGCTTCTTTCATTAAATGCAATTTTTTTGGGGTTTGCCTCTCCACTACTAAGTACCTTTTAAAAGTATGGAAGAAGAATGAATTAGAATGAGACCGAGCGCAGCGAGACCAAATTTTTGGAAAAATTTTGATTTGCGGGTAGTTTTAGCAATGGATCGACAGATTGTGATTTTAGGGGGTAATTTCAGGGTTTGAATGTGATTACTGAAAGGGGGCGATTCCACCGAAAAATCTTTTTGAGGATTTGCTCCTCAAGGATTTAGGTTTCTCGAAACCCCTGCATATTTGATAAGAATCACAATTACAAGGTGATTTTTCATATTTTTTTTTTTTAGAAAATTTGATATTGTTGTGATTAGATGAATTTTTTTACCTTGTAAGTTCAAATTTTTTGCGCACTTCGAGATTTTTCTGTACTTGTTGAAGAATCCCGGTAGGTGCTCGAGCACGAGAGCACCTCCCTTGAAGGAACTACACTCGCTCGTTCTCTTTTCATTTCTGGCGCAGTTGCATGCGACACAGCATTCGCGACTGTTTTCATTTTTACGGTACGTCAAAAAAAAACTTCAATTTTCCCTTGGGCAAAGCAGCAATAAAAACACTCAATCTGACCAAAAAATTTGGGTCAAAAAAAGGTACTCTGGCGGTGCGATATACGGCTGGCGCGGCGCCGGCGGCGTCTGTATTTAATAGGCTATGTAGTGCGAGTACGTGGACGTTCGTCTATACATTGGCATAGGCATCGGCATCGGCATCGGCATAGACATAGAAATAGAAATAGACATACGTTGGCATGCTAGAAAATTCAAAGCGTTGTTGGTTGTGCGTCGCGTCGCGTCGGTGCTGTACAGAATTAGAAATACGGTCGCGACGCGATACGACGCGGCGCGGCGGTGGCGAGAAAATGTCATCAACAAAGCTTTTAAAATTGTCACGAAACGTTAAGTGGAAAATATTTTTCAACATTTCGCCTCGTTTCGTTTTAATTCGTAATTCGTAAACGCGTTTAAAGGCGGTCGCTAATAAAAGACGGAATGACGACTCGACACGATGCAACGTGGTGGGGCGGGACGGGCGGGGTGGGAAATGAAACGCTTTTCAGCCACCTCATATCGCGTTGCGCTGTGAAATTGCTACGTTATTCCTGAATTTCAATTTTCAAAAGTTGATCTTACGGCCGACTACATGAACTCATTTGGTTTGATCGCGAACGAAATTGAAAAATTTTAAATCACCTCAACCGGTTTTCAAAGTATTAGCTTCCTACCTTTCCGAGAGCTTATAAACGTCCATTTCTGCGTGGTTTTTGGACTGATTGAATGTTGTCATCATTGTTGGGTAGCCGAGGGAAAAATAGGAGAAAATTTCGAGGACAGATATGAGATTATAGGTATCGTTTCTTGTTAGTGTATGGTGACGATTGGTACTCTCTCATTCCGAATCAGTGAAAAATCACTGATAAACGGTCAGAATTGCAGCACAGGAAAAATCAGTGAAATTCACTGACTTTCAATGATTTTTCACTGATTATTCAAAGAATTTCACAGATATTTCAGTGAATTTCATAAATATCACTGAGTTTTCAGTGAATTTTCACTGATTTCCAGTGATTTTCTTTCACTGATTTGTTTTCAGTGAAAAAAATTTCACTGATTTTCTCCTGTGCTGCAATTCTAACTGTTTCTCAGTGATTTTCGGTAATTTTCACTGATTTATAATTGAGAGAGTACCTACTCTCTCATTTCGAATCAGTGAAAAATCACTGATAAACAGTCAGAATTGCAGCACAGGAAAAATCAGTGAAATTCACTGATTTTCAGTGATCTTTCACTGATTAATCAAAGAATTTCACAGATTTTGCAGTGAATTTCATAAATATCTGAGTTTTCAGTGAATTTTCACTGATTTGTTTTCAGTGGAAAAATTTTTACTGATTTTCTCTTGTGCTGTAATTCTGACTGTTTCTCAGTGACTTTCGGTAATTTTCACTGATTTATAATTGAGAGAGTAGGTAGTATAAGTGTAATGATGGTACGTCTGCACTTTTATTCTGCACCAGTCAAATTTAGTGAAATTCGGCATCTGCCTTTTCGAATCAGTGAAATAAATTTAACCGAAAATCGGAAATTTTTCATCCATATTTCAGTCGAAATCACTAACTTTTCAGTCAATCACCAAATCGTGGGAAAAAATCTGCGATTTTTGACCAATGTTCAGTTGAATTTATCTCACTGATTCAAATTTTAAAAAATCAGAATTCCACTAAATTTGACTGAATCAAATTTAAAACTTCACCCAATTTTACGAAGGAAACCGTATATGATGGCACCTATAGGTTATTAGGGATTAAGAATTAGTGGCGACTGGTCAGTGGTCCCGTACGGTACGCGTGCTGTCGCGTCCTACTCGACAGTATATTTTCTTATTTCTCTTAGTCATTCCTTGAAATTTCGCTTACGCAGGGTAGTCGGCCGGCATCGGCATCGACAGCAACCAATGTCCTCAATACATACGAGTATGGATCATGGATATACTTTTACTCTTAAAATGCTCGTCCACGATGCGAATACGTAAAACACAAGTCGAATGAATTGGTGAAAATGCCGCCAGCTGGGCGTTATAGTACGAACTCGGCTGACGCTTTCGAGGACCGAAATGGACGATAATTTTTGGGCCGAAAGCGAATGCTCGATACCCGGCGAGAAAAAAACGGCGAGACGAAAATACGGAGGTGGCGATGGCGATGGCGGTGGCGGACTTTTCAGCAAATGGAAAGGCTGGCACTTTCGTACGCCGAATCGCGGACGTTACGACGTCGCGCAACAGCGAACGATGACCGTGCGTAAACTAGCTTCGGCTATATTTTGGTTCTGTCCGGCTGCGACTGCGGCGCCGGCCTCGACGTCCACGTCGACCGGCTCGAAAAAGTCGTCGAGAAGCGACTCGACCTGCGAAGCTGGCCAACGGTCGTTCGCAACGCCCAAGTCCAGTTGTCCGAATAAAGCCGAACGACGGCAACGAGAACGCGATCGTACCGATTCATCGCCTTCCGCGCCCCATCGTTCGCCGACTTCGTCATTTAGCGCGACTTTCACTAAGAAAGTTTTCCGAAAGAAATACCGTCCTTCTTTGGGCAACATTCGCGGTCTATTCGAACCGTATGAAAGCTTTTTAAAAACGGTTAGTACGAATCAGGTTATGTACCTAGTACCTACGTATCTATGTATCTATTACCATTAGGTACGGTACCTACCTTCGCACATTGCAACGACACTCGGATAATTTCAGCGTCTAGATTTAACGACAGCAACGTACCGGTAAGGGTAAGGTGCCCCATTATCGCCCACTTTTTTTTGAAGTCTCACCATTTCAAAAGTTTAAGGGCTGGAAATGTCATTGATGGCTTAATGGATACTTACATCCTTCTCCTACAATTGTGGAAAGCCCCGGGGCCATCCGTTAAAATGTAGTATTTTTTAGGAATTTTTTTCTGAAACATGTCAAAATGCGAGGTCGAAATTTTGGGTTCCTAATATCGACCACCGACTGATTTTGTCTGATATGAACGAAATCTACTGGAAAACATTTTTTTCGTGCTCCTCTTTCACAGATGAACAATTTGAGACCAAAATGACAACCCTACGACCAAAATTCGAGAAAATTGAAAAAAACAAAATCGCTTAAAAACAACAAATTACATAGGATTTATAGGTGGTCGATAATGGGACACACCATAAAAATGAACTTTGAGTGATTTTTTTCTAACTTAAAGTTGTAATTATTAAAATGCGATGATTACATCAGAAACTTTGAACTTTCTCAATCACAAAAACACTAGAAACATTTAATTCGATAATTTTAAGAAAAAATTCCAAGGCGTGCAAGCAATTGCTAAAAAAAGTTTTTGGCCTTCCAACTTCTTCTTTTCTATTTTTCTCCGCGAGTTTTGGCTTTCAGGATGTCGGAGTGGTCTTATTTTTCCGGATTTTCGATGAAGAATATGAAAAAAAAATTTTCGGCTCGCTGTCGCCCATAGCGCCGGAGATAGACGAGGTGGTCGACATTGGGCACTAGGCGATAATGGGGCACCTTACCCTTATCGGGCAGAAATCAAAAAATGCCCGTCGAAAGACAATTTTTATGATTTTTTTCGGCTCTAGATGAAAATCTGTACAAATTACCCCCCTGGAATCTAATTTTTCGGATAAAAAAATGAGGATTGGTCATTTCGAAGGGAGGGCGAACTACCTCCATCGTATTTCCCCGTTCCTCCTTCGCGTTCGTTCGATTTGGCCCTGGATAATGCTCTTTGCAACCATCACACTCGCTTTCTGATTCTGCTAATATTTTACGCTAAATAGATGCGGTTGTCAGAAAGAATTTAGAGTGGCGATTTCATTGCTAAAAATGCTAAAATCGAAAGCCCTCCTCCCAACTTCAAAAAGTGTGACCTGGCGTGAGAAGTAAGAAACGAGGATCATCGGACGCGACGTCGATGACGTTATAGGTAGGTGATAATGATTTGCGACGTCAAACTTTATCGGAAGCCGGATAGTCTGCGTTCGCGTTCGCGTTCGGTTCATCGCACCCGGTTCGTCAGCGACATTCCGGTTGCGAACCGCCCCGCCCCGCCACGTCACGCCAGTAAGTAGGCCGTTGACGATCGTTAACCGTACGCGTTTCGTATTCGTATCTACGCTACGTAACGCAGCGAAGTAAGTATGGCAATTATCGTTACCGATGCAAATTACAAACAACGCGGCGCGGTGCAACTGCAGTGACAACGATAGCGTGGCACGCGTTTTGGTTTTTCCATCAGCCATCTGCCATAAGCAATCCACCATCATCCATCAGATTCGCGAATAAGGCTTCTCGCAGAACGCCAATAGGTAGCCAATAGCCAATACGCACAAATAGGTGTTACCCCAATAGTCCCGCATAATTTTGGTATTAGGATACCTAACACCACCCCCCTGCCAACCCTCTGGGATAAGTTTTTTCTTAAAGGGAACATCCTGAGGAACATTTTAATCATGGGCGCCCGAAAAAAATAAAAATGGATGTAGATACAAAGTGGCAACCATTTTGATTAGCAGATCGGTCAAAATTTCATATTTTGCTCTATAACTCGATGAAATTTAGAATGAGAAAAAATGTTCCACACAAAATTTCCAACATTTTTGGTGGTCATTACGCCAACGCACGTGTGAATTTGCACATGGTCATTTTTAACGAAAATTATTGATAATAACTAGTCTACAGTCCAAGAGGCAGAAAGTGTTCACTAAGCGTGCATTTTCGCTGGGCAAAAAAATCAGTTGGTTTGTTGTAGGTATGAGCCTCGTAGTCCCAAAAAAACGTATTTTGGATTTTTGCCCTGGCACAATAGGAAGCTGAGGTCTGAAAATCCCCCTTTTTTCCCAATTTTTAAATTTGACCTTGGACAAAAAATTTTCTCACATTCTGGTAGCAGACACTCCCCCGACTCCAAATATATGTCATATCCCTTGGGTCACGGGCACAATGGGATGCTGAGCCCCCAAAGTGCGATTTTTTGCCAAATTCGATCATTTTTGGCACAATAATGGCTCTGTAGGCGTCATCGTGCGGTATGCTGGATAAAAAAAAATCAAACTCAATGTATTCTTGGGGTCATTCCGTGTCCAATGAGCCAAATTTTGAGGAAAACTGTTGGCACAATAGGCCGTGGTGGAATTTCAAAGTTTTGTAAACGCGCGATTTCCTCCCCCCCTCCATTAAAAAAAAGTTATGAAAAAAATCTGAAACTTGGGTTGCGACCCACCTATTAATATGGGTTAAAATTTCACGAGCAGAAAGAAATTATTGATGAAAATTAAATTTGAGCAATTTTAACCCATTTTGAACCCTAAATTGGGCCAATTTTTCAGTATTTTCAAAGAATTGGCATGTGACATATGAAAGTCGTATAGAATTTCGTCAAAAATTCAAAAATGTTATCCAAAACCATTTTTGAGCAATTTTTAAAAATTTTGAGTCTCAAATTGAGCAAATTTTTTACTATTTTCGAAAATTTGGGAGGTCACATGCCAATTTTTCGAAAATAATCAGAAAATGATCATATTTTGGGCTCAAAATTCTCAAAAGTTGCTCAAAAATGGTTTTGGATAACATTTTTGAAGTTTTGACGAAATTCTATACGACTTCCATATGTCACATGCCAATTTTTGGAAAATACTCGAAATTTGACCCTATTTGAAGCTCAAAATTCTCACAATTTGCTCAAAAATAGTTTTGGATGACATTTTTGAATTTTTGACGAAATTCTAGCCCTCTTTTATAGGTCACATGCTAATTTTTGGGAAATACTCAAAAATGGGGCTCAATTTGAGGCTCAAAAAGGGTCAAAATTGCTTAAATTCAATTTTCACTAATAATTTTGTTCTGCTTGTAAAATTTTAACCCATTTTGATAGGTCGCAACCCAAATTTCAGAATTTTTTTGATAACTTAAGGGTTTTTAGGCCTCAGCTCTCTATTGTGCAAGGGCAAAAATCCAAAATACACTTTTTTCATACTATGAGACCCATACCTACAATAAGCCAACTGATTTTTTTGCGCCCCAAAAAAGCACGCTGATTTCGATTTCTAGAGCACTTTTTGCCACTTGGACTGTAGACTAATCAGTATGGACAGTATGGATTAAAATTTCATAGAGAACCCAAAAATCAAAATTGAATAATTTTCTCGAATTTGGCAAAAAATTGCACTTTGGAGGCTCAGCATCCCATTGTGCCCGTGACCCAAGCGATGTGACATTTATTTGGAGTCGAGGGAGTGTCTGCTACCAGAATGTGAGAAAAAATTTTGTCGAAGGTTAAATTTAAAAATTGGAAAAAATGGGGGGTTTTCACGCCTCAGCTCCCTATTATGTCAAGGCAAAAATCCAAAATACGGTTTTATGGATTTCAAATACATAATACTAGTCATAAGATGATTAATATTCCAAAGTTGAATAAATTCACGCGAAACAGTGAAAATGAATACCCCCCCCCTCATTGGATGACAAAGAGAAAATGAAGGTAATTCTGTAAATTGTATGTAGATGATCGAAATCCATACTTTTTTTTTTTAGTAAAATCGGTACTTTGATGAGTCAAAACCCTGTTGAATTGTGTTAGAATGACAAGCTATACATACCTACATGGCTACAAATCAACCTCAGTAGGTGTGGTTTTATTCGTTAAAAATGGCCATGCGCAACTTCACACTCCCGTATCTCGCAAATGCGACGTTTTCACGCGTTAGCGTAATAATCAAAAATGTTGGAAATTTTGTGTAGAACATTTTTTGTCATTATAAATTTTATCGTAGGTCCCTTAGTTTTTGAGTTACAGAACGAAATATGAAATTTTGACCGATCTGTCAATCAAAATAGCTGTCATTTTATACCTACAGCCAATTTTTTTGGGCACCCTGTTCCTTAGGATGTCCCCTTTAAGAAAAAACATATCTCAGAGGATTGGCGAAGGAGGGGTGAGTGCAAGGTAGTCTAGTACCACATGCCGGACTAACTGTAACTCTAGGTATTGCAATATCGACGATGATGGCTGATGGCTGATGGCGAGGCGCGGCGCGTTGACTGACACCGATAACGCCTATCAAGATTCCGCAGACATGATATAGGTATTAGGTACCTACGTTATTTAAATGAATACGAGTGCATTGACTAATTCGCGCTTGTATGGCTCATCGTACATCCTCGCGATAGGAACTAGTTACTAACTCATTCGTCATTCGTAATTTTCTATTTCGGAAATATTGCTCCACCTGTGACCTATACACAATTACACATATATACCTTCAGTATCCACCTATTTGCCAATTAAATTATCTATAACAAAACTGATTAAGGTTTGTTCGTGTGGTACGAAAATTTTGATTTGTTGTCGTGTTGCAGGGTGAATTGATATGGTTCGATCCCGGTGTCGGGCATGCCTTGCCCGGAGAAGTTTTGGAGTACCACAAACCGGCTCAAGTGCTCACCGTTCAAGCGGTTATCGGAGGAAAGGTACGTCATGCGTCACCGTCAGCGCTTAATCGTCAATAGATAACCTATTAGCCTACTGGTATTTGCTTATTAGCTAGGTATAGCTTAAGTTAGACAAGCACGATACGTGCATATGTATGAAATGGGTACGCGAGTTACCTACGAACGAATCATAGGGAATCTTATCGTTTTCAGCCGCAAGTTTTCTCCTTGACCAGTGCCAATGGCTTGAAACGCAGACAAGATTTGGGGCAGAATGGAATCGAAGATATGATACAGCTCAAGTGAGTATATTTACTTAAACGTATCTCGTAGTAATTATTTATGCAAAGTTATCATCAACCAACACAAACTTGAATTCTAAAAATTTGTCGGAACATGATGTTCCGAAGAAATGTCGGATCTATTTGGAAGGTGGAAGGTGTGATGGAACTCCAAAGTTGAAAATTTTGAAAATTTTTGGAATCGCAGATTGAAATTTTTCTCAACTTTTTGGAGTAAATAAAATATGCTCTCTAAATTTGAATCAGTCAAATTGACTGATTTAAATCGACGCAATCATGTCACTGTAAAATCAGTAAAAAAATTTACTGATTCAACAATGAAAATTCACTGATTGAATCAGTAAATTTTGACTGATTTCAATCAGTCAAATAATTTTTACCGATTCAATAATTAAAATTCACTAATTGAATCGGCAATTTTTCACCGATTGGCAGTAGAATGTCACTGATTAACTGGGGAATCAGTGGAATTTGACTGATAATCAGTGACATGATGCAGACTACTTCATCGGTCAATTTTAACATTTTTGACTGATTCAGATTTTAGAGAGTGTCTAACAATTTTGTAAAAATCTGATGAATGTAGCGAGAGGTAATTTTTTGGTCAACGACCGTTTAGGTATAAATGAAATAGAAGGAGGTGGTCAATTTTTCAAAAAGATTTCAAGTTCCGTTTTGTATCTAATTTCTCACAGCTGTCTCATCAGGTTTGCGGTCATTTTTCCGAAGCAAAGTCCCCGAAAACTTTTCTCCCGAATGCCTTTTCCCAAATGTAAAAATCCCAAATAGGTTTTCCAAATAATTATTTTCACCGAATGCCTCTTTCCAAACGTGAAAATTCGAATTTCATAGTACAAAAGTTGGATGGATTTGTCACCCTTCCTCTTTTCCTCGAGCATTGACTCTGGATCCTTTAAAAATTCTTCTGTGATTGATCTCTTCCAAATTTTTAAAATGTCTCTGAATATTTTGATTGTTCATCTTCTTTCCTTACTTGTTTGGAAGATGCCCCTCCCTTCACCGTAAGATGATAGGTACCTATACGTATTCCACGTATGAAATTGTTCTATTTTTATTCACGATTCACGAAGAAAATTTTCCAATGATTATCTGTTTTCTAAAAAAAATAAGATAAAGTTAACTAGATAGGCATGAAAAAAAAACCGCTAAAAGTGGAGAAAATCATAAAAACAAATAAAAAAATACAGAAAAAAACGATGAAAAATAAAAATAAAATAAAATTTTATAAAAATGCTCAATTTGATAAGAAAAAGATACTAACAAATAAAAAAATGGAGATGAACCACCAAAACATTTGAAAACAACACTAAACCTCTCCAAAAGTCTTTTGTACCTACTCTCTTAATTTGAATCAGTCAAAATTGACTGATTTAAATCGATAAAATTGAGTCACTGTAGGAATCAGTGAAAAAATTTACTGATTCAATAATGAAAATTCACTGATTGAAATCAGTAAATTTTGACTGATTGATATCAGTCAATTAATTTTTACTGATTCAATAATCAAAATTCACAATTTGAATCGGTAATTTTTCACTGATTGGCAGTAAAATGTCACTGATTAACAGGGGAATCGGTGGAATTTGACTGATTAATCCGTGACTTGATTTTCTCTATTTCATCAGTCAATTTGACTGATTGAAATTAAGAGAGTACTCTCTCATTTCGAATCAGTGAAAAATCACTGATAAACAGTCAGAATTGCAGCACAGGAAAAATATTCAAAGAATTTCACAGATTTTCAGTGAATTTCATAAGTATCACTGAGTTTTCAGTGAATTTTCACTGATTTCCAGTGATTTTCTTTCACTGATTTGTTTTCAGTGAAAAAATGTTCACTGATTTTCTCCGGTGCTGCAATTCTGACGGTTTCTCAGTGATTTTCGGTAATTTTCACTGATTTATAATTGAGAGAGTATGTATATGCGTAAGCACATCATATTATACTTAATTTCCATTTCCGGCCAAGACCCTAAAAATCATTTTTCACGCGTTTACCTACAAGCTCTTCGTGCTGCTAAAATTGTTGCACAATTAAATTTTCCGCCGGTATGGAAAAATTCGATTTTCGACTGTTTTTAAATTTAAACATTTTGGAATTCGCTGAAAAATTTGAAATGTGTGATTAGCATCGAATATTTTTTCAAGTAGATTCGTATCTACGTAATATTTTCTCTCGATTATAAATCAGTGAAGATTATTGATAATCATTGGAAAACAGTCAGAATTGCAGCACTGTAATAAATCAATGAAAAAATTTCACAGAAAGGAAACAGTTTTATTGCTGGAAAATCGGTGGAAATTCTCTGGAGAATCGGTAAAATCTCTGAAATTCACTGAAAGATCAATGAAAATATTTGAAAATTTAGTGAAATTCCTTGAAAAATCAGATAAAATACGCTGAAAATCAAATAATTTTGCCGATTTTTCCTGTGCTGTAATTATGACTATTTTTCGGTGACTTTTCACGAATTGAAAATGAGAGAGTAATATTTGGATCGAAAATGTTGATTCGGTCCTTCACTCCTTCTACATGTCTTTTTTTGCGGGGGAATATTTCAAATACTTCTCGATAAAAAATAATCAACAGCATATTTTGAAACTCAGTCGGTGATTTTGCCTCAGTAGTACCTACACCAATAAACACTGAATGATGAAAAATTAAATTTTGAGGGGACGTTTCCCAATTTTTGATTTGGAAATACATATTAGAAGTTTCAACTTTGCCTTCGAAGGAGGGTTTTTAAGAATCTATACTCGATTTATAAGTGAACATTATATTATAAGTACATGCGACATGCAACAATTTTTTGAGCCTTCGAGATTGTGTTGGGCATCTGGTGCGAAATCAATCCATGCAACCCTGTCTTCTTTACCACATACCTATACTGGAAACGTAAAGCAAACTGTAGGTAGGTACTTACCTACCAACTTCGACGTTAATTAGGTACTCGAGTATTTTTTGGTACATAGTAAGTACCTAGGTAACAAGATACGTAATATAAGTATATCTGCCTACAAAGCTGTAAAAAAAAAGTTTCAAATTTATCAAACGAGTAAGTAGATTTAAATTGGCAGCATGTACAGGAAAAAATTGGCGGGAAAGGTTCGTTTTGTTTTTCGAAGATTTGCACCTCTGTATCTTAAGAAGCTAGGGAGAACGAAAGGAAAGTGAAAGTAGACCTGTCGAGTGTCAACGCGCATCGACGCAAAACTTAGCTAGAGTGTAAAAAGGAAAAAGAAAGAAAGAAAGCAAAAAAAGCAAAAAAAATTACAAATCGCTCGAGTAGATCTGTGCTCGCGGTATGAATTCGGAATGGGAATCGGTTGGAAAAATATTACGAAACGGTAAACCGTTGTACGCTCGTATGGTTACCTAATCAAATGAAACGTCAAACACCGAGTTTCGTCTAAATAAGTTGGTACCTAATCGTAGATAGTCGTAACTTCTAACTTGTAAATACCTACTCTATTGTTGTTGCCGAATGCGTTGAATGTGTTAACAAACGTTTAACGCGTTACGCGTTACGCGTTATGATTTATGTTTCAGCGATTTGAACGAAGCGTCCTTACTATGGAATTTAAAAATACGCTACGAAAAGGAATTGATTTACGTAAGTACGCATATATATGTACAAGTAGACCGTAGGTACCTAGCTATAGCTACCTATGTACCGCCCCCCATGACCCTATTTTGAGGTCTTCTACCTCCACCCCCATTGTATTTGGAATACTAAACATTTTTTGGTAGACCTCCAATTCAAAGTCAACTGCATGACTAACCACCAATTTTCCTCTCCTCCTTGAACCCTCTCATCACTGAACACAATTTTTTTATTTGGAAAATCAACCCCCAATGTCTTAATTTTGCACCCCTCCCTAAATTTCAGATCCTAGCAGCGCGACGCTGCTGATGATAGTAAACATTTCACACATTTACGGCAAACTGATTATGCAATTTTATTAACACCAAAAAGGAATCGTTCAGTAAATGCGCAATGGCTGAAAAATTCTATCACATGCAGCAATGAAACCAACTTTGCGAATGCATTCGTACTACCTCTGAACCACCAAAACTGTTGTTTCATCGTAAAAAATTCTGGTACACGACAAAATGTTTGCGAAGAGATTAGCCAATAAAAAAATTACATCCAAAAGTGACAAAAAAAACTTTTTTTTTCGAAAATAACTTCACTTTAAAGTCTCCTAGCTCCGTCCCCTTTTGAGTTGTGGAGAGGCTCAATTTTTTTTGGGAGGGTTCCACCCAATGTGTTTTTTTTAGCCATTCCATGTACTAGTGTGGAGCGTGTAGTTTCGAAGTAGGCTCATTCTATGTCAACTCGACCAGGTTTTGACCTTGGGTCTTCCGATTTCGCTCAAAATTTTTTTACGAGTTCTCCTCGATGGTCTAATGAAGGAATAACCGTCATACCGATCCTAATCCTTCAGGGGGCGGGGGTGGCCCTTGTAATTTTCGTATAATTGGGACTTTTTGCAAAATTGCTTAACCTGAAAAAATAACTATGAAGAGAACTTTTAATGTATTTTTCAACTAATTACTTTTCAAGATGGGATCTCACTACTCCTGGGGGGCACAGGGGTCCTAAATTTTGGTCAAAATTCAAAAAAAAGGAAAAAGTGAAGTAATATATCGATTTCTACTAATTCGAAGGCGCTGAGTTTGAATATGTACTTAGTTTTTTCATTCGACCCCTCTGAACCCCCCTATCAGCCCCCTAATGAGGTCAAAATTCAAAAAAATGAAAAATAACGTATGACGTGTCGTTTGTTGGGTTTTTGAGGGCGCTGAGTTCGAATATTTGCTTATTTTTGGGATTCGACCCTTTAGTGCCCCCCTAGCCCCCAATTTTGAAAAAAACACATGCAAAAAATGGAAATAGCATGTGTCATATCGATTTCTACTAAATCGAGGGTGCTGAGTTCGATTATCAACTCACTTTCTCGATCCGCCTCCTTCGTTCTCCACACTGACTCCAAAATTACTAAATCATTTAAAAAATCAATGTGTTTTTTTAAAATTGGGGGCTAGGGGGGCACTAAAGAGTCGAATCCCAAAAATAAGCAAATATTCGAACTCAGCGCCTTCGAATTAGTAAAAATCGATATATTACTTCACTTTTTCCATTTTTTTGAATTTTGACCAAAATTTAGGACCCGCTGTACCCCCCCAGGGGTATTGAGATCCCATCTTGAAAAGTAATTAGTTGAAAAATACATTAAAAGTTCTCTCCATACCTAGTAATTTTTCAGATTTTTTAATGAGGCCCTTCATCTTTTGTACTTATCATGAAAGTTGAGCTTCCATCACAAAAGCTCAACTTTGAACTTTTCCAAAAGTGATTATCAAATTTGAATCTCCTTTCAATTCTCTACAAAACAGCATGAACAGATGTATCTTAGACCTAACCAATCTCGAGATATGCTCCTTCAAAGTTAAGCAATTTCGTAAAAAGTCCCAATTATTCGAAAATTACAAGGGCCACCCCCGCCCCCTGAAGGATTAGGATCGGTATGACGGTTATTCCTTCATTAGACCATCGAGGAGAACTCGTAAAAAAAATTTTGAGCGAAATCGGAAGACCCAAGGTCAAAACCTGGTCGAGTTGACCTAGAATGAGCCAGTAGGCACATAACATACGTGTCTTCAAGTAATTTACTTATACCTAGCTACCTCTACGTATCACAATTCCGACTATGCCTCTAAAAGTGCGTTAATTTGATTTTTTTACGTGGCGTTTTTTTCGCCTTCTCCTTGCGGTTGTGCCGCTTCATTTATATATTTTTGAAACAAAAAAATTCGGTATAAATGGGGTCGTAATTGCGGGCAAAAAATGGCACATCAAACCGAGTATGTAAAATAGAATGGGGAAAAAAAACGAGCTTCGGAGCTTCGAACCAAAAGAAACGTAAGATTTTATTAGGATACCGAAGACCAACCTATTAGGTACCATTATTTATGTGAAATACGAATTAAGCTTCTATACATTCGTTTCGTTACCTACGCGTCTACGTGTTGAACGTAAGTCTTGATGTTTGATCGCACTACCACGCCATACCACGCCATGCGTCAGCTCGGAGTTTTTTTTCATTTCATTTCTTTCTACCAGGAAAAAGTTGTCGGTAATGTTTTATTTAGCGAAGAATTCCGCAAACGAGTGCTAGAGAAAAAAAAGCGCTACGATGTGTTTGAAAAATCTGTCTTGCACGTTTGTTACAGGCGCCATGGCATGGCAAGGCGGACGTGATGAGGCGGTACGGTACCTCCACGGCCTATAGTCTATCCCTATATGTAGTTACGCGTATGATTAATGACGAATAAAAAAATTAGGTTTTAATTGCGAGCGACGTGGTATCCTTATACGGGATACGACGGGACGGGATGTTACGAAACTCTGTTAAAATTGAACATTTAGGTACATTAGTATTTGAATACTCCAGCGTCGATTTAATGGCAAGATTTGGAGGTCACATCCCCCCATGGCCGAAAATGACTGAAAAAAAGATTTAGAGAAATATACTTATTTTTTTAGATTTTCAAATGTAAGTAATTTTTCAACAAAAAATTCGCCCAATTTTTACCATTCCTTTGAATAAAATATCCCTGTGATTTGGAATATTCTTTGAATAACCGCGCCCTTTTTTTAGATTTCATAATGTACAAACCAAATTTTTCCTTCGAGAAATTTAAAAAAAATGTTTGAACAATTCTTAGTAAAATGTAATCTAAATTCACCACCAAGGAAAATTCCAGCCAATGGGTTTGGGGTATTCTGTTTCTTGTCTGTACCTCTGTAGGTAGCTACGTGACATGAGAAAAATTATTTAAATTACCTACCTACTAAACTTCTGCTCTGTAGAAAAATACGAGAGAAACTTGAATTACCTACGAAGATTCAGTCCAGGAAGGGGGGAGGGGGATTAAACATCAACTAACAAATCCAAAAATTTTACTTTTTGAGGTCATTTCAAAACAATTTTTTGCTAGGACCCAAAAAATCTAGAAAAATTGTAAAACACATCCTGCACCCTAGTATACTTCGCTAGTTAGTATGGTATACCATATTATATATGTATTAGGTATCTAGGTAGATAATTAGCATTGTGTGTCTTCATTAAGTTTGGTAATGTTCAATTGACTAAATAATTTCCGTTTAATTTTGCGCAGACTTACACAGGCAGCATCTTAGTGGCTGTGAATCCTTACAAAATGTACGATATGTATGGTCTCGATATGGTCAAGAAATACGAAGCTCAAATTTTAGGAACGTTACCACCGTAAGTTCGTTAATTGAATTCTAAACTACGTACATATGTAGGTAGTTGGTCAAGGAAGCTGTATAGGTAGAGGTACCTAGATAAGCGACGCACAATGGGCCAACAGACTCTACAGGGTGTTCCATGAATCGTCTGCCAAACATATTTTTTTGGATATAACCGGGTACCACTAAAAAAAAACTTAAGATGAACATGTTGCCTAACTTGAGGATTTAAGGGGCAAATGCTACTTTTAAAAAAATTACGTCAAAAAAATTTTTTAACCGTGGGAATGGATAGTACTTTAAAAACTGAACAAATTTTTACTATATGACTTGTTGCCTAACTTGAAAATTGAAGGGACTACAAAAAGTTTTTTCAATTTTTTTTTCTGATAAACTAATTAAGGGAATGGATGGTACTTTGAAAACAGAAAAAATTTTGCTCTGTACACTTTTTGCCTAACATCAAAAATGAAGGGACCAAGGGTCATTTAATATTGGGAAAATTCGAAAATTTTTTGAAGCCCACGTATTTTGCGCGAGCCGTAGCCCCTTCATTTTCGACGTTAGGCATAAAGTGCACAGAACAAAATTTCTTCAGTTTTCAACGTACTATCCATTCCCATGGTCAAACAAATTTTTGACGTAATTTTTTTAGAAGCAGCATTTGCCCCTTAAATTCTTAAGATAGGCAACATGTTCATCTCAAGTTTGTTTTAGTGGTACCCGGTTATATCCAAAAAAATATGTTTGGCAGACGATTCATGGAACACCCTGTATAAAACACTCGTTTTGCTCAAAATTTCTGAGAGGTTGTATCTTATGTTTTGTTTTCGGGGTCGTATGTAGGTTACGAATTTTATATTCAAAAAATGGTAGGAATGATGGGTGGGCCAGGTATAGGGGTTTTAAATTGAAATTTCACAATGATATCGTGTAATATGTCAAAATATACATTTTCCAAGTTGTAGATTACGAATTTTGTACTCAAAAAATTGTAGGAGGGGATAGGGCAGCAGGAGGGGTTTAAATTGAAATTTCACCATTTCCACACCTACAATTTTTTGAGTATTCGTAATATTTGACCTGGAAAAAGTATACTTCACATACTTATTATAAGATATTATTGGTGAAATTTCAAATAAAATCCCCCTTCCCCACCCCCTAACTCCTGCAATTTTTTGAGTATGAAATTCGTAATCTACGACCCCAAAAACGGGGAGGGAGAGGGGAAAAAATAAAAATATTGATTCTCGTTTCGTACTACACTGATATCTAACAACACGTCAGCAATGTTGACAAACTTGATCCGTGATGATTTTTTTCTCGCTCAAAACGAGCGTTTTTGGGAGTCTCCTGGTCCACTGTGCGGTGTGAAATAGAACAATAGGTATTTCCAATCCTGATACATTATGATATGCAATAATTATTAACCAGAAGTAAGTAAGTAAGCAAGTAGGTATATATGTACCTGTAGGTATGTACGATGCCGGGTGCCCAAAAAATGCTAGCTCCCTTGAGATTTTTGTGTTGAAAATGCAAAACATGGCGATAACTGATTAATAATGGTGAAACAAGTCGAACGAAGTGAATTGTGCTTTAAATGTACAAAACTTGAAATATTCACATTTGTGTTTACTTAAACCTAAGTCAGAACTGTCAAGTGTCAGCCCACAATTTTCCACACAAAATCCAAGGGAGAAGAGCTAGAGAACTTTTCGGGTATCCGGTATAGGTGTGACCATGAAAAAATATAGGAAACAGTGGAGGAAAATTAGCATCATTTGAAAAAATAATAATTTTTGCCTAGCAAATATTTTATTTCGGAAAATTGTCGAGAATGGCCCCCTGAATAACCCTAAAGAGTTACCACCCCACAGACTACAGGCTAACTTTTTTAGAAGGGGATAACCCCTCCGTTTTTCACAATATCTCCTCGGGAGTTCATTTTAGGATAAAAATAGCTCAGTACTTTTTTGTTCTACACTCAATTTCCAATATTTTTTGTATGAAAATTTTTTCAGTAGAACCGTAAGCAGAGAAGATAAAGAGTCCTGAAGGAAGAGGAGTTGGGGAAATATACTACATATTATTTGAAAACGTGATAATACGTATAAAATCGTACTATATAAACTGTATGTTTTTGGCATGAAAATAGTAATATTATGTGAATTGGTAGTGTTAATACTATTTGACCCACTCCCCTTGATATGTGTCCACCCCGCCTCACCCATTTGTTTTTATTTAGCAATTGCAATATGATTGAGGGGTGTGATGGGATAGACACATAGGAGTCAAGGGTCAAGAAGCATTTTTTACCTTCTACCCCCTCCCATGTGTTCACTCCACCTCACCCCTCAATCACATTGCAATTGCTAAATAAAAACAAATGGGTGAGGCGGGGTGGGCACATATAAAGAGGAGTGGGGGGGCAAATAGTATTAACACCACCAATTTACATAATACTACAATTTTCATGCCAAAAACATACAGTTCAGTACGATTTTATACGTATTATCACGTTTTCAAATAATAGTATATTTCCCCAACTCCCTTCCTTCAGGACTCTTTATCTCCTCTGCTTATCGTTGTATAAAAAATTTTACTCACAAAAAATGTTGGAAATTGACTGTAGAACAAAAAAGTACTGAGCTATTTTTATCCTAAAATCAACTTCCGAGGAGATATTGTGAAAAAACGGTATTTTGGAGGGGTTAACCCCTCTAAAAAAGTTAGCCTGAGGTTTGTGGAACGGTAACTCTTTGGGGTTATTCAGGGGACCATTCTCGACAATTTTGCGAAATAAAAGCTTTGCTAGGCAAAAATGTTTTTTTATTTTCCAATTTGTCTCCACTATAAGTAGAATTACTAAACTTATGGCTAAAGCAAGACGTTGGTTTGCATTTTGGCAGGCATTTATTCGCCATCGGCTCGGCAGCATACAGCGGCCTCACGAAAAGCAATCAAGTCGTGGTGATATCGGGCGAGTCTGGTTCCGGCAAAACCGAATCCACCAAATTAGTGATGCAGTACCTAGCGGCAGTCAACAAATCGCCGTCTAATTTGATAACCGAGCAAATTCTGGAAGCGTCGCCTCTTCTAGAGAGTTTTGGTAATGCGAAAACCGTGCGAAATGATAATTCATCCAGATTCGGCAAATATTTGGAAGTCTATTTCAAAGAGTAAGTGCATCGAAGCAAATACCTACTCTTATTAGATACTACCTCATTTATAAATCAGTGAAAATTATCGAAAATCACTGAAAAACAGTCGGAATCGGCAGAACAGTAATAAATCAGTGAAAAATTCACCGAAAGCAGACTAAAAAAAATTACTGGGAAATCGGCGAAAATTCATTGGAAAGTCGGCAAAATTTTCTAAAAATCGCTGAAAATTCAAGAATTTTGTTGATTTTCCTTGCGCTGCAATTCTGACTATTAATCAGTGAAAAATCACTAATAAACAGTCAGAATTGCAGCACAGGAAAAAATCAACAAAATTCACTGATTTTCAGTGATTTTTCAACGATTTTCACTGATTTTTCTGCTAATTTCATAAATTTAATTTCGCTGACTTTTCAATGAATTTTCACTGATTTCCCAGTAATTTTTCTCACTGAGTTGAGTGATTTGTTTTCATTGAAATTTTTTCACTGATTTTCTCTTGTGCTGCAATTTTGACTGTTTATCAGTGATTTTCGATAATTTTCACTGATTGAACCAATACTTAGCTATGTATAGCTCAATGTAAATATATATAGGTACCGATATAAATTCGACGGTGCGGTGCGATTAGATTACGTAAATCCGTAACACCATCGCACCGCACCGCATCCTAAGACGCTACGCTACAATCTACCTATTTCGCTAATTTAACGTACCTAATTTACATGGATGGACATTGGACAGGTATACGCGTAGACCTACGTAATCATCAAAAAATATACTACCTACGGTACCTATATCTACATATAATAGGTAGATACCTAGATATTGGGTAATTCTTATTTACCTACCTACCATACCTATCTATCTATCCATCTATCGAATACTGTCAGGTATAGGTACGTCACGTACGCTACGCTGTACATATTATGCAGCTAGCTACTAACGTAAGCATGTATCTGTTCCCGTTCGACAGTCGCGTGTTAGATAATGTTTTCCATCGGATAACCAATACCCATCCACTCGTTTTTTCGCACCGCGCCGCGATCATTTTGTGGTCTTGTAAAATGCTCGCTCTTCGATTCTTCGATCTTCGTTGTGTTCCGCCAATGCGACGTGATATTTTCTCGTGCGATTCGATTTTTGTCATCACCTGGTACTTTCTTTTCGTCGCGTCGCTGTTCTCAACGCTTGTCCCACCGCTGTTACAAAGTTCCAAGCGTCCGGACGTCCGGACGGCTGAAAAAAAGGCAAAGTGGCCGGTTACTTCGTATAAAGTTGGTGAAATTTGAAATTGACCCGATCTGCAGCAGCTAAACGCGCCCAGATCACGAGACCGAAGAACACCGAAAACTACGTACCCAGAATTGCGAACTTATGGTAGGTACGTACGACGTGCCCGTAGCTGCGGTACAGTGCGGTACGGTACGTTTACTTTTATCGTAGGTATAAGTTTCCAATTTTACGACGACGTCGGAATAAAAATGCGAAAAACTATTTTTTACCATTCAACATTAGGCTACGGTGCGCTATACGGAGGCATTATCGCGCCCTGCGCTGCGTCCTTCGGACTCGACGCGCACCGAATCCCGAGGGTGCGATGTGTTAAATTATCGTATTAACGTATTATTTTTTCGGCAATAATTGCGTTATAAATCAAAAATTTCTTCGACTGCGGCTTGTAAATTATGATTAATACATAGTTTTCGTTCAAGTTTTCTTTCAAACTTACCAACTCGCGCGTGTAAATTTTATTTACCAGCGCATTTCTCTCGGTTGGTATTTGCTTGTGAGATGGTACGTACGGTAGGTAAGTCTAACCTAACAATAAGTAGGTTAGGTGTACCTATCTACATATATAGGTATTGGGCAGGTACTTCTACTTACCCAGTACCTAACACCGCATCCGAGCATACACGCACACGTAGGATACGCTCACCTGCTATACGTAGCTGATGCACCTCGACCCCGTCCTCGTCTATCCTTCCTTTTCGCAGTTTTCTCTTTTCACTTCCGCGAGGGAAAACCAAAACTTGACGTGATAAAATATGAACACGAATGTGAATACGAATACGAATAAGTCTTGGTGAGATTTCAAGCCGAGTCCAAGATGTAGGTAGCTGTGAATCCCCCCCCTCCTTCTTTTGTTTTTCGTAAATCGTAATCGAATACGTAGGTAGTAGGTACCTACGTGTCTGACGAACGGTTAAGAATTGTGTTTTGATATGAAAAGAACGCGATAAAAAATTCAATATTTTCAGCTTGATACCCATAAATTTTACATCCGCCCTCGTCGTATCGCTCTCGATTTCCGAATTTTAAAACTACTGTGGATCTGCTAACTAAACTATGTACATTAGGGTGGAGCGCGAAAAAAAAAAACATACCTCGGATTTTAACCAAACTTTGTAGGGGTGTTGAGTCATCATCGGAGACTACCCAAAAAAATATGAGCTCCCCAGGTGGAAGTGGGAGGGAGCAAGGGGTCCCCAAAGGGCACCTACTTTTGAAAAAAACACTGTTTTTTGTGATTCTAGGAAAGTAAAAATAGCGCGAGACAGTGGCGGTTTTGGAAGGGAAAATCCGAGGAAGTCAAAAAGTCAGCATTGCCAGAAGAGAAATTCAAAAAATCGCCCTTTGTCTTTTTTTAATAAAATCGCTAGAATTACACATGAAACTTGTTGATATCCTAAAAAAAGAGTCTTACATTTTGAGATTAAACTGAAAATTTGGAATTTTTTGAAGAAAAATGAAAGAATTGATGAGCCCTAGCGGAGCGAGGCGAATTTTTTTAAAAGTTGTATTTAAAACTTGAAATTTTACCAATTCCCCTAATATTTTGTTGTTTTGAGATGAAATTTGTAATTTAAAACCAAAATCAGACAAAAAATCATCAAATTCACCAATTTTTTAGAAATCACTCATTTACCATTGTGAAAATAAAAATGGGAAAATAGAACTATATTTTTAGGGTGGAATTTTATTTAATTTGGCAATTTTTTCTAGGCACATTTTATCAAAAAATCAATGCTAAGAAAAATTGTAAGTTTTGAAAAAATTCAAGGAAATCTGACTTCCCTGACTTCCCTGACTTCCCTTGGAAAACCGCCACCGGCGCGAGATTCATGAAACAGCACTAAAAATGTGCGATTTGAGTTTCTACATCTCCCTGAACCGTTGCCACCCTTCTCGGATCAAAGCTCTTTCTGCTACCGGGGGGGGGGTCGAAAAGTTGCAGATCGCGAAATTCAAATATTGTGAAATTTTCGCTGGCTCCTAGTTTTTTATTTTTGCCCCGGGTAATTTTACCTTCTTTTTGAAAATAAATTTTTGAAGATAATTTTCAAAATTTTCTCGATCAGTGTAGCCAATTGCAAATTGTGAAAGTTGAATTATTGGAATTCGCGTTGATCTGATCAAGTTGTAGGTACCTATTTTACTAAGTATATCTTATCCCTGGAAAAATTCACAATTTTTTTTTTTCATTAATCAGAAGGAAACTGAGGAGAAAATTTTTCGTACCAGTGTAGTCACTTGTAAGCCCCAAAACCCCTGATATTTAATTATGAAAAAATGAATTTCCAGACTTGAAGCAAAATTATCGCGAAAAGGTTGTTAATCGGGGTATTTTGACCTGCTGAACACGAATATGAGATTGGTTTTTTCATTTGGCAATTTCTTCCCTAAAAATTAGTCATTTTCAAATTAAAATTTCGCATCTTGAGCAAAAAATGACAAATTTTCAGGGAAGAATTGGCCAAATGAAAACAACAATCCCATATTCGTGTTCAGCAGGTCATTATACCCCGATTAACAACCTTTTTGCGATAATTTTGCTTTCAAGTCTAAAAATTCATTTTTTCAATGAAAAATCAGACGAAAAAAGTGAATTTTATGACTTTACGAATCCCTCGCTAGTTTCTTGATCTGGTAAGTATTACCTATCCGCATAAAACGCTCAAAAAATGTGCTAAAATGACGTTTCTGTACAGTTTTTCGAAGTTTTCAGCACTTCGTTGAAATGTGAAATTTTTGCTGAACCCGAATTAATTTTTTTTGCCTCGGGTAATTACTTTACCTTTTTTTCTTTTAATTTTTGAAGAAAGTTTTTGAGAATTTCCTCGAACTGGCGAATTGCGAATTGTGAGATTCAAATTTATATTTGACGACTACATAATTGGAAATTTTGACTAAAAATGAACAATAAATTTTCTAGATACAAAACTCTGAAAAATTCGAAATCCAGAATAAAATCTGTAGTATTACTCGGAAATCGAAATTACCCTTCTTTCACTGTGGATTCTACTAGAAATTTTCCATTGTGATTTTTCTTGTTCTTCATTGTAGATTTTACTCGAAATTTTTCATTCTGATTTATGTTACAAGTTTTAATTTGAAATTATTTCGAATTATAAACTCGATAATATACTGTTCAAATATTTAGATTAATTTTAAGTGATTAGAGTAGCTATCGTGGTTTACAAGCGACTGCACTTGTACGAAAAATTTTCCTCACAATTTGCTTCTGATAATTGAAAAAACAAAAAAAAGAAGTTTCGTGATTTACAAGTGACTGCACTGGTACGAAAAAGTTTCTCCTCAGTTTGTTTCTGATTAATGAAAAAACAAAAAAAATTGCGAATTTTTCCAGGGATAAGATATAGTAAAATACCTACAACTTGATCAGATCAACGCGAATTCCAATAATTCAACTTTCACAATTTGCAATTGGCTACACTGATTGAGAAAATTTTGAAAATTATCTTCAAAAATTTATTTTCAAAAAGAAGGTAAAATTACCCGGCGCAAAAATAAATAACTAGGAGCCAGCGAAAATTTCACAGTATTTGAATTTCGCGATCTGCAACTTTTCGACCCCCTGGTAGCAGAAAGAGCTTTGATCCAAGAAGGGTGGCAACGGTCAAAAAACCGTGTTTTTTTTCAAAAGTAGGTGCCCTTTGGGGACCCCTAGCTCCTCCCCACTTCCACCCGGAGAGCTCAAAATTTTTTTGGTTAGTCTGCGATAGTGACCCAACAACCATTAATTCGACGTAAACGTAAATTCCATAGAGCAGAATTTACAACTGGCTACACTGATATACAAAAATTTCCGAAAAATTTCCGAAATTTACTTCTAGTGAGTGAAAAAAATTCATAATATTTTCAAACGAAAAAGTAATCAATTCAAAGTTGGCATAAATTCTGTATTTTGGAATTTTACGATTCGCTGTTGGCTGTACTGGTGCATAAAATTTTCATATTTTTTTTCAAAATTTACTTTCAGTGATCGAAAAAAAAATGTTTGCTCAATTACTTGATGAAAAAAATGATTCCAGCTTAGTGAAAAATTCATATTATTGAAATATTGCAATCTGCAACTTTTGGACCCCCTGGTAGCAGTCTGAATTTTGATCGGAGGAGGACGACGATGGTTCAGGGAGTTGTAGAAACTCAAATCGCAATTTTTGAGTGCTGTGACGTCTTCTAGAAAAAATTTTGATTTTCTAAAAAACACAAAAAACTGTGTTTTTTTCAAAAGGAGGTGCACTTTGAGTACCCCCTGCTCCCCTCCCCTTGCACCTGGGGGGCTCAAATTTTTTTTGGGTAGTCTCCCACTCAAAGTAAACCACCCCACCAAATTTTGTCGAAATCCAAGATATGTTTTTTTTTTCACTCCACCCTAATGTACATACAGGTAGGTATACTATGTACAAGTCCATCTTCTACACCGTATGGTATACTTACCTACCGTTATTTCGCGTAAAATAAAAATATTCCGCGGTGAATATACGATACGATGCGGTATACTTACTTACCGGTGCCCTACAAGTTTTACAACGACCAACAGCTCAACGCTACGTGCAGTGTCTAGGTACCCTTACCCTTGGAAAGAATACATATTTTGATTTGGTTAATACGCGCAACTATAACAAATTGCAGAATAGGTACCTCGCCTCGATTCGCGGTAAAAATGGCTACCGGTACGGCGATGGTAAATTTTATTATTTGTATTATAATTTTTATTGGCTTCTTCGCGTCGTCGGATACCGTAAAACTGACTCGTAAAAAATATAGATGCGTATTTGAAATGTTGTAGGTATGATACGAAGACGGGCGGGGTGCGCGGGCGTGGGGAATAGGGTTACCGGTAAAGAAAAATAAAGAAATATAAGGGAACTAATTTTAATTTTTATATGTATTTTACGTACCACTGGCGGGCAGGTAAAAATACGTGGAAATATTCGAGTACGATAATTGGATTTTAGAGTTTTCGCACGAAACGCGGTAGCGGATCCGTAAACGAACGTACAGTATAGTAGGATGTTTCGCGAATTTCGAAAGTCCCACGTCCTAGGGTAGTTTATTTTCTTCTAGTGACGAAATTACTAAAATTTCAGCCCCCTGTATTGATTAAGTGCCATGCTCCGGAGTTCCCTTTTTTCTACTTCCTAACAATGGAGTTATCTCAACTGGAAGTAAAATTTTGAGCACAAACAAAAATAAATCGAAAGTACATAATAAAAGAACCTCATATCCAAAATTTCAGGCGCTGAAGTCCATTTTTCGAATTTTGGCGAATTTTTGAAATTTCAAAATTACCTCATCGTACTGCAAAAAATAAAAATTTGATCTAATCAACGAAAAAAGCAAAAATTTCCGAATCGATTGGAGGCGGTTTCGAGACGTTTCGACGCCAACAGGAAATTTTGGAATTTTCCAGCGCTAGAGAAAAGGCCGTAAAATGTTCCATATGAACTTCAGCACCAATGTATAATCGCGGTTCACCCATATTGCTGACCTATTTGATCGATTATAGCATAATTTTACGAAATTCGTAACTTTGAATTCGGATTTACATTTTTGGGCAGAAAATTTTCCAAGAAAAAAATTTAGAAATACGCCCACTGCGCACGCGTTGAGGTAAAAAACTGAAAGTTGGTAGATAGGTACCCTATTTTCAACCTTCCGAATCGATTGTGAGCGTTTTAGAGACGTTTTGGAGCCTCCAGAAAATTGTGATAGTCTCCACCTTTCAGTTTTTTACCTCAACGCGTGCGCAGTGGGCGTATTTCTAATTTTTTTTATTTGAAATTTTTCTGCCCAAAAATGCAAATCCGAACTCAGATTTACGAATTTCGGGATACTGTGCTTTATTCGATCAAATAGGTCATCAATATAGGTGATCCGCGATTATGGGTGCAGAAGTTTAGATGGACCATTTTTATGGCCTTTTCTCCAGCGCTGGAAAATTCCAAAATTTTCTGGTGGCGTCGAAACGTCCTGAAGCCGCTTCCAATCGATTCGGAAGGTCGAAAATAGGGTATATACCAAATTTAAGCTTTTTTCGTCGATTAGATCAAATTTTCAAATTTTGCAGGGTGATGAGGTACCTAAATTTTAAATTTCAAAAATTCGCCAAAATTCAAGAAATGAAGTTCATCATCTGAAATTTTGGATGTGAGGTTCTTTTATGATGTACTTTTGATTTATTTTTGTTTGGGCTAAAAATTTTACTTTGACTTTGAATACCTCCTTTGTAAGATGTTTTCTCGAGTTCAAAGTTCATCTCTAAAAATCAAAATCGAATCATATTTTCATATTTTCCGAGCGATATCTATTTGAAAAATTTGTTTTGTTCCATCCCCCACACCACTGAAATTTTTTTTTAGAATGCTGTTTGGAATTTCACAGCAGGGTGCTAGCTGGACATATTTCCCCCCTGCCCCGTGCTGTGTATTGTGTTTGAACTTACACCACCTACTGAGGTGGGATTTCAGAATGACACAAAGGTCGCTTTTCTTTTATTGCCTTGTTATTTTTTTCCTGCCTGCGAATTTGGTCACATATCATGATTTATTGCCCTGGTATGGTTTTAAGATGGTTTCAAGGGCTGTCGAGGGAAGCAGATTGTAGGCCTGGCTCGACCCCAAAGTACCTATTGATAACTTTCAGCGCTCTCTGAGTTGCTTAGCACAATTTAATTTTGACTCTTTCGGGGAGGTTAGGTATTTAAAATAAAAAACACGTTATCCAGCGTTAAAATGTCTTAAAAATTAGAGAAGCCCGGCGGATGACTGAATGACGCGACACGGCGTGCGAAATGAGACTTTTGCGGAATAAAAATAATACCTACTTATTTAAAGGTACCTATATACGTATGTACTCGTATCTGAAGTCCTAAGTACTTGGATTTACTAGGTACGAGTAGTCGAGTACTTTAGCACTTCTTATCCTTACCTGCAATACCTACTGGTCTTCGAATACTAGTCGAGTGCCTACTTTGAGAGAAAATTTTTCCAAACTTTTACCCTCGGAGATTTTTTTCTTCGCATCCCGAGCACTTGTAAAAAGTATACGGCGATGGAAGATGAAGGAGCGTTGCGAGAAATTTATTGGTTTTTTCTCGTATTCGCGGCGCGGAGGTTGGAATTATTTATTTGTTAGATAGATTGGTCGGCATGGTCGCAACGTCGAAGCTCATCGCGGAGCGGCGAAAACAGACGCAGGCGGTGGTGGCGGCGGCTGGCTGCCAGCGCGAGTTTATTTGCTACTCCACCTGCGCTGTGCTTCCCTGCCGTCTATGTTCTTGATCAATGGAGAGATTTATTGCACTTTTGGAAAGGCATCGTTCGTTTTCGCTCTCCCATGCGTACGATTCGGCGCGACGCGAACGACGCGATGCGGCGTGTGCTGACTACGAAGTACGGAGTAAGAAGCGACGAAGAAAAAATCAACCATGGTTTGAATTTTAAACCTTGGCCGTAGCCGCGAAAGAAGACGAAGTGCGTATGTGTCTCCCTTCTCTCTAGATACCATAACAGTCTACCCTCCAATCACCATCCCCTTTATGGGTATCTATCTATCGCATATTCTCATCAACTCTTCGTAATATACCTACTACGTTCAAATCGGTAGGTGGGCCCTACGTGCTTACTCATACTACATAGCTGGTCATTAGGATGGGCCTTGATTTTTGAAAAGTTACCTCCTGCAAAAGTTGTTGGCTGGATAGATTAGTAAAATAAAATAAAATATTTCAAAATTGATTCATATCTTCCGATCGCGCAAGAGCCTTCAATTCTTCAAAAATTACCCAAAATTCGATATTTTCAGAAATTTTGAAAAATTGGGAAAAAAATCAAAATTCATTAAAATTAATTTGAAAGCTTATTTAGGGACTATTTAAAGCAAAAAGCGCGGCTTTTTTGAAAAAAATCCATGGATTATGGTTCTTCTAAATTTCTCGTATTTCTTCACCTCTGAAGAAAAATTCAAAAAAGTTATAAAACACCGATTTTTCGAAATAAGTTCTAAAATTGATTTTAATGAATTTTGAATTTTTTTGAAATTTTTGAAAATATTGAATTTTAGGCAATTTTTGAAGAATTGAAGGCTCTTGCACGATCGGAAGATATGAATCGATTTTGAAATTTTTTGTTTAATTTTTCTAGTCTATCCAGCCAACAACTGTTGCAGGGGTTAACATTTCAAAAATCAAAATTTTTGGTTTTTCAGCCCTCCCTATTGGTCATGTGCTAGGTACTAGATAGGTAGTGAAAAGTACATCTACCGAAGTACCTATCTACATATATTTTTAGGTACGAGTCGGTGTATACGCCATGCGGACGAGGACGTGATCACCGATGCTATTTATCGGCGCCTAATCGCCTATCTGACTTCAGTGACGTACCGAAGGCATTTTCCCGGGGGGGGGGGAGAAGAGGTGAAAATCCCAACTCAAATTCTCAAAATTCCCAACTACATATAGCCGATATTAGAATTCCGGAGGGGGGGAGGGGGAAGGTAAGATTCAAATTTGCGAACCAATCCAATTTTTTTCAAACTTTTCCGGCTGATTTCTTAAAATTTACATGTAGGTGCTGTTTTTCCCCAAGTCACGAGGTTTTTTGATTTTTTTTACTCGTTTTCATCATTTTTGCGAACTTTTGAAGTTTTTATAACCCATTACTATAAAAGACCCTTTTTGAGATAAGAAATCTGAATAAATTTTTCATTGGTTAGGTGCTCCAAATTATTATTTTTTTAAACCTACAAGCAATGTCATTGTAGTTGAAAAAACATAGGAAATAGTATATTTGCCTTGAGCGAAGAAAGGGTGGAGTTTCGAAGAAAAATTATAATTTTACATCAATAAAATTTTGTAATTTCAATGTAAAGAATAGGGAGATGGATTTGGCCCGAGCGAAGCGAGGGCGAAAATTTTAGAAAACCTCAAATTGAATGTGCAATAAAATAATGTTTTGGAAAAATAAACTTTAATGAAAAATCAACTGTTTTTACTTTGAAATGATTAAAGCAGAAATATATCATGGCCGAGCGTAGCGAGGCCGAAGCTTTTGAAAAATTGGATTTTCAAATATCAAAAATAAGTTTTAAGGAGTACCTATAAGAACAATGAAATTAATTGGAATAATTTTGAAGAAAAGTGCGAAAAAATCTCTTTTAAATTACAAGTACAACTATAAAAATTTTTTGGTTGACGAGTGAAAATTTTTAAATTGCAAGGTAATTAATAATTTGTTTTCTAAAAAAGCATTTATTGCAACGGTTTAATAATTCTTCGCTGGGAGAATGATCAATTTTCAGTTGGAAAGGGTTGGGAAAATGACTAATTTTCCCAACTAAAAAGTGAAAATTTTGTTGATTTCAGACTGTTAAAATAGGTAACCATTTTATTTACTTATTCATTTTTCATTAAAAAAATAAATACTAATCGTCCCAACTAACATTTTTACTCGTCACTTCGGAGAACGACCAATTTTGAGTTAGAAAAATAACCAATTTTGAGTTGTGAAAATTACCAATTTTGAGTTGGAACAAGTGAAAATTTTGTTGATTTCCAACTTTTGAAATACTTAACTATTTTATTTATTATTTTTCATCAAAAAAATTAATCCCAACTGTCCAATTTTCCCAACTGATGTGTTGAAATATTCAATTTCCCCAACTCACAAGTAAAAAATTTCCTCACAGGGGGGGGGATCTCCCCCCTATCGGTACGTCACTGTCCGACTTAGTTACTAGTACCGTTAGATATTACAATATGCACTACAAATACACGGCGAAACATACTTACCTGCCTAGCTGCCTAGCTGCCTACCTATCTATCAGCCACCTCCGGCTTTTGGTGGTTTTCGATTGCGAGTATTCGTTACGCATAATGATTGCGGATTGGCCCCCGCGCCGCGCCCGAACTATACTGACTTATAACGGCACACTGCGTGACTTTTGCGAGCTGTTTAAATTCTAGAATTTTTCTTTTCTCATTTTCTTTTTTTCTTTGTTTTTTTTTCTTTTGGAAAACCGCACCCATACCCGGCTAATCAAGTCGTACCGTTACGTAGTAGTCCGGCAGGGGACATGATACCTTGCACCCCCTCCCGATTCGCTGGGACCTGGTTTTTCTTGAAGGGGACATCCTAAGGAACATTTTAATCACAGGTGCCCGAAAAAAAAGTTGGCCCCAGATACAAAATGCCAGCCATTTTGATCAACAGGTTTGCTCAAATTTCATACTTCGCTCTGTAACTCGAAAACTAAAGCACTTACGATAAAATGTATAAAGGCCAAAAATATGCAGAATAAAATTTACTACATTTTTTGTCTCTACGTTAATGCGTGAAACTTTTGCGTTCTCGAGATACACGCACGTGAAGTTGCGCGAAGTCCTCTTTAACAAATAATATTACTTATTGTAGGCTATAATTTAAAAATTTTATAAATTTTCGGTAAAATTCTCATAAAAATCACTTGAATGGGTTAAAAGGGGTAAATAAATGACTCTAAGAATTACTCGAGAATAGAGGTGACTTCACAACTTCAAAATTTCATAAAATTTTCATATCCACCCTCCTTTAGGACTCTCTACGTGCTCCCAACATCATCGTACGAAAAAAATGTTTTATACAAAAGTTGTGAAAAATTGGGTCTAGAATAAAAAAGTACTTACTAAGCTACTTTTACTTTAAATCAACCCCTGAAAAGTCTATTGGGAAAAATCATTTTTGAGGGGGAGGGAGGGGAACCTCCATAAAAGTCAAGTATAAGGTCTAGGGTTGCGGATCATCTAGAGGTTAGTCAGGGAGGGGACCACCCTTGACACTTTTTTGTAATAAAAGCTTTGCTAGCCAAAAATGTTTCATTATTTCCTTATTTGCCTGTAAAATAAGTAATATTATTTGTTAAGGATGACTTCGCGCAACTTCACGTGCGTGTATCTTGCAAACACAGAAATTTCACGCATTGACGTGAAAACAAAAAATGTAGCAAATTTTGTGCTAAACATTTTTGGTCTCCATACATTTTATCGTCAGTGCCTTAGTTTTTGAGTTACAGAGCGAAATATGAAATTTGAGCAAACCTGTCGATCAAAATGACCGCCATTTTGTATCTAGAGCCAACTTTTTTTTTGGCCACCCATGATTAAAATGTTCCATAGGATGTCCCCTTCAAGAAAAAACAGGTCCCAGAGGATCGGGTGGGGAGGTGTGTGCAAGGCATCCTATTGCCCCCTGCCGGACTGTAGTCTAAATAAATTTATCAACTAACGGCCGAATCACGGTACAATTTTAGAATTATACGTTTAGTATTTCGTTAAAACTCGAATTTCTGCGTAGCGTAGTACGTAGGTAGGTAGCTAGGTAGCTAGGTAGGTACTACATACCTATATCGAGAAATATCAACTAGCTATTTTATTCATTTATTTAATTTATTTGCGCAGGGGCATCATCATTGGAGCCAAGGTGACCGAATATTTGTTGGAAAAATCACGAATCGTTACCCAAGCTCCGGACGAAAGAAATTACCACGTGTTTTACGAACTTTTGGCCGGGTTAACCGAAGAAGAAAAACTAAAATACGGGCTTCTATCCGCCGACAAATATTTCTACTTGAATCAGGTAAAGTACCTACGTACTCGTACAGCAAGCCAACGCCGACGAAATGGTGTTCGAATTCGATCCCTAAATTCTCGAGTTGTTTGAAAATTCGAATTAATCCAAAATCGAAATACACGCGACGTATTTGAACTCTGAGAGGCTGTATCTCTGTACATAAGTATAGGTACCCGGTATCAACCTATTTGAATAGCGTTCCATCGCATTTACTGTTTCGCTTCTTGTTTATTTTGATGTTTTCCTCTCAACCTATGCTCCGAATTTATACACCATTAACGGATATTTACCTACGTAAATACGAAGAGATGTCTATTAAAACAACACAATTAGTAGGATCGATTCAGCCACAAAAAAAAAAATGACTTATTGGTAAATCTAGATACGGTCTTCAGTGGGTACTGTTAGCTACATACCGGATACCCAAAGCTAAACGTTGCGTTGGGTCGGGCGTCGTGTCGCGTCAAATGAAGGACGGCTGCGTAAGGCGTGCGGTGCGGTACGGTACGAGTACTGAAAACTGAAAACAAGGCGCTTCGAAGAAAAATAAAAGAGTAGGCAGGTGCAGGTACGGAAAGTACTTGGGAAACGAGGAACAAGTACCTAAACTAAACAAGTGCCGCTCTTATTACGGTACCTAACGTAATAAGCGTCTACTTTGCTACAATTTAAGTGAAGTTTTAAAAGCTGCTATTTTTCACGACGAAGCATAGGTACTCCGTACACGGTATACTGCCTAAGCAGTGAGTTGTTTTTTTTTTCCTCGTCTATTTGAAAAACACGTTTGATAAATGACAAGCTGGCGTAATACGCTTTCGTGAGTCGAGTATAACGTCGCGTCGTCTTCGTCGTCGAGTTAAGCCGTATTTAGTTACGTCTTGATCGATTCGAGACTAGCACAGTCGACTAAAAATAAGTAGGTACTTACTTAGGTGCCTATAGGTACCACCTCTACCTACCACCTATTTAGTTACTTACTTACTTTAATACAGGGAGGAAGTTGCGATATCGATGGTAAATACGACGGAGAAGATTTTCAATCCCTATTATCTGCCATGCAAGTGTTAGGATTCACCTCCGAAGAACAAGATACAATTTTCAGGATTCTCGCTTCCGGTAGGTTAAGTTTTGTTCTTTACTACGTATAGGTAAGTAAGAAGTAAGGATCTACATAGGTAGGTACCTACTATCTACCACCTACTATGCATGTACATGTCTACCCGTACATTCTCGAGTAGACCTATATTTGTTACCTATACACTAAAAATCATAAGCGCACTCAGAAATTATTCAAGGGAGGGGCTCAGAATTCGGGAAAAAATAGGGAAGGGCGAAATTTCAATGGAAAAATTCAGCAACTTGTTATTTCGGATTTTCAGTTATTTTTTACTGATCTTTCAGTAAAAATTAACAATTTTTTTTGACAAACTGGGAATTGATTGAGAAATCAATGATTTTTGACTGAAAGATGGGTGAAAAATCAACAATTTTTGAAATTAAAGGGCGTTTTTCGAAAAATCATGTTTCAAGAGCAAAAAAAATCACTTTTTTCACATTTTTGTAATGAAAAATCTCCCGTCTGAGCTTAAGGGGGGAGGGAGGCTCGAGCCCCCTGAGCTCCCCCTTGGGTGCGGAGAAATAGCATCGAAAGAGTTTTAAAAAAATACGTGTTAATCGAAATTTCATCTTCTAAAAAGTTTCCATGTGATGTTCAGAGTCTGTGATAAAGTCGTACCACCCTAGTCCGAGTTGCTTGGAGGTGGACCCCTTATGGGGAAGAAAATTGTTTTGCGCTGATTTCTCTTGAATTTCCGTGGAGGGTTATTTAGACCAAGAAGTATTCCCAACAAAAAATTCAGTTCTCTTCGACCATAGGGGGCTGACCCAAAATTCGACATTTCTGACTAACATTTGAAAGATGATATGTAAATCCGACAAGCTAATTGAGTTTTTCGTTCGAGGTATTTAACTCCCTTACTGATTCTTTGAAAGTATACAAAACGTGATTTTTTTTTTTCAGTAAAAAGTGATCTGAAATAACCACAATTTGTGTAATTCAGGCATGCCACAGAGTCACCTTTTTTAGTGACTTGTCCCCTATTTTCAGGGTTGGTCACTAAAAGTCCCTTTTCTGGCCAAAAGTCACTAAAAGTCCCTTTTTTGTTAAGATTCCCGAACTTCCCTAAAATTGGTGCATAATTTAGCCCCCCCCCCCCCTTGGGGAGTAAGAGGGTTCAAATTGTGGATTTTCGTCTAACTTTCGAAATTACGCACTAATGAAAAAATAGTTGAAACAAAAGTTGTGGAACATTAAAAAACAAACAATTTTGTCATTTATCATTTTCTCTCAGGATGTCATGGGAAGGAGCTAGGGCCTTCAGAAAAAAATCAATTTTGAAAAATTCCCATTACCTCAAATAATTACCAATAATCGAGTTAATCGACTTTTAAGACTGTTTTTTTTTTGCATAGTACATCCTATTACTAAGTAGAATAAGAAAAATGTACAACCGACCCCTCATCTCAAAGTAGGGGGTGGACCCTCTGTAGGAAGATCCGCCTTTTCCCCTAAGAATAGCTAAGCTACAGTGAACAATTCTAAAAATTGGTCCAAACAAACGTTGTAGAGTGTTAAAAGACGAACATTTTACTTTTTTTCTACGTGGTCTTGGGAGCGAGTTATTGCTGAAAGAAAAAAAAATCGGCGCAGCGTTCAGAAATATTTCCCTAATTTTGAACCCCCATTTTCAGCACTATCGCAGAGAGAAATACAGTTTGAGTTATAATCTTTTTATGGGGGGGGGGGGGTAATTATTTATGAAAAAAATTAGTCGATTTTTTCGAAAAATAGGTCACTTTTTGCCCCATAAAAAGTCACTAAAGTCACTATTTTCCCCCAAAATCTGTGTGGCATGCCTGGCCACTAATTTTAAAGAGTCAGTAGCAGGTGGGTTAAACATCCCGAATGAAAAAGTTGAACAGCTGGTCGGATTCGTCTTTTAAAAATGTACTCGTGCATGGAAAATACTAAATTTCTCAAAAATAAAATTTTGAGGTTGTTTTATACTTAATAGAAAAATTTCGTTTTTTTGCTATTTCAGCCAAAAATATCCATTTTTGGCACGCGATGGCTCAGCCCCTTAGGGTCGAGGGAACTTGAATTTTTTGCGAGTAGGTAAGTATCTACTTCTACATAGGTACATCTAAATACCTCTCATACCATGCTCATACCCCCACGTGAATTTGAGCAAAATCGGTGCAAAACATTCTCTAATTTCATAAGAAGGTCCGCCCCCACAAAAAGGGAGGAGCTGGAGCGGGATACTTTTATCACAGACTTTTGACATCGTATTGTGGAAGCTTTGTAAGCAATAAAATTGCGATTAACATAATATATATTTTTTTAAATACATTTCTCTTATACTATAACTGGGAAAAGTAAGTTAGTATTGGACATTTCGCAATAAATTGAATAACCTGATAAAAAAAACCGCACATTTTAGTCTATCCCCTGCTCCTCCTCCTCCCATCATCCTTCACTCTAACTTCTCTTTTCCCAACTGCAACGTCAGCTTTTCGGATGAGTGCAATTTGTCACCACTTTGCAATAACACTTTTGGAATGCATCGTAGCCATTGCATACTCGTATAACATACAAATAATTATGTACATTATTTATACCTACTTACCTACTTATGAACGAATTGTGGTTTGTTGGCAGTTTTACATTTGGGAAACGTGTACTTTCATCGCAAACAATTGAAACACGGCCAAGAAGGCGTCGAAATCGGCTCGGACGCCGAGATCAGATGGACAGGGCATTTATTAAGATTAGATGCGGACGGTATCAAGCAAGCTTTAACCACTAAAACGACGGTAAGATTTGAGACACGTTTGGACTTGGTTTCAAATAGAAAGATTGAACGACTAACGTTGGTTTCGCAGGAAGCGAGAAATGAAAGATTATTTACGGCGCTGAATATAGATCAAGCATTAGACACGAGAGACGCTTTCGCAAAAGCCCTGTATAGTTCGCTCTTTACCTGGCTGGTTGCTCGAATCAACCATATCGTTTACAAGGGTACTAAAAGAACTTCGGCCATATCTATACTCGATATATTCGGATTCGAAGATTTTAAGGTACGTATGGTGACTATAAACATAACGTTTAGGTACCTACCTAGATAAAGCAGCTCATTTTCACCCGATTTCCACCTACCTGTACCTACTATCTATCTATAGGTACGTATAAGCGAGATTATTACGTGCTTACGTTGGTGTTTCAGGAAAACAGTTTCGAGCAGCTGTGTATCAATTATGCGAATGAAAATTTACAGTTTTATTTCAATAAACACGTTTTTAAATTGGAGCAACAGGAATACGCAAAGGAAAAAATCCAATGGCAGAATATTACGTTTAACGTAAGTGGTTTTATACCTATCTATTTTTACATAGGTACGGTAATTGTAGTGAGTGGTGCTTACAGCACATTTATTGTAAATACTCGTAGGTTGTACATTATGCAGTGTGTTGGAGTAATAATTGACGAGTAGGGTGAGCCATTTTGCAATGTTTCTCCGTAAATTGAGAATTGAGTGGGAGAGACAAGGAATTTTGTTTGGACCTCAAAAAGACCCGATTAATTTTATGATGCATTTCTCTCTGACTCGTCCATTACACCTACCCCATCACATTTTAAATTAGGTAACTGTATGTACATATACAGGGTGTTCCATGAATCGTCTGCCAAACATATTTTTTTTTGATATAACCGGGTACCACTAAAAAAAAAAACGAGATGAACATGTTGCCTATCTCAAGAATTTAAGGGGCAAATGCTGCTTCTAAAAAAATCACGTCAAAAAATTTTTTTGACCATGGGAATGGATAGTATTTTGAAAACTGAACAAATTTTCACTATATGACTTTTTGTCTGCAATTTTTTTTTTCAAAAACAATTTTTAAAAAATCAACTAATCAAGATAATGGATAGTACGTTGAAAGCAGAAAAATTTTGTTCTGTACACTTTTTGCCTAACATCAAAAATCAAGGGGCCAAGGGTCATTTAAAATTGGGATAATTCGAAAATTTTTTGAAGCCCACGTATTTTGCGCAGGCATAAAGTGCACAGAACAAAATTTCTTCAGTTTTCAATGTACTATCCATTCCCTTGATTAGTTGATTTCTTAAAAATTGTTTTTGAAAAAAAAAAATTTGTAGCCCCTTCAATTTTTGAGTTAGACAAAAAGTCATATAGTGAAAATTTGTTCAGTTTTCAAAACACTATCCATTTCCATGGTCAAAAAAATTTTTTGGCGTGATTTTTTTAGAAGCAGCATTTGCCCTTTAAATTCTTGAGATAGGCAACATGTTCATCTCAAGTTTTTTTTAGTGGTACCCGGTTATATCCAAAAAAATATGTTTGGCAGACGATTCATGGAACACCCTGAATCTACAAGAAAAAATTGAAATTCAAAAAAAAATTGTCAAAATTATAGTAATAGGTGCCTGTTTAGATGTTTTCGCCCATAAATAAATTGGGCCTAGCTTTTCTCTTTTACTTCATAGGTATTACTTTTTCCGCATTATTTTTGCAAAAAAATTGGGAATTTTTTTTGCAAAAATCTTGTTTGAAAGGTCTGAATACGGATATTTTTTGAAAAACTGTCATAATAGTGGGAGGGAGGGTAATGATGGCAAAATTATGCTTTTAGACAAATTCAATATTTTTTTTTGTATGTACCTATTTTAAGAACGAATAATTTTCACGAGATTATTTTGAAATCTAGACACAACTTCCCGACTGTCCCTATTCAAGTTTTGAAGATAAATACCAATCTATACATATAGGTAACTACCTAAATATTTGTGTGTAATTCATGGTCCATATGTATAGGATAATCTCCCAGTGATACACCTGTTGTCGAAAAAACCAGTCGGAATACTCCATTTGTTGGACGACGAATCAAATTTCCCAAAAGCAACGGATTCTTCGTTTTTAGAAAAGTGTCATTATAATCACGCTCTGAACGAGTTATATTCGAGGCCTCGTTTAAACGTCCCGGAATTTGGTATCAGGCATTTCGCCGGCCCTGTCTGGTATAATGTGGATGGATTTTTGGACAAGAACCGAGATACGTTACGGACCGACGTAGTAGATTTGTTGATTTCAAGCTCATTACCGGTAGGTATTTTATAGACACCTGTGATGATTTGATTGGCGATCAAATACCTAGGTAAATTACGCGTGCACGATTTTCGTTTTCATTTAGATGGTCAGTAAAATGTTTACGGCTTTGAGGAATACGTACGAAACCAACAAAACGTTGAACAAGGCCAACGGAAGATTCGTTACCATGAAACCTCGAACACCCACCGTAGCCGCCAGATTCCACGATTCGTTGCAGCAATTGTTGGAATCTATGTCCAAGTCAGTATTACTCATCTACAGGTTACCTCGGTTACCTCCAGTGCTTTTAAAATTACAGTAATGTACTAGGTAGCGTGCAGATAGCTAGGTAAAGAAATAATAAATGATGAATGATGGTCGATGATCAAGTTTCTGATAATTAAAAATAAAAAAGGGAATTTTTTGGAATTCGACCATTAAAAAAATAAATATTCTGGTGGCTGTAGGTAAATTTTTTTTATAAATTTTGCCTACGCAAAATTCTATCATCAAAAGATGAATATTCAAAGGAGAATACTTGGAATCGCGGTTTTTTCTTCATAACTTTTTGGAATACGATACCTACAAAAAAAAATTATATCATCAGTACTGCGAAAAGCATAAATATGCCTGAATACTGGGAGAAAACTTGGCATAAAAAATAGCAAAAGACTGCTTGTCCGAGTTCCTTACCAAGCACCATTTTTAAAACAATTGACTTCGGCATCATTCAGGTAGGGGATGGAAAGCTACTTTCTGCAGCTTTCTCGTACGAGTGGTTTCACATTCGTCGCACGCTACTGAATGTACTTACCAAATAGCTACGTACGACGCTTGAAACATCGATTTCCATTTCAGATGTCACCCTTGGTTTGTACGTTGCATAAAACCGAATTCGGAAAAGGCCGCGATGAAATTCGACATGCCCGTCGTACTCGAACAACTGCGTTACTCAGGAATGTTGGAAACGATACGCATACGTAAACTCGGATATCCGGTTCGAATGAAATTCTTAGAATTTGTCGAAAGATACCGATACCTTTTACCGACCAGGATGTGTACTCCGAGAGGAGCGCCCGCCAGGTACGTTTAGGCGTAAGCTACCTACGTTTATAGTTGAAGCGACAATTCGTCCGATTGTTTAATTTTCGCTTTCCTCCGTTTACGACAACTTGCGCAGAGAACTGTGTCATATCATACTGGAAAAACACGGCGAAGATTATCAACTGGGTACTACTCGTGTGTTCCTGCGAGAAAATCTGGAACGCCAGTTGGAGAGAGAAAGAGCTGAAATTCTACACAAGGCAGCCATGATCATACAACGTAACGTTCGAGGTTTCTTGGCCCAGAAACGATACCAAAATGCCAAACACAGCGCCATCAAAATCCAATCTGCCGTTAGAGGTTGGAAAGAGCGCAAGAAATATGTTGTGTTGAGAAGAGGTGTCATTAAAACGCAGGCATTGTATCGTGGTAGGAAACAGAGACACCGCTATAACCAGCTTAAGGTAAGTCGCGCTGGTACTTGCTCCTTTAGTAAATAAGAGGTATCTACCTATATACTTAACCAGCTATGGTACTTGAACTTGAGTTAAAATATTCTTCTATCCCGCATAACAGGAGGAATTGAAACGTCGAGCTGAATTGGCTCGAGAAAGAGCTCGCGTGAAAGCGCAAAAAGAAGATCAGGAACGCACGTCGAGGGCAATTTCAGGAGTAAATCATTTAGACGTGCCGGCTGAATTGGCGTTCGTATTTAACAAATTAGAAGGTAAATTGGAAAATTCCCATCAGATGAGAAAATGTTGGGCAGCTTTGGATAGATATTTGGCCACTCCCAGGCTCATGTAATGGTCAACTATATCTCAATTTTTCTTCTTATAGACACGCAACCGGTCCATAACGAACGTCAAATAGTCAAAGTTGTGGGACCAGTTGTAGAAAAGAAAGAAATGTACGAATTACCAATTGATGTCGATCAACACGTGTTCTCTAAATTTACCAATATCTACTTTAAGGTAAATACGTTCTTACTAACCTATCTATCATCCTACCTAACTAATTACTAGGGCTGAGATTTTTATGCGCTATCAAATCGATTATAAGCGCTTATAAAAAGCGATTAAAATTGCCTAAAAAAGCATTTATATGCGCTATCAAACCCCACCATGCAGCATATCAAAATGTAGGTATTTTTAATCTGAATGCGGAAATGCTTTCAAAATTACTAAATTAGAATAAGGAAAGAAGTAAAGGGAGAAAATCATCGAACTTTTATAAAATTATGAATTATGAGAAGGAAAAAAATCGAACTTTTATAAAATTATGAATTATGAGAAGAAAAACATCGAACTTTTTATTTTAAAATTTTCGTGAAAACGATGCGACCACAAATCGAAAACTCGTTCGACAAGTCATAGACAAAATCTTGATTTTTTTTTTTTAATTTTGAAGAGTTGATTTTTTTAAGCTCAAAATTTCAACTTTTATGCTGTTTTTTAGTGATTTTTTTTCAAATATGCGAGAACGGTCGAAATAAGCGTAAAATAAGCGGTTTAAGGGCCTTTTTTTGGCTAAAATAAGCATTTTCAAGCAATTACGTCGAAATAAGCAAAAATATGCGATATCAAATTGCATAATTCGGCGTAGAAATGCATGAATCGCAAAAGAAACCATGGTATGCGGTATCTACTATCACGCTATCAAATATGCAATATCATAAAAATCTCAGCCCTACTAATTACATAATACATAATATCTATGAATGGAGTATAATAATTATTAGGTAAAAAGGTACGTTACATACGCGGGGAGCAGACCTATACCTAGCAGACTGCTCTATACCTACATTATGTATGGTAGGGTGGATCGAAAGAATAGAGCTCCCACTCATAGTGAACTAACTAACCAATTTTCGTCCAAATTTATTTTGATCCGCGATAATGTAGGTATCTACATACTAGGTATTAGATGCAACAAGTATCCAAAAAACACTTGGGACGGTTTTGAAGTAATTCTAACACCTTATTTTTTTCTGCCAAGTACCCGAAAGGAGATAGAATTGGAGAAATTAGGCGTCAATTTTTGTGTGTAAATCTTTATTGATGTTTTAGATTGATTTGTAGAACGAATAGAAATTCATTTCTATTGCTGAGAATTTTCAAGTTGGAAGTTTTTTTTAGATTAGCAAATTTTATGGCAATCTCTGAAGAATATTGCTTCCTAATAAACGTTTTCAAAAGCTCAAATTTTTAAAGAAATCCAAATCCCGAGATTTTTCTTCAATTATGTTGGATTAAGGAATGCCAAAATGTGACTACATGTTTATTTTTTCTAGTAGAAAGTGTAGGTTTAAAAAAACACAAAGGGGGGTTCTGCGCCAGGAGGAGCCATACCAATTGAAACAAATGAGTATTTCTCGGATTAGGTAATGTCAGAATGTGGTCACATGTTTATTTTTTCTAGTAAAACGCATGGGTTCAAAAAAACACACGAGGGGGTTCTGCGCCAGGAGGAGCCATACCAATTAGAACAAATGAGTATTTCTCACATTTGGTAATGTCAGAATGTGGCTTCATGTTCATTTTTCTAATGAAAAGTGTAGGTTTTGAAAAAAAACATGAAGGGGGTTCTGCGCCAGGAGGAGCTATCCCAATTAGAACAAATGAGTATTTCTCGGAATAGGTAATGTCAGAATGCGACCACATGTTCATTTTTTTCTAGTAAAAAGCATGGGTTTAAAAAAACACAACGGGGGTTCTGCGCCAGGAGGAGTCATATCAATTGAAAAAAATGAGTTTTCCTCACATTAGGAAATGTCAGAATATGGCTACTTGTTTGTTTTTAAGGCCCATTTATACTGGCACTGAATTTGTCACTGAAAAAGTTGAATCTGTGTTTTCTTATGGAACAGTTTATAATGAGGCATTGAAAGATTCCCTATCCTTTCCATGAAAAGTTAAAATATTTTAACTTTTCACTGACAAATTCACTGCCAGTATAAATGGGCCTTTAGTAGTAAAAAGTGTAAGATCTAAAAAACACTATTGGCGGGGGGGGGGTCTGCGCCAGGAGAAGTTTTACCATTTGAAATAAATGAGTATTTCTCAGATTAGGTAATATCAGAATGTGGCCACATAATATTTATATTTTCTAGTAAAAATCATATTTTTAAAAAATCACATTTTTAAAAAATCACAAAGGGGGGTTCTGCGCCAGGAGGAGCCATACCAATTAGAACAAATGAATATTTCTCACATTTAGTAATGTCAGAATGTGACTACATGTTTATTTTTCTAATAAAAGTGTAGTTTTTGAAAAAAAAAAAACATAAAGGGGGTTCTGCGCCAGGAGGAGCTGTCCCAATTAGAACAAATGAGTATTTCTCGGATTAACTAATGTCAGAATGCGACCTCATGTTCATTTTTTTTTTAAAGCATGGGTTTAAAAAAACACAATGGGGGGTCCTGCGCCAGGAGGAGTCATATCAATTGAAACGAAATAGTTTTCCTCACATTAGGAAATGTCGGAATATGGCTACTTGTTTGTTTTTCCTAGTAAAAAGTGTAAGTTCTAAAAAAACACTATTGGAGGGGGGGGTCTGCGCCAGGAGAAGTTTTACCATTTGAAATAAATGAGTATTTCTCAGATTAGGTAATATCAGAATGTGGTCACGTGTTTATTTTTTCTAGTTAAAAGCATGGGTTCAAAAAAAACACACGAGGGGGTTCTGCGCCAGGAGGAGCCATACCAATTAGAACAAATGAGTATTTCTCACATTTGGTAATGTCAGAATGTGGCTACATGTTTATTTTTCTAATGAAAAGAGTAGGTTTTGAAAAAAAAAAACATAAAGGGGGTTCTGCGCCAGGAGGAGCTATCCCAATTAGAACAAATGAGTATTTCTCGGATTAGGTAATGTCAGAATGCGACCACATGTTCATTTTTTTCTAGTAAAAAGCATAGGTTTAAAAAAAAACAACGGGGATTCTGCGCCAGGAGGAGTCATATCAATTGAAACAAATGAGTTTTCCTCACATTAGGTAATGTCAGAATATGGCTGCTTGTTTGTTTTTTCTAGTAAAAAGAGTAATTTCTAAAAAAACACACACAATGGGGGGGGTTCTGCGCCAGGAGAAGTTTTATCATTTGAAATAAATGAGTATTTCTCTGATTAGGTAATGTCAGAATGTGGCAATATGTTTGTTTTTTCTAGTAAAAAGCATATGTTTAAAAAATCACGAGGGGAGGGGGGTTCTGCGCCAGGAGGAGCTATACCACTTGAAACAAATCGCACCTCCAGTGCAATAACAACACATCTCAAAAAAAATCAAATTCTTTATTTTTGATGTAAATTGATAACTGATCAAAGATAAGCACGTTTCGGAAAAAAATACGAAGGTCAATTTTTTTTGAGATGTGTTGTTATTGCACTAAGGGTGCGAAATGAGTATTTCACGGAATAGATAATGTCAGGATGTGGCTATATGTTCATTCTTTCTGGTGAAAAGCGCAGGTTCAAAAAAACACAAAGGGGGTTCTGCGCCAGGAGGAGCTTCAACATTCGAAACAAATGAGTATTTCTCGGATTAGGTAATGCTAGAATGTTGCGACATGTTTATTTTTCTCAAAAAAACAAAAAGGGGATGCCCAATTATGAGGTTATTGGTTCAGATTGATGCGGAATTTCTAATCGCACTTTTGTAATGCGGTAACAGAGATTCTCAGCAGGTGGCGCCACCCAAAAATGGCAAAAAAAAACTGGGTTCCTTTCAAAAATGATCCTATTTTAAAGTCTTCTCATTCTGTCCGCAGTTGGACAGGAAATTCAAAAGTTTTGTGGGATAGGTATGCGATAGTCCGCTTGATAGATGAGTACATATTGTGTTATAGGTATTCAGTCAGGTGTCTAGTTGATCTTGGTTATTTACCAATTATCTAAATAATGTGATTGATTTTTCAGTCTCATGTTTGGGGTATGAAACGAGAACCAATTAAAACACCGTTCCTTCACAAGAATAAAGATTCAGATTACGCGGATTCTTTGGCTTTATTCAAGTTGATTTTACGCTTCATGAACGACGAATCGTTAACTGATCGCAAAGAGCAAGTGTTGGGGGATTACATTTGCTACAAAGGTTTGACTAACGAGAAATTACGCGACGAAATACTTTGCCAGTTGGTCAATCAGACGTGGCGAAACGACGTGCAAGCCAATAACGAAAAAGGCTGGTTATTGATGGCCAGTTGTTTGTCGGTATTTCCGCCATCGTCCAATTTGTACAAATTTCTTCTAAAGTACGTCTCAGATCACGGATACAATGGCTATAAAGCGATATGCCAGCAGAAATTATTGCAATCCCATAATCAGTGGGCTAGATTGTATCCTCCTTGTTTGCTAGAATGGAAAGCCAATCGTAAGAAAATACATACCGCCGTGCAGGTAAGCGCCCAAGTTTATCTTTCATTTTTCTTCCCTTCCCTTCTACTCACATTCGCGTGGATTTGTTAGGTGCATTTTGCGGACGGTGAATCGGTAACGGCTGATTTGAATTCGTGGACTCGATGCGAAACTCTGTGCGAAACTGTGTTAGCCGACAAAGGTATAGCCGAATGTCACGGATGGACTGTCACGTTGGATAACAACGAAGATCAACGCAATGGCTTGGATTACGTTTTTGACGTAATTTCTGAAATGGAGTTACCGCACGGATTCCCTATCCACAAACAGAATGTTATTCCAACTAGTCAAAAAGTTAGTACTCGGATTTAAGGTATTCTAGATGAACTTTAGTATCTTCCTACTCATGCCGAATAATTTTTTACATAGGCTGAACCATATTCGACAGCTCGTAGACCAACGGTACCTCCTCCTCAACCACCAGTAAATGTAACTTCGGTAAGTGAATTGAAAAAAATCGTATCCTTTTGTGAAAAATTACTAAAATTGCAAACGTAAGTATCTACATACTGTGTATCGTTTGACAGAACGCTCAACCGAAGATGAGATCAATTTCTCGCGATCATATAGTCGAAACCGGTCTATCAAGACAATCTGCCTTGAACGACAGGTATTTCGAAAAAGAAAGCACTCGTTCGCGCAGCTTGGACAATCTCCTATCTCCGGTAAGCAAAATTTTCGACAATTACTATGTCGTAGGTGTTTGGATATTTTACGTTAGCTGAAGCTACGTTTTTCTAATCTACCAACGCTTCTACTCCTAACAAATAAAAAAAAAAAAGGAAAGTGAAAAGGAAATTAAAAAAAGCTGGATGAGTAAAAGTTTTTTCAAACTCGTATAAAAATTCATTTTGAGCGATGATTTTGGTATTCGTGTAAAAAACTCGCCACTATCGAGTTTTACAATTTGTGTGCTTTTCTATTCGACTGCGGTTGGTTGGTTGTTGGGTAGTGGTACGTGCTGAGTGCTACGTGTACACATGCAATGATGAGGCGAAAGGCGAAAAAATTTTAATTAAAATGACATCTCGACTAAATACGCGAGAATGGAATAACATCGTGCTGTACCAAGTACCAACCAGACGACGAAACGTTTAAGGAATTTGTCGAATTTAAAACGCTCGTGTACCTAGCTATAAACGCGTAGGTTGAAGTTAAACGATAATATAATCGCCCTTTTACTGAGGATAAAATAGGAAAGGAAAGAAACTACGACTTGGGCTTTTGTATCAACGTTTTTAATTTATTTGACAATAAAAAAACGGGTGTAGGTAATGGAAAAAAAATTGACGCTTTGTGTTGAAATTTTTTCCACCAGACGATTACAGCGAAGAGCGCGGCGGAGAATCCATTAAAACTGGAGAAATTAGGATTATCGCATAGTCGGCTCAATGACAGGTATCATTCGCAGTCGATGGAAAGGATTCAAGAAATTTCCCCCGATATAGACGTCGAATTGAGTAAAGTGGAAGACGATAATTTGGAATCCGTTAGCCAGAGGGGAGAAAACCGAAAATACAGTTTGACTGGGTGAGTCTGAATATAGATGTATGGTTTACACATTAGGTACCTACGGGAAATACACGAAGGTGCCAAAACTGTTGGCGTATTTATTTGAAAAAAATATGATGATGAGCTTTTATTACGTTACCTTCTTTTTTAATTGAAAAAATATTTTACACGAAACGCTTGTTATTTATACAGGGCCTGTTCGGACGTACTGGGCGTAAATAGTCAACTAGACTTTGATTTTTCCGATTTAACGCGAAGCGAAGATGATAAAGGAAGTTATATGAAAGGCCATCCGAGGTAAATTATCGTTACGATGAAGCGAAAAGCGTCGCGACACGACACGACGACGAAGACGAAAAGGGTGAAAAAAAGTCTATTATTAATCGGCGATGTAATTAATTGCGCGTGTTTCTGACATTTAGATTTATCAAGTCGCAGTACGCCGGAAAACGCGCCGCTCCTGGAAGCCATTCGAGTCGGGCTCAAATTGAAACGAGATATTCCGCTGATAAATCTGACGTCGGAGTTAAGAGTTCGGCACTTTCGGATACCAGCGAAGCTCCTTCTTTAGGTAGGTATTTTTTTTCGTAGGGTACCTACCTATTCGTTTTCGTTTCTACGTACCTATTAGCGGAGGCAGGACACCTTACCCTATACTTAGTATATGTCCGTCGCCCATCCTTATCTTAATTACGTTCACTGACCGTCGTCAAATGAGCGTTTCCGCTTTACCCGACAATATCTTTATCTGTGATACACGTTTAATCGTTACGTCGTCGCACGCAGCTTCCCACGTTCGAAGAGTTCGTGTTCCGTCGCAAGCCTCCGATGTGGATCAATTCCTCGACGATCTATTCAATCCGGTTTTGGATCAATTGTCCGATGCTCGATCATTGGCTGCGTCTATCAAAGGCACCGAAACCGATTTCAAAGAGTTACTTTCGCGACCGAACGTGCTGGCTGGACGTATTAAAGGCGGAGGTAAAGGAGTCGGTGGAGTTGGCTCTCATCAAGTAAGGATTCGCATGGATTTGCAGTCGAGTGCTGTCTTACTCCTCGAAACCGTTTGAGCGATTTCTCAACATCGCTTTGTCGTTTCTTCAGACCAGCACTCAGAGTCCCACTTCCGCATCGTACAGCTTCAATCCGATGGTCAGCTCGCCACCTTCGATAATACCGGGGTTAATATCGCCGCCGTCTTTACTAATGCCCTCGGTTCCGCTGTACAACGCGCAAGGAGCCGTATCATTGGATGCTGCCACAATGGCGCAGGGATACATGCCGGTGCCTATCTATAACATGCAAGGTAAGCACTTACTCTTAGGTATATCAGGTTTACTACGAGGCCCGTGACAAATGATTTTTACACTGTTGGTGATCTAAATAAAAAAAAAATACGTAAATTCTCAAAAACTAAGCTCCCTAAGAAAAAACTGATTGGACCTTACAGAAAGGAAATTTTACGCTCTACAATTTATGTTTCATTCATTTTTTTCTTAGGGTCCTTTCTTTTCCCAGAAAATCGACTTTAAGAGTCAAAATTCACTTTTAAAAAATGTAAATCAAATTTTTGACAAAAAATTCCAATATTATGAAAAATTTTGACGTGCTGGAATTTTTAATTTATTTTCTCGTGATCAGCGCGAAAAATACTATAACAATTACTCATTAAATTGCAAACAGCATTTTCTTTTTTTCGTTTTGATCACTACCTATTTTTTTTGTCTGAAATTTTAGTGTAATGGAGAAATTGAAATCAGCGCTAAATTTTAAACCGAAAACAGTTAAACGCTTTTTTAAGAAATTTTTTCACATTGCTGACCTTTTCTGGTAGGGTTACTAAATCTTGGAAATTTTTGCTACACCCGGAAAAATTCCAGCTTTTATTCCCTCCAAAAATCTTGGTTTTGCTACACCCGGAAAAAATTTTGGATGCCACCACTGCCCCTTGGCCATTGATTTAAAAACTGAATTTTGCAGATTTTTTACTCGTTTTTTTGATTTTCATCTTTTGATACCTAGCAAAATAAAATTGCAGGTAAGTGATCTGAATTTTTAAAAAAATTGAGAAATATAGGCTACTAGTCACCAATACGTTCATTCTTTCAATGTTTTGAATTCGAAAAATCTCTTTTGGAGTATTTTTTGTACAAATTTTACAACTCGTTAAGTAGGTACCTACCTTTTAAAAAATGCACTTGATGGTATTTTTGAATACGAAGTTAACAAAGTGTCAAGTCTAAAATTCCCTTCTTTTTTCAACATTTCAGACTTCATAATTTTTACATATCATCTTGAAAGTTTAGATTTTCACTTTCAACTAAAATGAAGATTTTGTTACCTCGAGTAAGAGCAATAATACTCTTCACTCGAATAATTTTTCATCAATTCAGCTGACCACTTTGATTCATTTAGACGAATTCTTAATGCTAAAAATACGGGTATATGGTTTCTAAGAATATATTTCTGTTGCCATAAGCGCACCCAGGGGGACTCAGGAGGCTCGAGCCCCTCCCCCCCGCTCGGCAAGGAGATTATTTTATCATAAAAATGTCAAAGAAGAGTATGATTCTAGTAACATGTTTCTTGATTAAACATAGTTACCGGTACCCCTCTTTAAATTTAAATCAGTTTTTCAGAAATTTTGTCTTTTTTAATCAGTGAAATAATTTTCATTGAAAATTTGTGATTTTTCACTGATTTTTCGGTAAAAAATTATCAATTTCTCAGTCCATGCCCCAACCACCTTCTGAAAGCAATGGTTTCCTCATCCCCTTCTTCCAAACAAAAGGTGTGATTTGAGTTTTTTACACCTCTCTGAACTACTGACCTCCCATTTGGAGACCACTTTTTGGCTTCTACGAGGGAGTTCAAAAACTGTTAATCACGAATTTGAAGATTTTTCAATGTTTACCGAATTCAACTTGCTCGTTCAAAAACTCAAAATCAAGCGAAACTTTTGTTTTATGATTACCTACCCGAAATGATTTTTAAAGAATTTTCTCAACAAAAATTTATGGAAATACTGCCAACTGTATTATTTTGATTCGCATACCTAATTTTTATGAGATTCAAGTTGCTTATTCAGTTAGAGATTTGAAAATTAATTTGGTACCTAAGCCAAACATTTTTTGGTCATGAAGATGAATTAAAATCATTTTTTTGAAAACTTTTTGGCGCAGTGATGTGAACTCCCAGGAAAAAAAATTAGATCCAATCGGATCTAAAAAAGCGCCATTTGTCGGATCCAAGTGGATCCAAATAGATCCAATTATAGACATTTTTCTCCTTGAATTAAGATAAAATTTGATCCAATTGGATCTAATTGGATCTAATTTTTCTAACTCCACTACAAATTTTTTTTCTCCTTTACAGGGCAAAGAAATGTTATCCAATTAGATCCAAAAAGGTCCGATTAGATCCAAAAAGATCCGATTAGATCCAAAAAGATCCGATTAGATCCAAAAAGATCCGATTAGATCCAAAAAGATCCAATTGGATCCAAATTTTTTCAATTTAAAGAGAAAAATGTCTTTAATTGGATTAATTTGGATTTGTTTGTTGTATCTACTAATATCCACTTGGATCCGATTTGATCGCGCCATTTTTCGGATCCAATTAGATTCAATTGGATCTGATCAGATTCGGTCGGATCTAATTTTTTTCCCCAGGGCTAAAATTTAATTTTAAAGAAGTGCGAATCAAAGTACAGTTGACAGCACTGCCATAAAAATTTGTAATTATTCATGTAAGTTATACGTTTACTACATATGTTTTCTTGTTTTCGTTTATCAGATCAAACACAGTCAGGTGATCCGAGCGTGTTCGCTTATCAAGCGAATTTACAACAGGCATTTTTGCAATCGGCTATGGCGCAAAATATTCGAATGCAACAGCAATTATTAGCTCAAAACCAAGCTTTCCAGCAAATTTTACTGCAGCAACGTATAAGCGTAAGATTGATTATTATTTTCGCAATGCGAATTGTTTTCGTTGTCGTTTTCTTAACAATTGTTTACTTGTACGTGTGTGCAGCCGAATGAAAATGGCACTCCGCAAAAAGGTAACAAATCCACACCGATATCCAACGCTGCCAATAATCATCACACTCAAGTAAGTCGAATAAATTCTCTGGTCGTTTACTTTGAAATGCGATTCACGCACTCGCAAATAGAATTGAGGGTTTCATTCGAACAGGGGCCTTATGCCCCAGGGCGTATTCTAAGAAAATTTTGGAGCTGCACAAACATAGTTCCATTGAGAATTTTTTTAAGGTTTACTGCTCCCTGTCGAGAGAAGTACGACCCTCCGTAATTTTTTGGCATAGCCGGAGATGAACCTAATTTTTTTAGGGGTGGAGGGAAGGGCTTCAGCCCCAGTTGAAAAGGAAAGAAACATGAAACAAAAATGTTTATTTTCGACCCTCCAAAAATTTTTCTATCAGCAATACATCATTTTTGTTTAATATCGCTTCAAAATAGTCAATTTGCTGGGGTGAAAGGAAGAGAGTTCGTATCATAATTTTGATAAGAATTGTGTGAATTTATCGACCCCGAGCGAAGGGATGGCGAAAATTTTTGAAAAAATTAGCATCCAGAAATAAAAATTTCTTCATTTTTTAAATCAATGCCATATTTTAATAAAAGAATGCGAAATTTTCAACGTCTATCTCTTGTACCTATATATTTTAGGATTCATATGCCCGAGCGAAGTGAGGGCTAAGATTTGAAAAACTGATAACTTTCAGAAAGAAAATATTTGTTTTTTAATTAGTTTGTTGTTTGAAAACATTCCATTTCTTTGAAGTAAAAATTTCGCGTTTTTTAAAGTTTTTTTGCGTGGTAAATCAGCGCACGTCTTCGTAAATTTGCAGATTTACATGCAACAAAATTTACCAATTTAGGTGACTTACAAGATTTGAAGACTCTTTGAAAAAATTTCCTAAATAGTCGAGAAGTTTGCCTTTTTAAAATAAAATTTTCCGACTTCTTGTGGAAAATTTTTTGAGTTTACATTTTCTGATTTTTTGAAAACATTTGCCGATTTCCAACGAAATTTGCCAGCTTTTTGATAAAATTTAATACCTACCTTAATTTTTATTCAGTAGCTTGAAAAAATCAGGAAATTCGTCACATACTGATAGTTTATTCCTTGAAAATTAAATATCTAAAAAAATTTTATGTGTGAAACATTTGCATGAAAATGATTTAGGGAGCTAATTCAACATTTGGGGGATTTGCCCCCTCCCCCCGTACCCCCTCTACCTCCGTCTTTATCGCTTGGTTTAACGACAACGAATCACGCTCAAAAATGGGAACTAAAGCAAGGGAGCAGGAGTGGTATAAGTACATTTTTGAGCAGGTGAATATATGTAATAGGAAATGAAATGGTTAATTCTGAAATAAGAAAAAAGGTGGAGAAAAAAATTATTAGTTTGAATTTTTATGTTATTAATTTACGTAATTTTGTGAGATTTTTATTGATTCTTTTTTGTCATTTGAGTATAATAAAAATTATTAAAATGTTCAAATTTTTGAAACTGCACAATTCTTTTTGGAGCTGCACGTTAGAATACGCCCTGTTATGCCCGTAAGGCTTCTATTCGGACGAATCGTTCAATTTACCAAATAAGTAGATAAGTAGCCTATTACTGAATGTTACTTAATGATTGGAAACGATGACGCAGATATACAGATCTGGTTCACCGCATTCTACGTTTACCAACGTTCTTTCCGAGCTGAAAAGTCGAAAATCTTCGGCCGAGTCAAATTCAAAGGTAAGAAGGTGCAACCAGCATATATGTTCATAATTCGTATCTGCCTATTAAGTACAAGTACCTAGTTTATGATTTATTGATTACGTTTGATATTTGCACAGTCGGTCGTTCCGCCTCCACCACCGTTACCGCCGCCGCCTGAATTGATAGACCCTAGCGAGACTAGACCCTTTATGGATCCGTACGGAAGGGCGAAAACTGTACGCATCGGCAAATGGAGATGGCCGCCTCCAAAAGATGACAACTCGCAAGACACCTCATTTATACAATTTAAAATGAAACAAAAACGCAAACATTCTCACGTAAGTCGCCATTGTGAACAGTAAATACTACATACTTACGTAGGTAGGTACTTAACTTATGCGTAATGTGGCTACCTACGTTTAGGGTACTTGGGTACATTTGTACGGCTGGCTCAGCCTATTTGTATTATGCGTGATATATGATGTTTTCGTAGGAGCTGGGCGACGGCGAAGTAGGAATCGAATGGGAAGAATACGAAATATCGACTGAACAGTCGCTTCCGGTTCAAGGACAGAATCAGTCGAGCGCCTCGAAACATAATCAAGTTGAAATTCATCGTTCTTCGTACAAGTAATAAATTACTAGAAATGCTTGTCGATGTCGACCGCCTCCACCGCCTCCGCCCCCTCCCCCGCGCCGCGCCGCGCAACGCATCGCGTTCGAATATACAACTTATCGTATAGTTTTTACTCGTCCGTCGGCATATCGTTAAAAGCCTTTTTTTTTCAAGCCTTTTTTTTCTTTCGCCGGCTGCGGCGCGTAATTATTCCGTTGCGCGAAGACCGTCTCGGCTGCGGCGAAAATTTCGATTCGTTTCCCCATTCGTGTTTAGTTTACCAATGCTTATACCTATCTACACGCTTACGGAGCGGAGGCTACCTAATCCAGTGCCTATACAATAGTTTACGATTTCGTTTGCAGATCTTTGGAAGTCGGTTCTGCTCGACCGAGTCCCGGTAGCGTGGGAAAGTTACGAATCAGCAACGAAATGAAACATAAATTAGAACTTGTGACGGCCAATCATAGCTTGAGGTCGACCGGCAAGCCGCGTCCACCGGCTATTCCAAATATGCAGGGTATGCAGGGTATGCAGGGTAATCAAACTGGCAAATTGGATTCCGATAGAAGATTATTATTGCAGCAACAACTGGGTAGGTATAGATAGGTACCTGTAGTAGTCTGTCAATGCGTAAAATTATCACTCATGTACCTACTCGTCTTGAAACACTTTTTCAAATGCCCCCCCCCCTGCTCCACTGTTTCAGCTGGAAGATGGGGCAGCGTTGACAATGTCGATAGTAGAGCCGTATCTAAAGAAGATAGATCCGAACTTCCGCAGAATAACGTTAGAAATCAGGTACCTACTTACTTGTACATATCAGCTTATCGATTGATTTGATAGAAAATTTATATAATTGATGATCGTGTTTTATTTCGTAGATGGATCGAATGGAGAAAGTGAATCAAAACACCGGTAGGAGACCTCCTCCGCCACCCATTGTACCACATCCGCCTTCCAGAACGAATAGTTTTTATTCGCATAACAAGTTAGTATCTTCGCTTACGTACCATTGCCATAGTATGTATTAAGTATGTAGGTTAGGGTGGATCGAAAAAAATATATTTTTTGGATTTTGACCAAATTTGGTGGAGTGGTTTACTTTGAGTGGGAGACTTCACCAAAAAATTTTGAGACCCCGAGGGGCAAGGGGAGAGGAGTAGGAGGTGCTCAAAGTTCACCTCCTTTTGAAAAAAACACTGTTTTTTTTGTGTTTTTAGTCAATCAAAATTGTGTGAGAAGCCTTTGTAGAACTTAAAAGATGCGATTTAAGTTTCTGAATCTCCCTAAACCATCGCCATCCTTTTCCGATCAAAACTCAGACTGCTACCAGGGCGTTGAAAAGTTGCCGATTGCAATATTTCAATAACATGAAATTTTCACTAAGCTGGAATGATTTTTTTTTCACCGAGTAAGTGAACAAAAATTTTTTCAACCATTGGAAGTGAATTTTGAAAAAGAATTAAAAATTTTATACACCAGTGCAGCCAACAGCAAATCATGAAAATCCAAAATACGGAATTTATATCAACTTTGAATTGATTATTTTTTCACCTGAAAATATTAGGTATTTTTTTTTCTTTTTTTTTTTTTTTTTTTTTTTTTTTACTTCCCTTCCCTGGGTTCAGACATCAAGGTCTATCAGCCCATTTACAATAGAATAGTTATTTACATTAGAATCGGATTGTAGCACCGGAGTATGATGTGACCTGTTGAAAGAAATTGCCCAGAGCTGAGAAAATTATTTTATTAGGTAGACTTAGTAGTGAGAGAGCAGAGAGAGGGGCCATTGCCCCTTCCTCAATTAGGGTATGGTAAAGCTTTTTTCTAAACTGGACTATGGAAGGACATTCAAATAGAATATGGTTAATATCACAAATTGATCTGGTATCTGGATGTAATGGGCAATAAGGATTATCTAAGACTGTTATTCTGAAAAGATGACTAGGAAGAGATGTGTGTCCAGTACGTAATCTCATTATAGAAGTGGCAGCATATCTAGATAACTCTTTTATTTGGAAGAACCAAGGAAACTTTGGGATTTCTGGTTGTATGAGTAAGTATGCTGATTGGTTATTAGCGAAGGTAGATTTATACAACTTATTCCACATATTTGAGTGAGCTTTCTGAATAGAGGGGAAAAGGTCTTGAGCAACTATACCTGTTGATTGGATTCCTATTGTTATGGCTTGTTTAGCTAAATTATCTACCTCCTCATTACCTACAATATCTGAGTGGCTAGGTATCCACAATAGAGCTATTTTAATCTGATACCTTTCTTGGATTAAAGTTATTAAGTTTCGAATTTGCAAGGCTATTATATTTGAGTTATGATTAATATTACTGATGGATGAAAGAGCACTCCTTGAATCAGATATTATTAGAATTTGTTGAATCACTGAAAGTATATTTCGAAAAAAATTTATGTCGGTGCAGCCAGTTACAAATCGCGACATGCTACACTATGGAATTTACGTTGACCTCGAATAAATTTTTTTTATCGTTTGAAAAATTCACAATAGGTAATTTTGTTTTCAATCATCAGAAATTAAAAATTAAAAATTTTTCTTTGAAAATTTTTACTTCAGTGCAGCCAGTAGTTAATTGTGATGTTCTGATGTCTTCAAATTCAAAACATAGGTACTTCTACATGTTGATTGGGAGAAAAAATTGGTCCAATCACTTGACGAAAAAATAATGGAATTCGAGTTTATAATATCAGAATATCACAATTAGCAACTGGCTGTACTGACGTACAAAATTTTCAACGAAAAATTTAAAAAAATTTATTTCTGATGATTGAAAACAAAATTACCTATACCTATTGGGAATTTTTCAAACGATAAAAAAATTTATTCGAGGTCAACGTAAATTCCATAGTGTAGCATGTCACGATTTGTAACTGGCTGCACTGATATACAAAATTTTCGAAAAATATTTTCGAAATATACTTTCAGTTATTGAAAAAAAAAAATAGGTACATACATAATATTTTCACTCCAGGCGAAAAAATAATAAATTCAAAGTCAATATAAATTCCGTATTTTGGAATTTTATGATTTGCTGTTGGCTGCACTGGTGTATAAAATTTTCAATTTTTTTCAAAATTCACTTCCAGTGGTTGAAAAAAATTTTTGTTCACTTACCCGATGAAAAAAAAATCATTTCAGCTTAGTGAAAATTTCATGTTATTGAAATATTGCAATCTGCAACTTTTCAACCACCTGGTAGCAGTCACGAGTTTTGATCGAAGAAGGATGACGATGGTTTAGGGAGATGCAGAAACTGAAATCGTATCTTCCAAGTGCTACGAAGGCTTCTCACACAATTTTGATTGACTAAAACACACTAAAAACAGTGGTTTTTTTCAAAAGGAGGGGCATTTTGAGCACCTCCTGCTCCCCTCCTCTTGTGCCTCGGGAGCTCAAAACTTTTTTGCCAAGTCTCCCACTCAAAGTGAACCACCAAAATCCAAGATATGTTTTTTTTCGATCCATCCTAATGTAGGTACCTGTACTAGTAGGTACCATTGGCTCATTCTAACGTTCAGGTGCCTGAATATGGGCGTCTACATAAAAATAGGTATTACGAACAAAATACACGTAGGTATGTACTGAACAGCGGGTACCTATACCTATCGCCTAGTTCCTACGTCGCGTCGTGTAGTACGTAGTCTAACGTAAGTACTACTTACCTTGGCGACTTTTACGTGTTGAAGAAATTTTTCGTAATATAAAAGTTTTTACGTCGAAGAGGGAGAGAGGAGGGGGGGGAGATCGACGACGTTGAAAATAATGCGCCAAAAACGCCGATAGGAAGGGCATAAGCTGGGGAAAGTTTATACGCGCGTTCCGAAGGCTTAGCGAGGGCGTTGTTAGTGCTATTTTCATTAAAGATGAAATTGTGGTCGGACGAGATTACGACTTTGTTACGTCTGCTTTTATTGCGAAGCTGCTAAACATATTCGCAAGAAGCAACGTACCTATCTTACACGTATATATCTATATATACTTACTTAATACACATACCTAACGTCGGTACCTATTTTATTACGGTAATATATTTTACGTGGCGAGTTTTCTTCTTCTTCGCGTCGCGTTCTTTCTCCTTTTTTCCCCCTTTATTTTAAATGTTGTAAATTACCGTTCGAACCGATTTGACATTTTTATACACAAAAAGGTACAGACGGGGAGGGAAATATTTTACGATATTTTCATATTTTATTCGATAGGTATTGTAATTCGCCCCGCTTGTGTATAAATTAAATTCATACCGTATGCGTATTCGCGAAAGTACATACCTGCACATATAACTTATTAGGTAGCCGCCTACTACATACATTCAACTCGTAGATATATCAAATAGCTACATATTGGTAGATTATAGGTACCTACTTACTTTCACGGAGCTCAGCGCACAATTACGAATTAATGAATTTTAATTTTTTATTTATCTGTTTTTTTTCGAACGTTTTACATTCGATAGCAATATGATTCCTCCGCCTCCTGTGCAACCCATGTCGAGGGAGGTGTACGATCAGAGTATGTTCAATACCGGACCGATTTCTACTCATCATTCCGAACATGTAGAACGTAAGTGTTGGTTACGCTGCTGCGGCTCTTCGTTCTCATATAAATCGAAAAATTAACTGCGATCGCTATCGCTCTCGTATTTTATATGTACCTAGTGGATGAATCACCAGAATTCTTAACACCCGTTGAAGCCTTACCCAATAACCAAATGCTACAAGAAACCACCCAGTCGACTGTATTATACAATGCTACAAACGGCGTTCATATTACTTACAACAGAGTTCCGTGGAAATTAAATATACGCAAAGAAGTAAGAAATCGATATTTCATTTTCAAATTAAATACCTACTTATAGGTAAGGACGGGCTCCTGCCGATTAATACAGAAATCATATTCATCTCGCTATTTACCTACTTGCAGGTATTTTCACCGAAAGAAACTACATCGAGTCCGTTGGTTTTGCATTTGATATTTTGTCAAATCGTGAACGACGTTCTGACCAAAAATATGGCCAGAATTACGAATAACGAAAAATCTGAAATGTTGCAGGTAAGATACGCTAACAATCTGCGTATTTAACAATTAAGTTTAAGTAAGCACCAAAATATATGGTATCTAAGTGTACATACTGACTGCAGTTTCCATGCAGGACCACGTAACCCACAGTGAAGACATCACGAGAAAATGACTCATATCCATTGAAAAATCGGTCGGATTTTTTCTGGCTCTAAGCTCCTAGATCGACATGGCTCTTCAAAAATTGATTTTCCAGTTGAATACGAGTTCTTTTTCTAGTGACGTCTTCGCTGTAGATTATCTGGTCCTGCATCTAAGCAGTAGATGTTTCAAATCTAAAAAACGATTTTTAAAAATTTGGAGGCCCCAAACTTCTTTAGTCTACAGTCCAACTGGCAAAAAGTGTTCATTGAGCGTGCTTTTTTGGGGCACAAAAAAATCAGTTGGCTTATTGTGGGTATGGGTCCCATGGTATGAAAAAAGTGTATTTTGGATTTTTGCCCTTGCACAATAGGGAGCTGAGGCCTAAAAACCCCTCTTTTTTCCAATTTTTTCAACTTGACCGGGCGCAAAAAATTTTTTCACAGTGTGATAGCAGACACTCCCCCGACTCCAAATATATGTCACAACCCTTGGGCCACTTGCACAATGGGGCACTAGGCCCCCCAAAGTGCGATTTTTCGCCAAATTTGACCATTTTTGGCACAATAATGCCTCTGTATGCGACATGTGGTCTGAGGCGCAAAAAAAATTAAACGAAGTGTATACCCACATTCATTCCGCATTCGATGAGACAAAGTTTAAGGAAAATGGTTTGCACAATACGCCGTGGTGGAATTTCAAAGTTGAGAAAATGTGTGATTTTCGCCCCTTTTCATCATAAATTAAATTATCGAAAAATTCTGAAACTTGGGTTGCGACCTATCAAAATGGGTTAAAATTTTACAAGCAGGACAAAATTATTAATAAAAATTGAATTTAAGCAATTTTGACCCTTTTTGAGCCTCAAATTGAGCCCCATTTTTGAGTATTTCCCAAAAATTGGCACGTGACCTACGAAAGAGGGCTAGAATTTCGTCAAAAATTCAAAAATGTTATTCAAAACCATTTTTGAGCAACTTTTGAGAATTTTGAGCCCAAAAGGATCAATTTCTGAGTATTTTCCAAAAATTGGCATGTGACCTATGAAAGAGGGGTAGAAGTTCGCCAACAATTCAAATATGTCATCTAAAACTATTTTTGAGCAATTCTCAAAAACGTTGAGTCTCAAATTGAACATAATATTTTTTAGTATTTTCAAAAAATTGGAAGGTCACATACCAATTTTTCGAAAATACTCAGAAATTGATCATATTATTTTGGGCTCAAAATTCTCAAAAGTTGCTCAAAAATGGTTTTGGATAACATTTTTGAATTTTTGAAGAAATTTTATCCCATTTTAATAGGTCACATACCAATTTTTGGAAAATACTCAGAACTTGATCCTATTTTGGGCTCAAAATTCTCAAAAGTTGCACAAAAATGCTTTTGGATAACATTTTTGAATTTTTAACGAAATTCTATACCTCTTTCATATGTCACATCTCAATTTTTGGAAAATGTTAAGAATTTGATCCAATTTGAGGCTCAAAATTCTCAAAATTTGCTCAAAAATAGTTTTGGATGACATTTTTGAATTTTTGACAAAATTCTAGCCCTCTTTCGTAGGTCACGTGCCAATTTTTAGGAAATACTCAAAAATGGGGCTCAATTTGAGGCTCAAAAAGGGTCAAAATTGCTTAAATTCAAGTTTCACTAATAATTTTGTTCTGCTTGTAAAATTTTAACCCATTTTGATAGGTCGCAACCCAAGTTTCAGAATTTTTTTGATAACTTAATTTATGATGATAAGGGGTGAAAATAACACCTTTTCTCAACTTTGAAATTCCTCCACGGCGTATTGTGCAAACCATTTTCCTTAAACTTTGGCTCATCAGATGCGGAATGAATGTGGGTATACACTTCGTTTAATTTTTTTGCGCCCCAGACCACATGTCGCATACAGAGGCAATATTGTGCCAAAAATGGTCAAATTTGGCGAAAAATCGCACTTTGGGGGGCCTAGCACCCCATTGTGCAAGTGGCCCAAGGGTTCTGACATATATTTGGAGTCGGGGGAGGGTCTGCTATCACACTGTGAAAAATTTTTTTGCGTTCGGTCAAGTTGAAAAAATGGGGGAAAAGAGGGGTTTTTAGGCCCCAGCTCCTTATTGTGCAAGGGCAAAAATCCAAAATACACTTTTTTCATACCATGGGACCCATACCCACAATAAGCCAACTGATTTTTTTTCGCCCCAAAAAAGCACGCTGATTTCGATTTCTAGAGCACTTTTCGCCAGTTGGACTGTAGACTATTTCGCTTTTCGCTAGTTCCAAATATCTCACACCCCAAATATGATTCGATTATTCTTCTTCATACATTATTCACAAAACTTCTAGAAATTAGTTGAATTTTTACTGTGATTCAAAATTGGGGCTTTTTTAAATTTTTCAAATGAGCACACAAATTTTGTAAATAGGATCCACTTAGGTGTGTAATTCTACCACAAAAATGTTGAGGATCCAAGTTGAAAATTGTAATAAGACCCTTTTTGTCGAGGATTCAGAACTGATTCAAAATGAGAAAGAGTTTTCCCGATTTTTTGGGATAATGTTTACATCCATTTCAGGAGATGAGTATTTTTAAAATGAACAAAGATGATTCTGAGTAGCCTTTTGCCAATTACGGCCTCCGAATCTTAAAAGTGAGATTGGATTTTTTTTGGTGAGGGTGCTAAAACCAGCTTGAAGTCCCAAAAATTACTGAAATTTTTACCCCTGATGAACATCGATACCTAACGTAGGTATCCGAACTTCAGCGTTCTTAGCTCACCTCCACTTCTTTTGAGGTCCCAAAACGTGAGTTTTATTAAATAGGTACATAGAATGATAATGAATTCCAAAAGAGGTTTCAAATCAAAAATTCGGATCCCATAGCGGCTTGCCTGCTATGGCGTCTTAAAAATGGAAATCAATCAATTTAGATAGGTATTGAGAGCCATCAAAAACAAAATTTCAAAATTAGAGTCACTCCAATGAGTGGGTATATGTTATACTCGTATTCTTGGTCGCGTGTAGTTATACCTTTACCTTCTTCGGGTTGAGATTAGGTATGTACACGTGCGACGGATATTACGCTCTCATTAAATTAGTTTATGCGTACTTACCTAGGTAGGTACTTGACTTACGGCTTTTCAATTTTTACGTTTTACGAATGGCACCTACGTAGGTAGCAGATACCTTTCTATTTACTCGCGTAGGCCCGATTTACTCAAAAACCACGTCCATTTAGGTACTTAATAAGTAAATATATCAATTAAAGTTGAAACGACTCCTTACCAACGTGAATAGGTATATTTACGCGTCTATGTTAATGTGTGCAGTTGCTGGAAAAATACGATATAACCGTCAACAATATGCATTCGAATCAACATAAAGCCAGCACCAAACGATCCGTTATAGAAGTAGCACAACATTGGTTGTTATACTTCGCACGAATATTCCCGGTCTCGGTAAGTGTTCCTATTAATTAGTATAGCGTGTCTAATAGAATTTATCAATTATTTTTACTCGCACGTATAGCTATTAGGGTGTATCGAATATAAAAAAAACATGTCCTGAATTTGACGAAAATTTTTGAGGAAGTTCACATTGAGCAGGAGACTTATCCAAAAAATTTTGAGCACGCCAATTCAAAGGAAACCGGAGCTAGGGGTCCTCAAAATAGAGTATTTTTGAGAAGAAGGCATTGTTTTGTCACTTTTGAGTAGAGAATTTTTTCAGCACTGCATATTTGCTGGGCGATCTTTTTCGCATTGGTGTTGATGAAATTGCATAACCAATTTGCCGCAAATATGCGCACATAAATGTTGAAGTACATATTGATATTAGGTATTCATATCTTCAGTTCGCGTCGTGCCACTAGGATCTAAAATTCAGGAGCCACGATAATTGTAGTATTGAGGGCTGATTTTTCGAGATGGAAAACAGTAGGTACCTATTATGATGGGAGGGCTCGTGGAAGGGGGTTTAGCGAGGAGACTAATGGTAATGTTTTAGCGGACCAATAAATACTACACTTGCAGTAGGACGAAGCAAAAAAAAAAATACCTTGGATTTCGACGAAGTTTAGTAGTAAGAAAGTTTATTTTAAGGGGAGGATTTTACCAAAAAAATGAAAATCGAGCCTCCAGCCGAGAGTAAAGCGAAGCTACAGGAACTTAAATTGGTAATTTTCAAAGGAAAACGTGTTTTTCACTTCCTAAAAAGATGCGATTTGATTTTTTTGCATTTCTCTGAAGTATAGTCAGGTCTCAATTGTACAAAAAAAGGCTTCCGCGCGGGATTCCAGTTAAAATTTATTTCATGATTGATTCTTATTCTAGACACTAAAACAAATAAATTTTGTTTGGATGTCTATTTTTCCTCTCCCCCCCTTTGCACAGGGTCCACCCCAACATTTCAAATGTGTTAACTGCCTAATATATGGGTTGTAACGAAAAAAATGTTCAAACAAAAGTTGTTCCTCAACACCTAATGTACATTTTCATTCCTTATCAAAATCCATTTTGGAGAAACTCCTGCCGCCCAAATTTGGAAATGAAAAGTTTTTTGAGAAAACTTCAAAATCACGTTTTCTTCATTTTCAACGAAAAGTTTCGGAGATCCGGAAAAATTTGTAACCGCGAAAAGTATTCAGAATTAAATTTCCTTTCCAATGAACTGTTTCACGACCATTTTCCTCAACTTTTTTCCTGACAGAAAGGACCTCTCCCCCTCACCCATTATCTCAAAAGTTGGACCATTGAAAAAATACTCGAACGATTTTTGTTCTTCAATATGTGGTGTACAATTTCACTTGATATCTGAATTCATTTTGGAGCAAATTTTTTTGTGGGTCCAACCTTTCAGATAGAGGGGAGGGGGGAGGTGCACTCGGTCAGGAAAAATTTAGGAAAATGGTCATTGGAAAGGAAATTTAATTCTGAATACTTTTCGTGATTACAAATTTTTCCGGATCTCCGAAACTTTTCGTTGAAAATGAAGAAAACGTAATTCTGAAGTTTTCTCAAAAAACTTTTCATTTCCAAATTTGGGCAACAGGAGTTGCTCCAAAATGGATTTTGATGAGGAATGAAAATGTACATTAGGTGTTGAGGAACAACTTTTGTTTGAACATTTTTTCATTACCACCCATAGATTAGGCGGTGCACAAGTTTGAAATGTTGGGGGTGGATCCTGTTAAAAGGGGGGAGAGGAGAAATAGGCATCCATGCGAAATTAATTTGTTTTAGTGTCTAAAATAAGAATCAATCATAAAATCAATTTTAACAGGTAACTCGCGCGGATGTACAATTGAGACCTGACTAGTACGTGAGTTCGAAATTGAATATTCTTTTTGCTGTAAGGAAGTTGAAAAGTTGCTGATCACGAATTCCTCGACAGTGCTGCAAGTTGCATTTTGATTTACTGTAGAAAAATTTCGGGGGCTTGTTATCAATCCTAAATACGGTAGATAGTCGCCTATCAAACATTGATATTAACGATTCATCGTCGACTGCTTAATTTACTCTTAGTGTGACTTTTTCGATTTGTTGGCATTGAAAAAATGGCTCAACAAAAATGTTGTACTTAAATAGAAACTTACAGCGATTAAGTATAGCATGATACCTCTGTAGGCGACTAAATGAAAATAAGAAAAGAAACGCTCGCCTCATTCGTCACCGGAATTCACCGGATGATAATTTAAACAGATACCTAGATGGATTGGGTACCATACCAGTACCTATTACCTGCGAACGTTGATCGGCACTACACTCGGTTAACGAACACGCGAAATTAATTAATTTTCAAATTAAAAAACAGACGAAAAAACTGCCGTCGATTTTCACTTTATCGAGTAGCTATAAATTTTTAATTACCTACCTTTGCGTTTCCTGCGAACAAAAATTTCCCACTCGTAAGCGCGCAATAGCGTTGCAAACGAAGGTTAATTACCGATGTCGAAGAAACAAACATGGTGTAGGTCTACGTATGGTGTGCGTACGCCATGTGTTTGTGTATCTACGTAGTAACGGTGGTGGTAGTAAGTAGGAAAGGCACATCTTTATAGGTACCTACCTACCTACCTATGTACATCTCTCTGTCTTCCTTGCCGTATAAATATGCAAATTGTTGGCCAAGCTACGCTATGTGGTGATGCCTTCACGTTTGTATGGAAAAAGAGAAAAACTACGTACCAACTTACCAACGTAGGTCCTAGCTAGGAACATATACATAGATATGGTAGGTATATCTATACCTCTACCTCTATAGCTATATGTGCTCGTAGTATACCTAGACTTATGGTACTCACTCACACATAGCGAGTGAATAATATAAAAGTAAACGTTCCGAATGAAGGAACACGGTCGCACAGATTATTTGCGAATGATTTCGATGTTATCGTAGTCGAGCGTTAAACGCCGCCGCACCGTTTGTTTGTGTGTACCTATATCCACGCGTATATACGATACTGGTATACTGGCTTCTGCCTCTTCGAAAACAATAGAATAAAAGTGAGGTTGCTGGATACGAGTATTTTGAAACCTGACCAGAATTTCGTTTGTTTTTTTCTCGCTCATTTTTCGTCGATTTAGTGCGGTTACGAAAACCCAGAGGTACAGCTATTAGCCATCACCCATGCTGGAATTAGATTGGCCAAGGTGGAAAATAATAAGCTCAAAGTTCTGCATTCTGTTCTGTAAGTACCTACTACTCGTACATACCTAACTACAGTTTGATTTTCACTCAATAAGCTACCTTTTATCTTGCTTTTTCTAATCGGTTTATTCGTCGCGGACAATAATGCGTCTGCCTAGCTCTACGCTCGAGTGTAGTCGTGTGCCTTCAAATTTACCTATTTATCGATGTGTTTTTCACCATTTTAGATTGGACGAAATTTCCGAAATCGTTGCTGGAAAAGGAGGCGGCTCTTTGGAAATAGTTTTAATTTCCGGCGAATGCTTTTCAGTGTATACTTCGGGATGTCGACTGATTTACGCCATGTTGAATGCATTCCTTAGAGAAGCTGGTCCTCCTGGTAGAATGCAACGCGTCGTAAGTACCTACCGTAAAACTCAAATAACTTATTATTACTTATCCGAAATTTCAAGAACGAATTTTGGCAAATTTCTAGTACCTATTTTAAAATTACCTCATCGTCCTGCAAAACGTAAAATTTCATCTTATCAAGGAAAAAGCTAAAATTTGGTATAAATATATCCTATTTTCGACCTCCCGAATCGATTGGAAGTGGTTTGAAGACGTTTCGGATCCTACAGAAAATTTTGAAATTTTTCAGTCCTGGAGAAAATCTCGTACAAATAGTTCATATGAACTTGAGCACCTATAATCGCGGTTTTCCCATATTGGTGACCTATTTAATCGATTGAAGCACAATTTTCTGAAATCTGCAACTTTCAGTCCAAATCCATATTTTTTGGCAGAAAATTTTCCCGAAAAAATTTGAAAGTAAGCCGACAGTGCGTAGCTTACTGATCGAGGTAAAAAAAAACTGGAAGTTGGTAGATACCCTATCTCTGACCTCTCGAATCGATTGGAATTGGTTTCGAGACGTTTTGAAGCCTCCGAAAAATTTTGGAATTTTCCAGTACTGGAGAAATCCCATAAAAACGGGGCATAAGTATGAATTTGAGAGTATCTGTAATCGCGGATACGGTTCACGGTCATTTTCCCGAAGCCGAAATCTCGAATAAAATTCTCGAATTACCTTTTTCCCGAATGCAAATATCCCGAAAAAAGAATTTCCCGAATGTAAAAATTCCGAATATAGAATTTCACGAATCACCTTTTTTATTATTTCTATGCAATTCCTATTGCATAATGGTGGAACAGTAATCTTTTTTTGTCTTTTTTTATCCTTCGGAGGTTTTCGATAGTATTGAAAAACTACCGGCTGTTGTACCGATAGTTTTTCAGGGAGTAAACCCCCTCAAAAATGGCAGAAAATTTCGTAAATCAACCTTTTTTTCAAAAAGTTGGTCAAAATTGATGCCTTGTTGAAGAAAACTTATTTTTTGAATGTGTTTTCTTTTACTTATTTGTACTATATTGCACTTGATTTTCATTGATCTTTTTACAAATTACCAACTTTTTTACTATTTCTTTGATTTACTGCTACAAAATAAAACTGCCGATAGTTTTTGAAAAAAACCGGTATAGACCAGGGGCCAGCATAGAGGGGTACTTCACCCCCCCGTCGATCCTCCGGGACATATTTTTTCTTGAAGGGGAGGTCCTAGGGAACATTTTTAGCGGTTGTCCTCAAAAAAAAACTGGCCCCAATAACAAAATGGCGCCCATTTTCATTGACCTACCCCCTCAAAATCAACATTGTCCCCTCTAACTCCAAAACGGTACGACTTAGGGGCAAAATGACCATGACAAAAAATGTTCTCCATAAAATTTAGAACATTTTACTTCTATTATGGACGCGTGAAGTCGCGGCGTTTGCGAGATACACGCGCGTGAAGTTGCGCGTACTTTTCAAAAAAGGCAAGAAAATGGCAAAGTTGGGTAAAAATTCGTGTCCAAGTCTTTTTCTCGAATGAATTGACACCGGACACTTCTCCAAGCAGCATCTCAAAATGTCCGAGCCCCTTGAGGACGCGGGGGTTAAACCCCCACCTCCTCAAAATCAATATTCTCCTTTTAATTCCGAAACGGTATACGACTTACGGCAAATTTTATAATAACAAAAACAACAAATATTCTGTATAAAATTTAGAACATTTTATGTTCTTGACCAAATAGAAATTTTAGAGAAGGCGAGTCATTCAAAATTTACCATAGGGGGTGCGTGAGGGGTAGTTTTTTGAGGCTCCAGCCCCCTATGTGGTAAGGTTGAGCAAAGTCGGCGTTCTTGGGGTCGATTTCATATATTTCGACCTTCCTGAACAAGATATGCCATTACTTTTGAAATCCGATAACTAGAAGTGCCCCAAATTTCAAATTAAAAACCCCGCTATTTACCAATATTTATGAAAAATATCCGAAAAACACAGTTTTTGGCCCCTACACCTCACACAACGGTCAGGAACGAATTTCTAATGCGATATTCGGATAGTAGAGGTCAAACCCGATCTATAGTCTCACATCCGAGCTTCGCACGTCTTCAAGGGGAGGTGTAGGAGGTGCCACAATATTCTCAATTTTGATGATTTTTAGAGAATGGTTCAAAATCCTGTACATGACGTACAGGGACCGAAATATTGAAAAAAAAACAGTGAAAAACTCTAAAAATCATCAAAATTGAGAATATTGTGGCACCTCCTACACCTCCCCTTGAAGACGTGCGAAGCTCGGATGTGAGACTATAGATCGGGTTTGACCTCTACTATCCGAATATCGCATTAGAAATTCGTTCCTGACCGTTGTGTGAGGTGTAGGGGCCAAAAACTGTGTTTTTCGGATATTTTTCATAAATATTGGTAAATAGCGGGGTTTTTAATTTGAAATTTGGGGCACTTCTAGTTATCGGATTTCAAAAGTAATGGCATATCTTGTTCAGGAAGGTCGAAATATATGAAATCGACCCCAAGAACGCCGACTTTGCTCAACCTTACCACATAGGGGGCTGGAGCCTCAAAAAACTACCCCTCACGCACCCCCTATGGTAAATTTTGAATGACTCCCCTTCTCTAAAATTTCTATTTGGTCAAGAACATAAAATGTTCTAAATTTTATACAGAATATTTGTTGTTTTTGTTATTATAAAATTTGCCGTAAGTCGTATACCGTTTCGGAATTAAAAGGAGAATATTGATTTTGAGGAGGTGGGGGTTTAACCCCCGCGTCCTCAAGGGGCTCGGACATTTTGAGATGCTGCTTGGAGAAGTGTCCGGTGTCAATTCATTCGAGAAAAAGACTTGGACACGAATTTTTACCCAACTTTGCCATTTTCTTGCCTTTTTTGAAAAGTACGCGCAACTTCACGCGCGTGTATCTCGCAAACGCCGCGACTTCACGCGTCCATAATAGAAGTAAAATGTTCTAAATTTTATGGAGAACATTTTTTGTCATGGTCATTTTGCCCCTAAGTCGTACCGTTTTGGAGTTAGAGGGGAAAATGTTGATTTTGAGGGGGTAGGTCAATGAAAATGGGCGCCATTTTGTTATTGGGGCCAGTTTTTTTTTTTGAGGACAACCGCTAAAAATGTTCCCTAGGACCTCCCCTTCAAGAAAAAATATGTCCCGGAGGATCGGCGGGGGGGTGAAGTACCCCTCTATGCTGGCCCCTGGTCTAGTAGTTTTCAACAACTGAAGGCCAAAAAAACTACCGACGATTTCGGTAGTTTTTATTTTTAGCAAAACTAAATTAAACTCTATTCAATAGTACACTAGCTATGTTTTTTTTACACGGATTTTGCATAATCTGGATTCGGATTATCCGGATTCCGAATTTTAAAATCAGAATCCAAAATGAAAAGCTACTCGCTGAGTAGATTATAGAAATGGATTTTGGATTCTCAGAATGGAAAAGTCTTCTTTCTTTAGAAAACTGATAACGTAATCGAAAAAAAGAGAATTTAAAAAGTGTCCAAAATCCAGATTATGCAAAATCCGTGTAAAAAACATAGCTATTGATTTTTTTTATTCGGGAAACAAAGGATTCGGGATTTCGGCTTTGGGGAAATGGTTCATAACCGAAGATTACACAAATATTGATGACCTACTTCATCAATTGATGCACCATTTTCCGAATTTCGTAACTTCAAGTTGAAATCCATATTTTTCGGCAGAAAATTATTCTGAAAAAATTTAAAAATACGCCGGCAGCGCACGCAATGCGGTAAAAAACTGAAAGTTGGTGAATACTCTAGTTTCGGTCACTGACATTTCAAAATTTTTTGGAGGTTTCGAAACATTTTTAAACCACTTCCACTCAATTTGGGGGATGTTAAAAATAGGGTATACTTTAGGGTGGTCCTTATTTATACTTGGTGAATTTTTTTTTTTTGAATTTTTATTCAACCCCCTCCCCCTCAAAGTTATTCCTTTTTCACCGAAGGGGGAAAGCAATAAGTGAGGGGGGATTGTTATATATTACTCAGGGTATGATCTTAGATCATTTTTAGCAAAAAAGGTCTATAAATCATTTTTCGCCTGGTCCATTTCCTTTTGGAGCTATACAGAAGATCGCCAAATTTTTACCACTTTCAGGACTCATTTAATAAGGGGCTAAAATGTTTTTTCGAGTCTTTTTCATGAATAATGAATCACTTGGAGGGTTTTGGGCACAAAAATAAAAATTTTATAAATTTTTGTTAAAAATTGGTATTTTTTTATATTTTGAATAATGAGGGATATTGAGGGGCTTACAGGCACGTGTAAATATTAAAAAAATAGGGAATTGTTTTCTGATAAATAGGAACAACTTTGGGGGGGAGGGGGTTACGCAAAATACAAAATATCTCAAACTTGAAAATAAGAACCACCCAAGTATACTTATATCAAATTTCACCTTTTTTTATTGATTAGATCAAATTGTCATAATTTGCAGCCCATGAGGTATCTACCTATATCTGATTTTGAAATTTTAAAAATAAGCTTCAGTACCTGAAATTTTAGGTATGGGGTTCTATTACGATGTACTTTTGATTTATTTTTGTTTCAACTCAATTACTTCGAGTGGGATACCTCCTTTGTTGGCTTATTTGTTACCTATACATACCTATAGCTACCTACTTTAACATCTCATCCTTTTATTATTTTGTGGAAATTGCTAATGAACTTTTCTGTTGCTTCAGGATGACAGAATCAGACCGGTGGATCAGAAAGGTCAGTTTGTTTATTCCAGTAGGTACTTACCTAAATACCTATATGTGACGCCGCATACGAAAAGGGGGCATTGCCCAAAAAACGCGTTTTGAGAGAAACATGTTTTAAGTTTTGAACGTGTTTTTTTTCTTTTTTATATGAATCTGAAGGACCGGCGGGAATTTTTCTAGTTCTATGTGACTTTGACACACTCTAGCGTCATTTCGCCGAATTATTCACGCTCATCGGCGACGTCACGCGACGTAAAATTTTTTTCCCCCCTTTTTTTAGCAAACTCAAAAATCCTTATTTTCGTATTTTGAAGGGAAAATTCGATTAAGCGATGGTTTTACTGGATTGTACATCGTATTGTATGCAAAAATAAAAAAATGAGAAATTTTTTTTTTAGAATTTTTGATATTGGAAATTTTTTTCCCCTTTTTTAGTTAACTTAAAAATCATTACTTTTGTATTTCGAAGCGAAAATTCGATCAGGCGATGGTTTTACTGGATTCAGTGGCGTCGTCAGAATCGAAAATTGGGGGGCACAAAAGGGGCCGTGTGTTGGACAACTTTTTTTTGCTTTTTCAAAATGGAAAAGATGGAGGGGAGTGGAGGGGGACTGACTTTTGTCACCTGCTAAAAAGGGGAGGGGGATAAAAAGGGAGCCTTCTTCTGCCCTTTCGTCTCAGATAGATCATAGAATTGCAATTTCATTCATGCCCGAGCGAAGCGAGGGCGAAACTTTGAAAAAAATTGGATTTTTAATGCCCTAAAAAGACATTTTTTCATGTTTTAGTGCTTTGAAAATCCTATCTGATGTAAGTGTAATGTAAATTTATGCATACAACATAAGTTTTGGGGGGCCAAGCGGGGCCAGGATTTTTTTCGGGGGGCCTGCCCCCCCCCCCCCCCTGACGACGCCTCTGACTGGATTCTACATCGTATTGTATGCGAAAATCAAGAAGAAAACAAATTTTTTTTGAGCACTTTTGAGCATTTTTGATTTTTTTGTCTTTTTTAAAAGTCATTTTTCAACACTTTAATGTCGAGTAATCGAACTGGCGATATTTTTATCGGATTCTACGTGAAATTTTATAGTTGGATCAATAAATAAATTTCCCCCACCATGTGGAATGGGGATCAAAAAAACACTAATTCAAAACTCGTTTTTTTGGGCAATGACCCTTTTCGTATGCGGCGTCACACATAAAAGTTATCGAATAATGAATAAATGTGATTTTAACAGGATGGCATTCGGATAGAATTCACGCTGCTAATAATGGCACCACCGATCGACATGTAAGCAATTGAAAATTTGTACCTATAGATACCGAAATAGTATGTACGTACAGGTAGCTATGTATGTCTACTCATCCAAGTATCCAAGTATCCAAGTAATTGATAGCTAGATATTTATTATTCTGCAGTTACCAACTTATATGTATTTGTAGGCACGTAGCGTAGGTGGTAGGTCTAGGTACGTGTAGATTACGTATTGATGGAATTACCTATGTATTTTGCATTTGTGTTTCAGTTGACCGACGACGGTAAACACTCGTTATTGCAATTTGCCATGTATCATTTCCGGAAGAGTAGCGAGAAGTACGTACATGCTTGCTTAATGCTTATACGAGTAGTACCTATACTACCTATCTAAGTACACTTCATACCTATAATCCGCTTGAAATACATTTACGTATACGAGTACTTACGTACTTACACTTAGTACTTACCTAATAGCTGAAAGTGGGAAAGGGGAAGCGGGAAAGGGAATGAGTAAGATGAATTGAAACGCGTGTAATTTATTTTCTACAGATTCGAAGTTCTAAAGACAGCAGACGGTGAAATAAACGGATCGCTGAAAATTTTACAGAATAATAAAAAAGGCGATTGGACGTGGAAAGAACAGGTAATGTAATTTTTTCTCAAGAATAAATTCGAATTATCCGCCTATAGAACTGGCTGAATTAAGCCGGGATTCGTGACGCGTAAATAGGTACATAATATACTCGTATACCCAGATATTATTCGTCATTAACGCTCGTTGCGAATACAGGTGGATCTAGTCAAATATACGACGATATGTATAAGCGAATCTCTACTCAAATTGGATCCGGAATTGAATCGTTTGGCTGTCGAATGTTTCGAATGTATAATGAGATATATGGGCGATTTACCTATTACACCGGAGCTGAATGAAGTGAAGTGCGTTTATACCATATTAATGGTGAGTAATCCTTTCGAGTAAGGGTAGGTAATTAACGGTCGCGGGTCGAAACGTTGCGACGCGAACGATTAATCAAAGTGGTGCGACGGAGTAGATATTATGCGACGAGCGCGGATATTTGATGATATTATTACTATTATGGTATTGGGCTATACCTATACCTACGTTGCGGTGTTGCGACGCCGCGCCTCGCTGCTGGCGCCTGACGCGTGCTACGTGCTGCTTGCTGCGTTGTGCGTGGAACGTGGTACGTGGTACGTGGGTGTCCGTATATTAATCGAAGAATTTACCATTCTGCTTTCTGTGTTTCTTTCCCCGCAGCATTGTCATAAATACGAGAATTTAAGGGACGAGGTGTATTGCCAATTGATGAAACAAACGACCAGCAATAAAACCGACAGTTGTCAACGCGGCTGGAGATTGCTGAGTATTGTGGCGGCGTATTTTATGTGTTCGGAAACATTACGACCGTTTTTATTGAAATATCTGGAAACCGCGGCTTACGATAAGCGAAGAGCCTTTCACGGTAAGCTAACGACTTCAACAATCTGACTAACGATAGAACTACGTGTACCTACATACCTAGATTACATAAATAATGGCGTTGGCGCTGGCGCTGGCGCATGGCGTATCTCGTATCTAGGCAGGCTGGTAGGTAGATGGTCTTAAGTTTGTTCTTTATAGGTACCTACCTTACCATATATCTCGCGTACGATCCGTATACCTATTACCTACCTACAGTACTTGCATACCTGGCTCATTTCATGTCAACTTGAGCAGGTTTTCACCTTGGATCTTCCGATTTCGTTCAGATTTTTTTCACGGGTTCCCCTCTATGTTTTAATGAAAGAATCGCCGTAATTTCGATCCCAATTCTTCGGGGAGGGGGTGGCTCTCGTAATTTTCTTACAATTGAGGTTTTTTGGGAAACGGCTCAACTTTGAAGACTCATATCTCGAGATTGGTTAGGTGTTAGGTCCAAGATGAATCTGTTTTTGCGGTTATGTAGAGAATTGAAAGGAGATTCAAAATTTATAATCACATTTTGAAAAGTTCAAAGTTGAATATTTGTGATGAAAGCTCAACTTTCATGATGAGTATAAAAGATGAGGGCTACCATTTAGTGTAAGCAAATTAGACAAAAAACACCATTTATGGCCAACAAAGCTTTTATTGCGGAAAACTGTCGATAGAGGTCCTTCTGAGTAACCTTTAAAAGGTACCACTCCCCAGACCCCTTGCTAATTTTTTTATGGGAGTTCCATCCCCTAAAAAACGGGGTTTCGCTTCTAACTCCTTTGGATTTGATTTTTAGGTAAAAATAGTTCAATACTTTTTTGTTCTACAGTCAATTTCCAACATTTTTTGTGGGAACAATTTTTTTGTACAACGATGAACACAGCAGATAGAGAGTCCTGCAGGAAGGGGGTAATGGAAAAAATACTATCATTTAAAAACGTGATAATAGGTATAAAATCGTACTAAACTGTATGTTTTGGCCATGAAAATAGTAGTGTTATGATGTAAAATGGTGGTATTAATACCTACTTGACCCCCTCCCCTTACTATGTGCCCACTCCACCATAACCATTTGTTTTTATTTAGCAGTTGCAATATGATTGAGGGATGAGGTAGGATGGACTCGTAGGGGGAGAAGAGCAGGGCCGTAGCTACGGGGGGCTTTGGGGGTCTAGACCCCCCTCCTGGTGTCAAGAACTTACGTGAAGAAGTGCCTTTTTGGAGCATTGAAAATCAAATTTTCTCATAGCTTCGCTCTCGCTTCGCTCGGGCATGAAAGAAATCACAATTATATAAACTGTTTGGTTTGAATGAACTACCTATGTAAAAAATAGTTCCCTTTTGATATTCGAAGTCTCCATACCCATTTTGCACCCTCCCAAAAAAATCTTCTGACGCCAATTCTTGGATTTGTTAGGTATTTTGATTGGTTTTTAAGGCCAAAATGATTAGTGCCTATGTAAATTGTTTGTTTCAAAATTACATTTTCATCAGTTTTTTTCGTTAAACGTGCTATGCAAATCACATACTATTTTCATGGCCGAAACACACAGTTTAGAACGATTTTATATCTATATGTGATGACGAATAGGATAGGGGGCCTCCCGACCAAAAAATCGTTTTTTCACTTTTCTGGCTTAATCCATGTTAAATACCCCTAAAAATCGTCTGAAGATGGTTTCATACCTTAAAATTGATTTTTCGATCGCGAATGAGAAAAGGGACCTCTCGACCAAAAAACGACCGAAAAATAACCTCCCATCCAAAATTACATTTCAATTCCGAAAGGAAAGTTGAAAAACGATTTTTTCATCAAATTGCAAATTTTTGTATTCCCCCTTTTTTGGCACATGAATGAGAAAAGGGACCTCCCGACCAAAATTACGTTTCCTTCATGAAAAAATTTCAATAATAATTTTTTAATTAAATGAATAACATTTTTGATGCAAACTTCACTCAAAATTTGAAATTTAATATTCCACGAACAGAAAATAATATAAAAAATGTATCATTTAGCAAATAAACAAATCATACAGCGAATACAAAGTATAAAAATTAGGAATAAATCAGATATTTCGACAGGTTTCGTAGCTACCTCTGTAGTGGTCAAGTTCAGTTTTACTTCAAAAATTTCTTTTTTTTTTGGCGCTCGTTTCGATTTTAAAAAAGGAACTACTCCACACAAAACAAAATTATCCTTCCGTGTATTAACGCAGGGGGGGGAATATAAAATTATGTCGTATCAGCCATAGCGGGGCCGTGGCATTATCTTTCAAGTGTAATAATTGTTATCCTCGGAAATAAAAAGTTTTTTATCTGTTAAATAGACTTCTGACTAAAATTTTTTTACATCAATTTTTTTTCACAACCAACATTTTTTCACGACTGAAATATTTTCTGGAGTACAATTTTTTATCGACTAAATTTTTTCTCATCTAAAATTTTTTCAACATTATTTTTTTATCGACTTGACTTTTTTTCTGGACTAAATTTTTTCTGAAGTACAATCTCTTATGAACTAAATTTTTTTCAGAACTGAAATAAATTCTCAACTAAACTTAAATTTTTCTTCGAGTCATTCGTTGATTTGCAGGTTGTAATATACCTATGTATTTTCGGAGGAAAAGTGGTATTGAAAAAATTGTAAAAAATAGTTCCAAGTTCAGAAAAAATTTCAGTTGGGAAAAAAATTTAGTTGATGAAAATTTTAGTTCATAAAAGATTGTACTTCGGAAAAAATTTTAGTTGATGAAAAAGTGTACTTCGGAAAAGAATTTAGTTGAGAAAAAAATTTAATGTTGAAAAAATTTTAGCTTGGAAAAAAATTCAGTGTGGAAAAAATTTTAGTTTTGAAAAAAATTTCAGTATTGAAAAAAATTTGGTTGAGAAAAAAATTGAATTCAGAAAAAAATAGTTGATAAAAAATTGTACTCATGAAAAAATTTCAGTCGTGAAAAAAATTACGTTGATAAAAAAATATTCTTTTTGAAAAAATTATACGTCTATCATTTTGCTACTCAGTCACAGTTGGTAAAAAAAAAAGCTCTTCCACAAACCGTCCCGAGTTCGGACAAAACAGACAGCCGTCGCGGGAACATCGCTCCACCATCCAGTACACCCCTCTCCCTCCCTCCCAGAAAAAACACGTTTTTCTCAAAAAGTTGGTTTCAGTCGGGAAGTCCTTTTTCCCGTTCGTCATCACATATTATCACGTTTTCAAATGATAGTATTTTCCCCATAACTACCTTCCTGCAGGACTCCCTATCTCTTCTGTTCATCGTTGAACAAAAAAATTGTTACCACAAAAAATGTTAGAAATTGACTGTAGAAAAAAAGGATACTGAACTATTTTTACCGCAAAATCAAATGCAAAGGAGTTAGAAGCGAAACCCCATTTTTTTAGGGGATGGAACCCCATAAAAAAATTAGCAAGGGGTCTGGGGGTGGTGACTTTTAGAGATTACTCAGGTGATCTCTCTCGATAGTTTTCCGCAATAAAAGCTTTGCTGGCCAGAAATGTTTTTTGTCTAATTTACCTACACTAATTTAAAAATCTGGAAAAATCACTCCAAGGAGAACTTTTTATGTGTTTTTCAATTAATTACTTTTCAGTCTGGGGATCTCGAAACCCCTAGGGGCACAGGGGTTCCCAATATGGGTCAAAATTCAAAAAAATAGGAAAAGTTAAGTGACATATCGATTTCTACTTATTCAAAAGCACTAGTTCGAATATGTATTCGGTTTTTTCATCCGATCCCTCTGAACCTCTATCGGCCTCGCTGCCGAGGTTGAAATTTAAAAAAATGAAAAATAACGTGTGACGTGTCGTTCGTTAGGTTTTTGAAGGTACTTTAACAATTTTGAATTTTCTTTCAATTTTCTATAAAATCGCATAAACATATTCATCTTGAACCTAACCAATCTCGGGATATGAGCCTTCAAAGTTGAACCGTTTCGCAAAAAATCTCTATTGTAGGAAAATGACGAGACCCCCCCTCCCCACCACCACCTGAAGGATTAGGATCAAAATGACGACTATTCCTTCATTAGAACATCGAGGGGAACCCCTAAAAAAAAATTGAGCGAAATCGGAAGACCCAAGGTCAAAATTTGCTCGAGTTGATACGGGATGAGCCGCCAACAAAATATATCTTGCTCCGGACCTGACTGTCTACAATACGTGCCCGTCCGTACTCACCTGTTGCCTTCATTTGTTGTTGGGGTTGGATTTAAATTTCGTCGACATACCAATTAGATACCTATACCTAGATATTTCGTTTAATTATTTCAGGAACGGCCAACGTATGTTTACAAAATCTACGTAAAACTTTGAGATACGGCGGTCGTAAAAATGTACCCAGTGTAGAAGAAGTGACAGCGGTCAGCGCCGGACGTAATTCAAAACGGCAAATGTATCGACTGCCGGGCGGCAGCGAGACCGTAATTAATACCAAGTCGACGACTGTCGTCGATGACATCATATCGGAGATGTGCGTTCTGATAAATGTTGATAATCCGTTGGAAATGGAGGAATTTTCGCTATATTGCATCGTGGAAGGGGACGCTTTTACGATGCCTTTGGCTCGAGAAGAATATATACTGGATGTTACCACTGAACTGCAGAAAAATCAACAAGTTAGTAGTCGAAGTACATTAGGGTGGAGTGAAAAAAAAAACATATCTTGGATTTCGACTAAATATTTGGTGGGGTAGTTTACTTTGAGTGGGAGACTACCCAAAAAAAATTTGAGCCCCCCAGGTGCAAGGGGAGGGGAGCAGGGTGTGCTCAAAGTGCACCTCCTTTTGAAAAAAACGCAGTTTTTTGTGTTTTTTAGAAAATCAAAATCGTGCGAGAAGCCGTCACAGCACTCAAAAGTTGCGATTTGAGTTTCTACAACTCCCTGAACCATCGCCGTCCTTCTCCGATCAAAATTCAGACTGCTACCAGGGGGTCCTAAAGTTGCAGATTGCAATATTTCAATAATATGAATTTTTCACTAAGCTGGAATGATTTTTTTCATCAAGTAATTGAGCAAAAAAATTTTTTGGATCACTGAAAGTAAATTTTGAAAAAAAAATTATGAAAATTTTATGCACCAGTGCACCCAACAGCGAATCGTAAAATTCCAAAATACAGAATTTATGCCAACTTTGAATCGATTACTTTTTCGCTTGAAAATATTATGAATTTTTTTCGCTCACTAGAAGTAAATTTCGGAAATTTTTCGGAAAATTTTGTATATCAGTGTAGCCAGTTGTAAATTCTACTCTATGGAATTTACGTTCATCTCGAATTAATTTTTTTATCGTTTGAAAAATTCACAGTATTATTTTTGTTTTCAATCAGATCAATAGAAGTATGTTTTGATTTTGAAGCCATTGTTGAGAAGCCAAGCTGGTAGGCTGTCAGCTCCATAAGAGAAGGCTAGAAAATTGAAAAAAAAAAACAGAACTGGTTACAAGACAATTTTTTTGAAAATTTGAAGACATATACGTTTTTGGCGAAATATTAATAAATACACAATCGATTCAACTATACCTCTCAACTTGTATGTGGAGAGGAACGCGAACAGCTAGGTACCAAAGTTTAAGAAAAAAAAATGCTGAAAATCTTAAACAGGATAGTCCTTTTTTGTTTCGAATTTTTTCAAAAAGGTTTGTCCAATTACTTGATGAAAAAAAAATGCATTCGAGTTCGTAATACTTATTAGAATATCACAATTAGCTACTGGCTGCACTGACGTAAAAATTTTCAAAAAATAATTTTTAAATTTTCATTTCTGATGACTGAAAACAAAATTATTGTGAATTTTTCAAACAATAAAAAAATTAATTCGAGATGAACGTAAATTCCATAGAGTAGAATTTACAACTGGCTACACTGATATACAAAATTTTTCGAAAAATTTCCGAAATTTACTTCTAGTGAGCGAAAAAAATTCATAATATTTTCAAGCGAAAAAGTAATCGATTCAAAGTTGGCATAAATTCTGTATTTTGGAATTTTACGATTCGCTGTTGACTGCACTGGTGCATAAAATTTTCATAATTTTTTTTCAAAATTTACTTTCAGTGATCCAAAAAATTTTTTTGCTCAATTACTTGAAGAAAAAAATCATTCCAGCTGAGTGAAAAATTCATATTATTGAAATATTGCAATCTGCAACTTTTGGACCCCCTGGTAGCAGTCTGAATTTTGATCGGAGGAGGACGGCGATGGTTCAGGGAGTTGTAGAAACCCAAATCGCAACTTTTGAGTGCTGTAACGGCTTCTCGCACGATTTTGATTTTCTAAAAAACACAAAAAACTGTGTTTTTTTCAAAAGGAGGTGCACTTTGAGCACCTCCTGCTCCCCTCCCCTTGCACCTGGGGGGGGGGCTCAAATTTTTTTTGGGTACTCTCCCACTCAAAGTAAACCACCCCACCAAATTTGGTCGAAATCCAAGATATGTTTTTTTTTCACTCCACCCACATATGTTGCTGTAAACTGTATGTACGCAGGTATCCTTACCTGTAATAATTATGTAGGCCTATATATTTATTTGACACGACACCGGTTTTCGTTTCGCTTTTAGGTATTCTACTTAATATTCTGCCGATCCGTTTGGTATTTCCCGTTGCGACTGGATTGTCATTTATACGTGCAAGTTTTGTTCAACCAAATAGCTCCCGATTACTTGGAAGGTCTTTTGTTGGTTTTGCCAAACGAACTGCTTCCCGAAGAATTGGTGGTAAGTACACGTCTAAATGATTACCTACCCTACGTAGGTACCTATACCTACGAGTGTAAATATAACCCGAGTAATGCTCATCGATCGGCGCTATAGCTACTTGTTTTCTATTCAAGCTGAAAATGCGTGTAAAATGTAGGTAATCAAAATACATACCTACGGAAGTGAGTAAATGCCTTAGGCTCAGCAGGTACCTATATACCTACGCTAAAACATTATCTGTATTTTTCCAACTCCCGAACAAAACTTCAGCTATCTCTGCCTTGTCTTTTTTTTCGTACTCAGATACAAGTTTATTAATTTACAGTTTTCCAAACAATTTAAAACTTATAAAATTTTCGGTGGTAGTTTTTTTCACTTTTGATTTTTACTTTTTAATTATTTTCATTTTCTCCGACATTTGAACAAAAATAAGCCGTTACCTAGCGACGCCGACGATCGGAATAGGTATCCCGTTGAATAACATCGAGTATACGACGAGGTTTCCGTAACCGATTGTTTCAGTACGAAATTGCCAAGTTAGCGGCCCTGTTGCATCGAGCAGCTGATATGACCCATCCACCCACGATGAAGGAAACCAAATTCTTGCTACCCAAACCGGCCTTAGCTCAACGTGACATTAAACCTCCGCAATGGGTTGAAATGGTGCATGCGAACTGGGCTCAAGTTGAAATGATTCACAGTATTCAAGCTAAAGCGCAATTATTAGGTAAGTAATTTGGTAAAATTAGGAATTATTTTTTCAAAAATAAAAGGGAAACTCGGCGATTGTAATCGAGCGCCTATTATTTTTCATTTACAGAAATACTCAGCAAATGGCCGCTTTTTGGATCTAGCTTTTTCGCTGTGAAGCGAGGCGGCGATCAGCAAATATTGTCTTTGAATAGATACGGAGTGAATTTCTTGCATATCGTTACTCACGTAAGTAGAATAATCGGCGAAAAAATTTCTGTGCAGTAAAACGCCTATAATTATCACAAATCGAGGATAAAAAATCGCAAAAAATTTAAAAATAAATCACCGGTCTATCAACAAAGGGGCTGATTTACCTATACGTTTATTATTTACCGATTGAAAAATTAGGTTCTTTTGCACCCGTGCAGTATACTGAGGAATTTTAACAAGTTTTAAGATTCATTAATTTTGACGCCCTCGGGCCCTCTTGAAGCTTTTCACGAATAATGACTGAGAAGCCTTAAGAATGTATTATATACCTACTTACTGATTTAGGTCTGTATTATAATAAGAATTTTCTTGTGCAGGAAACGCTGTCCAGTGTGCCATACAACGAAGTTATTTCTACTCGTAAAGTTAGAGCAGAGTCAGGTACTCTATACTTGGAGCTAAAATGTGGAAATCTCTTCCAACAAAGAGTGGCTCGTTTGCAAACCGATCAAGCTCACGAAATATCGAGATTAATTAGACAATATATGAGTTTACATCGTCGTAAGTATATTTATAGTACCTAAATTATACATTTTTTTTAATTGAACTGAAAGCAGTTATCTAATAACCCTTTATTTTTTGTTTTTGTTTCTTTTTTTCTTGCAGAAAAATTGGTGGTACACTAGACACTGTTCGAGAGAACATAATTTTTTTCTACGTTACTTAGATTTTGAAAGTTTTTCTTTGTTAAAATACAAAAATTGTTCGACCAGTATTACCTTACAGCAGTATTTATATTTCTACTTTTATACGAATTCTGATTTTTTTTTTAAACATAAACTTTGTTTCATTTTTTATTTATCATGTTTTTTTTAATTAAACGAATAATTTTGCTCAATTTTCTTAATGTTTATGGAATGATCGTTAGTCATCTTGAAGTAAAAATCGGTGTTTTTCATTCTGAGAGAGACAGGTAATTGTAAAATGTTTATACCTCTTCCCTCCTGCTAAATGTCTTCATTTCTTTTCCCGCCACCCTTTGAAAATATCAAGGAAAGATGAAAGGTGGGATAGAAAAGGTAGAGAGTTGGAAAAAATCTGGAAGTACCATTTTTACCCCTTTATTAGAATACCTACATTAAGTAGGTACATACTTACCTAATTTATGCCGGTCAAAGGGTATAGCAGGTTAAGTATGGTGTTTTGGCCTTGGAAAGGGATTTTGATGAAACCTACCCCAAAAGTTGAGTCATGATGAGAAAAAATTCTGACAAAAATTTTGGACCCCCAGAGCAAGTATTTTCGGGGGGAGGGGCCAAAATGTGTTTTTTAAACTTTATTTTTTCGTTTTTCTCAAAATGTAGATAAAAATTTCGTGGTTTTTTAAATTAAATCTAGAGGGTTGGAGGAACCCTAAAAAAAAATTTTCAAAATTTTGACCCATTTTTCGTCGATTTATGGCGTTTTGAAAACTTTGAGCGGCCATTTTGGAAAGAAGTTTCAGAGGTACAGTCACCATTTTTTTTAGAAAATGCGTTATTTAGTGTTGATTATATCACATAAGTTTCAATGAGTTTGAGTTGGTGCAACACTGTCAAAAAAATAAAAACTGAGCCCCGGTCATGCGAAGCCCGAACGTTCATGTTAATTTCCCACGGCGCTCTGGTGGAAAGTGCAGTGCTCGCGCGCGCTATGTTTGACAAATGCCATTCTAATCCAGAGGCGGATTACATTTTTTCAAATATGAACGCAAATGGTGATATAGGTATAAAATTTGGCATAGCGAAGAAGGATACCGTAAATAATTTTTTGAGCCTGGAAAATCATCGCCAAATCTCATTGGAGGGGGATGGGGAGATCCAGAGGGGTTCAGCTCTTTCATTTTTCAAAATTGAGCCATCGTTTTTTTTTTTCGTGTAATAATTCTGCTGAGTTCAAAAATGACATTACTTTTGGAATTGCAGGGAGAAAAGTTCCTCAAATTTCAGATTTTTTATATCAAATTTTCGCATTTTCCTTGAATTAAACTATAAATTGGTAACACATTATTTTATCTATTTTGTAGAAACTGCCTACCTCAAAACTTATCTTTTTTTTTACATTTTACGAAATCTGGGGATAGATTAGGTACCTACCATACATATAATTGACTTTTTAAAAATTCCAGTACCTCTAAGCTGAATGAATGGAGGAATTTGCTGAAATTGAACCAATTTTTCACGTTTTGTGCATTAAACTATCTACGTAATTTTATAGTATTCTCGTGTAGCTGTAAAGTTTAATTTTAGATGAACTTTTGTGTAAATGAATTTTTGGATGTTAAATTCAATGTACCTACCTCTGAAACTTCTTTCCAAAATGGCCGCTCAAAGTTTTTAAAACGCCATAACTCGACGAAAAATGGGTCAAAAATTTTGAAAAAATTTTTTTAGGGTTCCTCCAACCCTCTAGATTCAATTAAAAAAACCACGAAATTTTTATCTACATTTTGAGAAAAACAAAAAAATAAAGTTTAAAAAACACATTTTGGCCCCTCCCCCCGAAAATACTTGCTCTGGGGGTCCAAAATTTTTGTCAGAATTTTTTCTCATCATGACTCAACTTTTGGGGTAGGTTTCATCAAAATCCCTTTCCAAGGCCAAAACACCATACTTAACCTGCTATACCCTTTCTCCGTTTTTTCTCCCTCCTCCGCAGGCTTTTTGTCTGTCAAGGGAGTTAAAGGCGGGATAAAATGGAGGAGATGAAAATGTCTGAAAATATCATTTTGCTTTCTTGCCGAATCGAAAATTTTGATGAGACATTTTTGGAAAAATAAGAGGATGAGGTGGGAGTTTTACTGCAGCGTACTTCGCTACGTTCGTATTCGTAACAGTTCTCCATTTTAGTGGAGTAATTTGGAAATATGTACCGATCGTGAAAACTCAAACATCAAATTTGACGACCGCTAGACTGGAAAAACGAAATCAGTCGACGCCTGAAAAATATACATCCTGCAACTCGAAAAACATAGACTTCGGTTAATTTTTCAATGGCCGACGCGCCAAGACAAGCGACACCGTAACAAAATTGTATTTCGTCGCCGAGTATGCAACCAAACATACTTTTAAGGTGAAATATCCACTCGGATGCAAACCGTCAGGGACAGAAGTGAAGATTAAAGCCGGATAAGGGGTATTTTTTGACCCAGGCCCAATTTTCAATCTAATGCCCCCAGATTGTGTACCTTGATGAAAAAAAAAAAACTGGAATTCCAACGGAAGTGAATGAAATTTTCTGTTATTTGACACAACGTTAGATCTAGTTGAGGTCTATACTATTCACGATAATTTTTTCATCAATTTTAGTGCACTCTTTCATGAGATTTTGGCCATTTGAAATTTTCAACTGTAAAAAAGGCTTAAACAGCGAAGTTCGACTAATTTTTGAAAATATCCTAAAAACGTGTTACTTGACGTAGATTTACGTCACGTAATCAGTTTTGGCGATTGAGGTGGCGCAAGGGCCAAAAATTGCAAAAAAACGTAAAAAATGTTGTTTTTTGTCAGATTTCTCAAATTTTGAGCATTTTATACGAAAAGAAATGACCAAATGAAAAAACCAATCCCGTATTCGTGTTCAGCAGGTCAAAATACCCCGATAAACACCTTTTCACAACCATTTTCTCGAAATTTAGATTTATTGTCGCGTAAAATAAGTGAAAAAAGTGAATTTCGACATTTAAAGTAAAATGATCGTGAAAAGGGCGATTATCGGGGTATTTTGATCTGCTTAACACGAATCCGACGTTAGTTTCTTCAGTTGGTCATTTTTTTTTTCGTACAAAATGCTTAAAATTTGAGAAATCTTCCAAAAAAAACAACATTTTTTACATTTTTTTTGCATTTTTCGGCCCTTGCGCCACCTCAATCGCCAAAACTGATTACGTGACGTAAATCTACGTCAAAAAACACTTTTTTAGGATATTTTCAAAAATTAGTCGAACTTTTCTGTTAAAGTCTTTTATACAGTTGGAAATTTCAAATGGCCAAAATCGCATGAAGGAGTGCACTAAAATTGATGAAAAAATTATCGTAAGTATACCTCTAGATACTAGATGTAACTTCGTGTCAAATAACAGAAAATTTCATTCACTTTCGTTGGAATTAAAAATTCTTGAAAATAACGCAATAAAATAACCATAGCTCCGAAAGAGAGGGGATTGGGGGGCCAAAAAATTTTCCAGTTTTTTTTCATCAAGGTGCACAATCTGGGGGCATTAGATTGAAAATCGGGCCTGGGGCCAAAAACACCCCTTATCCGGGTATATCTTTTTTACGTTTATCCTTGGTCAGTATGTTCTTTCCTTTGTGACATTTTCAGACTTCAAATGTGAAAATTGGCCTCGAAACCGGTGCCAAGAATTCATTTTGATCGTGATTTTTCCTACCAGCCTTATTACTCATCTTGCGTCGAATGTAAGTACCGTTTATAGATAGGTGTAACGATTGCCACAAGAAATACGTAGGTCAGGTTAGGCATAAAGCATATGTACGTTGAGCTGCTGTGAGCCAAGATCTCTTCTCAATGGTCACGTCTATACGTCAGCGTCACTCGTCGCGCCGGGCCGGGCCGGTGAAAAATACCTATTACGGGTACAGGTGGTGAAATTAACACTTTTAGTAGAACAGAACGAATATTAGCGATAAAGTACAAATAACCGAGTATATAAAGATAATAGAGGCGTGTATTAATCGTTATTATTGTATTAGCACAGTTGTCATAGGGTTTTCGCCGTTTTCCGTCTAGTACAGTGCGGTACAGTGAGGTGCAGTAGATACTCAGTACTCATAGCGGTGTAAACGTATGCAAATGACCGACGCGACGCGATGCCGACGGTGACAGTTCCAGCTAAATATGGCCTCTTCTCCGCCCGTCACAGATTTGTTCTTCGGCCAAAAGTACATATTATCCTCATTCGCCAATCAAATCATTTCACAATCCGGACACTTATCATTTCATCTACGAGTAGAAATTCGTGCGTTAGAGTAGCATACCTGCAGATACAGTACCTATACTTATTTATTGTTGTCTTTTGGAAAAATTCACTTTCAAATACTCGTAGATAGGTTGGCTACGTAAATGTGATCGCGAAAATTACTCCTAATTCGTACAGGTACCGTAATGTACGTACATAATATACATATGCACTACATATATGCCTATGAAACGTTACATGTACACGTACAGTACTCGCGATTGTGTTTGCAATTCAAAAACATGATAAGTAAGGATAAATAATTGACGCGAGTGAATTGCACTCCCGGGTGTAGCGTGCCATATCATCGTTGATTTTTTTTTTAAATACACGATCACGTACCTACCTACCTACCTATATTTTTTCCAAAATACCTACCTACTTAATTTTGAAATTTTGAAAAATGAAATTTGATTGAAAGGGTACCGGCGGTTAACATAGGCGAATCTGCCCCCGAGCTGAAATTCGAAACTAACCAGTAGAATTTGGTTCTTAGGGTCTGAAAACCACGTGGTAAAAATTTTGGCCCCCAACTCCACTCCTAGCCCCAGTTATTGGACAAAACGTTACTTTTTTCAGCCTTTCCATTAATAATTTTTATTTCCACGAGTTTTTCACCAAATTTTTTCAAATTTTCGTGAGGTGTACCCTATACTGAGGGGTATCAGTGGGTGGTTTGAAAAAAATGTTTTGATTATTTTTTCAAGCCGAAAATTTCGCTTGAAAACTTCAATTCAAGTTTTCTACATGATGTTTAAGAGGTGCAATTTTGAAAAAAATATATTTTATGTACTTAGTCCCTATGTACATCATTATATTTTTTTCAGAATTTTTTAGGTGGTGGAACACCTTGAAAAATGCAAAAAACCACGTTTTCACAGCGTTTTTCACTCATAAAATGGTCATTTTTGGCCGAAATTTTTTTTTGTAATTATATTCCAAAATACGTACCTATTTATACACGACTTGTCAGATTTTCACTTCATTTCATCTCTTTTCGCGATTTTTGTAATTTCAAGTCCAAATAAGTACAGCACAAGGCTCGAAATTGAATATCTCACTTGATTTTCGAATACGAAATTGTCATACGAAAAAATTGGGTTAATCGACTTTTAGTAGCGGCTTTGGTATAAAATCTACCGAACCAATTGCCCAACAAGTGGCTTTCTGGGATTTTCGTAGTCGCAAAACTCGATTTTTATAATCATCTAACCCCTGAATCAAAACTGGGCCCCAAAAGAGGGGGTTCAAAATTTTGTGGGAAATTTTTGAACCTCGCGTCAATTTTTTTCTTTTTTCCAATACTGGAGGGACAAGAAAAAATTTAAAAAGGTTTTTTTTTTTTTAAATTTTGGGAAATTTTTTCGAAATTTTCATTTGTATGAAAAAATTTTCAAAATTCCACCCTCCTAGTTATTAATTGGCGGCCCGGGCCCCTTTTTAAAGTAAGGACAGCCCAGAGCCGTTCGTGTAACCCAAGGGGGGTAGTGGTGGGAACGTTTTTTTGGTTCTGTCCCCTACTTGGAAAAAGAAAAAAAAATGTTTTTTAAACGACTTTTTTATTTTTTTTTCAGGGGACGGGGTATGGAAAAAATTACCCCCGCCCCCAAAGGGGGCAAAATTCTTGATTTAGGTATTGGAGTTAAACCCCGTCGTTTCGAATTTTTTGGTTTTTTTGTTTTATTTTCGGGGCTTTTGAAAAAAATGGACTAAACGATTTTTTCCTTTCATTGGGGTTTTGATGTTTTTCAAAACACCAAATATTCCTCACATTTGGGTTTTTCAAGTATTTCAACACCTTGGGAATTACTTGTAAAGAAAAAGAAAATGTGCCCAATTTTAAAAATGGGGTTTTTAATTTTACTACAAAAAAAAATTTTGGCAAAAATGTTTTTGAGTGAGGGGAATGGTTTTTTCCAATTTTTGTTCCACCACCAAAAAATTTTAAAAAAAAATTGAAACATATACTAAAATAAATAAAATAAATTTTTTTAAAATTAACCCTAAACCCCCTGTAAAAACCTTGAATTATTTTTAACGAACGCTTAAAACAAACAAAACTTCAAAACCCCCCACCTGATCCCCTCGGGGTCCCTCCAAATTTGAGTGGGGAAAACCCGGGAAAAATTAAATAAGCTGAAAAGTAATTTTGGGAATAACTGTCCATGGGGGGGCCTTTCCCTTTTTCGAACCTAAAACCAAAACTCGATGAATTAGGGGGAGATCCGCCTATCTTAACCGCCACCCTTTAAAAAATAAAAAATAAAAAACCCGCCATTTTTGTTGTTTGTTGTTTCTTTGATGATTTTCGTACCTAGACCTACACTGAAATTACAATTCATTTAAGTAGTGGCGATTGAAACGCGTATGTTTTCGCCGCCACGGTTATACGCGCAGGCCTACATAAAATAGAATTGTTCGCGACGCCATCGACGATGACAAAACGTTCATTTGTTGAAATTCACAATACAATTTACCGCAATTTCCCAATTTCAGCTTATTTTTACGAAATATTCGGAAAGTGAAAATTCTTTGACAAACTTTCTTCACCGCAGCATGGTCACTGGCAAGGTTGAAAAAAAAACGAAGCAGAAACGAAAACTAAATAAAAATTTAATCGTCGCGAAAGTATTGGACAATTTTAAATCTACGCACGTTCGTCGCTGTCCATAAAAGCCTTCCAGGATATAGCCGCCGAAAGAAGAAGAGCAAGAAAAAACGTAGTAAAAATAGAAAAACTTGCACGTATTTTGTGCTCGATATAAAGTAATTAGTCATATTGTTGTTGCCTTCTTTACACGGCGACACGGCCGTCTGTAAAAACAATACACACGCGGCGTGGACGAAATTTCTTCTGCGATTGTAATATTTGTGTGACCTCTTTCGAGTAAACTTTTTACAACGAAAAAATAAAAAATATAAAAACGACCGGAATATGTAATTTTTGCACTTACAGTGTATTCTCCCACTTGCTTTCCGTATAGAAAGCGACAATATGTAAAAATATTTTCAAAAGTACGCCGACATTTGGGAAGTGTATAAAAAAAAACGCACACACTGATGATTGACAGTTCATATCGTTTTCGCGGGTGTAATTCGGTTTACTGTTACGAACAAGTAAGTGACGTTAAAACTTTTGGCAAAAACTGAAAAGATTTCGCGAATATGTCACGAGTGGTGTAAAGTGTAAAGTTTTCTATAATCTACGATGATCATCAGTAAGTACTTTCTAAGTTCTAACCCCACGTGCAACTATTTATGTTTAGTTTTTTTCGTATAGGGTGCCTAGTTGCCCAACTGCCTACTGCTTACTACTTACATGTACACTACCGTGGATCGAAAAAAAAAACATATCTTGGATTTTGACCAAATTTGGTGGGGTGGTTTACTTTGAGTGGGAGACTTCGCAAAAAAAATTTGAGCCCCCTGGGGGCAAGGAGAGGGGATCAGGAGGTGCTCAAAGTGTACCTCCTTTGGAAAAAAACACGGTTTTTTGCATTTTTTAGCCAATCAAAATTGTGTGAGAAGCCTTCGTAGCACTTAGGTGATACGACTTGAGTTTCTGCATCTCCTTGAACCATCGCCACCTTTCTCCGATCCAGGGATGTCTAGCCAATCAGATTGGCTAAAGTTAATGGCTAAAGCTAAAAATTTTTGGTGGTTTAGCTAAAGATAACAGCTATTGGCTAGCTTCGTTTCATTTGTTGGCTAATGACTAGCTAACGGCTAATTTTTGTAAAGTCGAGTGATACCTCTAAATAATCGTCTAGGTCTGCAGATTCTTCCAGTTGTCATTATTTTGAGAATTTTATAAATCATAAGGAATAAATTTGGATAAATTTCTGTAATTTTCAAATTCAAATATAAGAAATGAGGTAAAAAAAACAGTAAAAGGGTATGGCCGGATAAGGGGTGAATTTGGCCCCAGGCGCTTTTGGGCTCCTAAACACCTCAAGTGATGTATATTGATTAGAAATAATTTTTCACAAAATTTTGGACCCCCTCCCCCCTCTCCCTCTCGGAGCTATGGCCATTTTATTGCATCATTTTCAAGAATTTTTAATTTCAATGGAAGTGAAGGAAATTTTCTGTTCTTTGGAACAAAGTTACATCTCGTAGAGGTGTATGTATTTATGATACTTAATTTTTTCAACAATTTTGGTGCACTCCTTCATGTTTTTTCGGCCATTTGAAGTTTTCAATCTTAAAAAATACCACATAAGTGAAGAGCGACCACCCTGGATAAATTACTAAAAAAATACGTTTTTTTTCTGTAGAATTTTTCTGTGCATTTGGTTTTGGCCATTTCTTTGAACTAAGGGCCGAAAATCGCGAAAACCCATACAGAAATGTTGTTACTTTAGCAGATTTTTCAAATTTTGAGCGTTTTATACTGAAAGAAATGACCAAATAAGAAAATCAATTCCATATCCGTGTTCAGCAGGTCAAAATACCCCGATAAACACCTTTTTCGCGATATTTTTGATTAAAGTTTCAAAATTTGCCTTTTTCACTGATTTTTCATGACAAAAAAAGTGAATTTCGAGACTTTAGGTAAAATGATCGCGAAAAAAGTATTTATCGGGGTATTTTGACTCGTTGAACATGAATATGAACTTTGTTTTTTCATTTTTTCATTTCTTCCCTAAAACTTCCCCATTTTCAAGTTTGAATCGGGTCTCTTGAGTAAGAAAATTACAATACACAATAGGTAATTAATGCCATATTCGTGTTCTACGATTCAAAATTAGATGGACTTCCGAAATCCACCGTTTAGTTTTCCAGATAGGGTTTCCTTTTTGCCACTATGAAATTTTCGGAATGATTTTTTTTTCATCGAGTAAGTGAACAAAAATTTTTTTCAACGTTTGTACAGTTGGTACGGTAACTTACGAAAGGAAAAAAAACAAAAAGCGAAAGGGTCTGACCGGATAAGACGTGAATGGGGCCTCGAGCGATTTCGGGCTCTCTAAACATCTCAAATGGTGTATCTTGATAGAAAAAATTGTTCACAAACTTTTGGATCCTACCCTTTTTTTTTTTTTTGCAATTATGGCCATTTTATTGCATTTTTCCAGGGTGGTGGCTCTTCTTTTAATACGTACATACGTATGGTGCTTTTTCACGATTGAAAACTTGAAATGGGCGAAAATATGTACGTGTAGGAGAGTACCATAATTGTTGAAAAAATTATCTTTTTTTGGATTCGAATCCTTTCCAACCTTAGTCAAGATACACCTCTTGAGATGTTTAGGAGTCCAAAAACGCTTGAGGCCAAATTCACCTCTTATCTGGCCATAGCCTTTGCGCAAAGATTTCAGAAAAAAAATTATTTTCCAAGGGCTAGTTGACCGACTCGGACTCGGTGCATGCTGGTAAAGATAAATAGGTACTTAAAGCCAGAGCTAGACGTACACATAAGCCTAATTATTAATTTATTATGGTACCATATGTATTGCAGAAAAAGTACTTTGGACAACGTTATTGACCGTTCTACATCTCTGCACATGCAACGATATTCTGAAGCCAGCCGGCGAAACGAATAAAATCTCTAGTCGCGACTATCCCAGTGCCAGTGGCTCGAGCTACTACACCACGTTCGCGGGATACCCTTCGTATCCTTCGACCAGCGCCGCTGGTCCGGACCCGTTCAAGCCGTCGGATTACGGCGGCGGAAGCGTTTATTACAACAGCCTATCGCCGGATAACAAGAAGAAGCCTACATACCCGCCTCCCTATCCGACAACGTATTATCCGTCCGGTAAATACCTACGCGTACTCTCTCAATTATAAATCAGTGAAAATTACCGAAAATCACTGAAAAACAGTCAGAATTACAGCACAGGAGAAAATCAGTGAAAATTTTTTCACTGAAAACAATTCAGTGAAAGAAAATTACTGGAAATCAGTGAAAATTCACTGAAAACTCAGTGATATTTATGAAATTCACTGAAAAATCTGTGAAATTCTTTGAATAATCAGTGAAAATCAGTGAATTTCACTGATTTTTCCTGCGCTGCAATTCTGACTGTTTATCAGTGATTTTTCACTGATTCGGAATGAGAGAGTAGACTTCGCAGACGTTAAACTCTGCTTTTATTTGTAGCTATGCTTATTGCTTACTCTCTAAATTTGAATCAGTCAAAAATGCCAAAATTGACTGATGAAATAGACAAAATTAAGTCACTGATAATCAGTCAAATTCCACATATTCCCTTGTTAATCAAAGACATTTTACTGCCAATCCAGTGAAAAATTACCGATTCAATCAGTGAATTTTCATTATTGAATCAGTAAAAATTAATTGACTGATTGCAATCAGTCAAAATTCACTGATTGAATCAGTGAATTTTTTCACTGATTTCAACAGTGACTCAATTCTGTCTATTTAAATCAGTCAATTTGACTGATTCAAATTTAGGGAGTACTATGGAACGCTTGTGCATTGATTTCAGCCGGAGCGCTGCCCGAATGCCAGGATCCGGTTATGAGTAACGTGATCGGAGACATTCTGCAGACGAGCGGCGTGCCGCGTGTAAGCATACTTAGATCGTTGGTGGCCGCCGTGACGGCGGCCATTCTCACCAAAATTCCCATTATACTGGCGGTGAAGGCGCTGATCTTGAAAATGTTCTTATTGCCGTTGGGTTTCTTGATTCTGTCTTTGCCCGTCCTGTTGCCGATCCTGTTGTTATTCACGCCGTTGTGGAACCGAATCAAGGAGGTGTTCACCGGCACGACGACCACGCCGCATCCTGTCGTTTTCGTGATGCAGGCGGCGAACGCGACCAACGCAACCGAAACGAAAGGCAAATCTTTCGGCGACGCGGAAGCGGACGACGAGGGCGACAGCAACGGCATTACCGCCGCTGCCGGAGATATTTTCGTCGCCGTCGTACGATCCGATCGGTGTCTGGAAAAGTTGGCATGCCAGCTGGCATCTCGAGACTCCGGTTCGTTTTTCATCAAACCTGTCACTTGGTAAGTGCATCTCACTCTTTTACCCAATACTCTCTCAATTATAAATCAGTGAAAATTACCGAAAATCACTGTGAAATAGTCAGAATTGCAGCACAGGAGAAAATCAGTGAAAATTTTTTCACTGAAAACAAATCAGTGAAAGAAAATCACTGGAAATCAGTGAAAATTCATTGAAAACTCGGTGATATTTATGAAATTCACTGAAAAATCTGTGAAATTCTTTGAAAAATCAGTGAAAAATCACTGAAAATCAGTGAATTTCACTGATTTTTCCTGTGCTGCAATTCTGACTGTTTATCAGTGATTTTTCACTGATTCGAAATGAGAGAGTACCCATCCATCCATGTAGGACGTCAAGTTGGTACCTATAGCTTTATTGTGGCCATTAAGGTGTCGCAGCTAAAATGAAAGTTGAAATTTTGAGACGCATAACCTCTAAATTTTTTACTTTTACCCCTAAAACATTTTTAAGCTTGATTACCACCCGATTGAAGCACGTTTAACTGTACCGCCATGGTCTCAAAGTCATGTCATAGGGCATGGATTTTGAGAAATTTTCAATGTGCCATAACTCTTTCAATTTTCAATTTAGGTGAAAAACGTGTAGAACTTTTCTTGTTGTTCGTAAAAAGATCTACAAAAAAGATCATATACAATTTTTGCCTAAGTCGAAAATTGGAGGCGCTACAATACTTTGAAACTTAAGAAGAAATTGCTAAAATTTAAGCATTTTCAAAGTGCTGTAACTCTTTCAATTTTCAGTTTAGGCAAAATGTGTATGGAACTTTTCTTATTGCATATAAGAAGATCTACGAAAAACATCATATACAATTTTCGCCTGCGTCGAAAATTGAAGGTGCTACGAGGCTTCAAAATTGTTTTTAAAAAACATGCTACACTTGGAGAAATTTTTGAGTAAATTTAAAAAAAAATGTTCACCTTTGGACTTTCATTTTTTCAAAATAAATTCAAGCTAAATTTCAGAAAAAAGTCATCTTCTTCGTTTATTTTTCGATTTCAACTTAATTTTTCCGACTATAAAAAATACTTACAACTGTCGTCATCATTAGAATGGCAGTTTTAAAAAATTGAAACTTTTCAACTCGGATGAGAATTTTTATGATTTTTTTCAAGTCTGAAATGGAAACTAAATTTCAAAGCTATTACATTCAAAAAATTTCTGAAATTTAGCTTGAATTTAATTTGAAAAAATAAGTCTATGAGTGGAATTTTTTTTTTAATTTACTCGAAAATTTACCCAACTGAGTAGCATGTTTTTTTAAGCAATTTTCAAGCCTCGTAGCACCTTCAATTTTCTACGTAGGCGAAAATTGTATATGATCTCGTTCGTAGATCTTATATGCAATAAGAAAAGCTCTATATACATTTCGTTTAAACTGAAAATTGAAAGAGTTACAGCACTTTGAAAATTCCTGAATTTTAGCAATTTCTTCCAAATTTCAAAGTATCGTAGCGCCTCCAATTTTCGACTTAGGCAAAAATTTTATATGACTTTTTTTATAGATCTTTTTACGTACAATAAGAAAGGTACTATACATTTTTCACCTAAATTGAAAATTGAAATAGTTACGGCACATTGAAAATTCCCCAAAATCCGTGCCTTATGACATGACTCTGAGGTCATAGCGGTACGGGTAAATGTGCTTCAATCGGGTCGTAATCGAGCTTAAAAATGTTTTAGGGGTAAAAGTAAAAAATTTAAAGGGTAAGAGTCCCAAAATTTCAACTTTCATTTTAGCTGGGACACCTTAGTGGCCATGTCGTCACATCGCGTCGTAGTCGTGTTGAAGCTGAAAAGTTGTAAACGACGAGCAACGCGACGCCACACCAAGCTACGCATTTGCTCCCCAGAGGCGTCGGGTCGCGTCGAGCCCTACGCATTTCACGCATCGCCCGCGTGCTTTCGTTCACCTATAGCTGCATCACATCAATTAGCCAATTAGCATAACTTACTCGGCTAGCTGTGTACTTACTTATTATCGCTATCGTCGGCGTCGTCATTATTATTAGGTACCTAATACCTATCTATTATTATTCCGCTCTCCCGCTACGCTCGCCAACAAAAACCCGCCATTTGAAGCGTATTTCCGTTCGATTACCTACCTATTATATATTTTTACGTATTTTTACTACGGCCACAGACCAACGAAAAATATCAACACACGTCGTCGCGTCGCCTTGCCACGGCTGTGGCCGCGTGCCTGGATTCTCTCTCTCTCTCTTGTTTTGTTTTTTTTTTCACTACGGTTTCTAGGAGGCTACGTACTTAGCTATCGTTGGTATACCTCTACCGAGCCAGAGAAAGAGAGAAACGACGAAAATGCGAAGCCAGAAAATGAAATACTTACCGCGGCAAGACGTAAAATTAACAAACAAAACAAAAAGATGCTTGTAAGTGAGAAAAAAACGCAACGCGCTTTTCTACTTGTGGATAGCGCGAGGTACCGTACCGCTCACTCTTCGAAATATGGTGTAAATTCATTCGCGAGCAATTTAACGCTAATCTAATTCACGTACCTCGACAAACGTCGCTACGTTGCGTCGCCTCGCTCGTTTATTGTTCAGTGCTCAGGTGCTCACTTTCGATATAACACCATCCGAGTAATAATTATGCACGAGTAGTAAGTACTAATTAGGATGGAAGCCAAACCGGCAGTGGAATTTTGCGCCGAAACAAAGATATTGAGAATGCATCGAAAAAGAATCCTCTAGGCATAAGTACCTACTAAAACAGACCAAAAATGAAGTCAGGTCTTCCGATTTCGCTCAATTTTTTTTTACGAGTTCCGCTTGGTGGTCTATTCACAAAACCCCAATCATTTCTTTTCTAACTCTCAAGGTGTGTGGGGGGGGAGGCGGGCATCGAAATTTTTATGCAATTGCGATTTTTAGCCATATTACCCAACTTTGAAGGCTCATACCTCAAGATAGGTTATACTTGGGGAAAAACTGTTTGCGGAGTCTGAAAGATAATTAATAGGAAATTCAAAAACGGTGATCACATTTTGAAAAGCTCGAAGTTGAACTTTGGTCGTGAAAGCTCAACTTTCATGATAAGAACAAAAGATAAAAGCTACCCTGAAAAAATCTGGAAAAATTACAGTGAGTAGCCCTTTTCACTTTTTTTTCAACCAATAAAATTTCAAGATGGGATCTCTAGACCTCGAGGGGGGGAGGAGTCCACAATTTTGACCAAAATTCAAAAAAATCGAAAAAGTAAAGTAACACATCGATTACTACTAATTTGAAGGCGCTGATTACGAATATGTACCTACTCAGTTTTTTCATTCGACCCCCCTGAATCCCCCTATTCGCCTCCTCGATGAAAGTCAAAATTCAAAAAAATGGTCGTTTGTTAGGTTTTTGAGGGCGCTGAGTTCGAAAATTAGCTTATTATTTTGATTTGACACTTGAGTGCCCTTCTAGCCCCCTCCAATTTTATGAAAAATCATGTTGGGAAACGAAAATATCGTGTGGCATATGGATTCTAACTAATTTGAGGTCGTAGAATTCGAACATCGACTTATTTTTTGATCCTACTCCTCCCCGTGCTCCAACTGACCTCTTCCTCCAGTCATCAGTGGTCAATACGAAATTTAATATTTCAAAAAATTACAGGAAGTGGGTCGAATCAAAAAGTAAGTTGATATTCGAATTCTACGTCCTCAAATTAGTTAGAATCGATATCCCAGACGATATTTTTGTTTCCCAACATAGTTTTTCCCAAAATTGGAGGGGAGGGCTAGAAAGGCACTAAAGTGTCAAATTCAAAAAATAAGCAAATTTTCGAACTCAGTGCACTCAAAAACCTACAAATGATAGGTCACAAGTTATTTTGAATTTTTTTTAATTTTGACCCTATCAAGGAGGCTAATAGGAGGTTCAGAAGGGTCGAATGAAAAAACTGAGTACATATTCGAAATCAGCGTTTTCAAATTTGTAGTAATCGATGTGTTACTTTACTTCTTCGATTTTTTTGAATTTTGGTCAAAATTGTGAAACACCTGTACCTCTCAGGGGTCTAAAGATCCCATATTGAAAATTTGTTGGTTAGAAAAAGGGTAAAAAAGGCTACTTACTGTAATTTTTTCAGATTTTTAAATGGTAGCTTTCATTGTTTGTTCTCATCATGAAAGTTGAGCTTTCCCCACCAAAGTTCAACTTTGAGCTTTTCAAAATATGATTACTGTTTTTGAATTTCCTATTAATCATATTTCAGACCCCGCAAACAGTTTTTCCCCAAGTATAACCTATCTTGAGGTATGAGCCTTCAAAGTTGGGTAATATGGCTAAAAATCGCAATTGCAATAAAATTTCGAGGTCCGCCTCCCCACCCCCTTGAGGGTTAGAAAAGAAATGATCGTGGTTTTGTGAATAGACCACTAAGGAGAACTCGTAAAAAATTTTTTTAGCGAAATCGGAAGACCCGACTTCATTTTTGATCTGTTTCAGTATGGAATAGCCCTCTATCCATAATTTCGGGTGCTCAAGTTCATTTTTCGAATTTTGGAGAATTTTGCAGACCATTTCTTAAGAAATTTTTATTTCGTGGGAAATTCTTACACGGTGGCTGCGGGGAGGAGGCGCTAGTGATCAAATGTTAGGCCTAGTGACGTTACGAAGGCATTATACGGGGGGGGGGGGGGTTAAAATCAGTGAAGTTCCCCTCAGAATTTCAATTTTCCCAACTACATACCTAGGTACATCAATAAGCCTTTTTTTACTCACCCCCCCCCCGCGAAAATGCTCATTTTTACTACGAACTTATCCTGGACTTCAAACTAAATACTTTTTTTGTAAAACGTAGGTATCTACATCGAAAATAATTGAAAATTTTGAAAATCAAATTTATTTAGGCATAAAACAGATTGACTTTTTGGGGGGTCGAGGCGAATGGCACAAATTTTTCGATCAAACTAAATTTGAAGGAAAAGGTATTTAAAAAAAAATTATAATATTCACATTGATGTTGAAAAAAACCTAAGAAATTGCCATTTTATCCCGAGCGAAAAATTTCAAGAAATTCATAATTTTATAAATAAAATTTTGTGGTTTCATTGTGAATATGAGGGAAATGAACCGAGCGAAGCTAGGACAAAAATTTTAAAAATCTCCAATTCAAGGTGCAAGAACACAATATTTTGAATTATTAATAAACCTGAATGAAAAATCAGTGTCTTCTGCTTTAAAAATATTACGTAGGTACTTAAGAGAGAAATACGACAAGATTGAGCGCAGCGAGTTCAAAGCTTTCAAAAAATGTAATTTTCAAACATTGAAAATAAATTTCAAGGATAAAAAATATGTACCTACCTATAGTAAAATTGGTTGAATTAATTTTGATGAAAATATAAAAAAAAATTGTAAAAGGGTATGGACGGATAAGGGGTGAATTTGGCCCCCGGCGCTTTTGGGCTCCTAAACACCTCAAGTCGTGTATATTGACTAGAAATAATTTTTCACAAAATTTTGGACCCCTACCCCCCTCTCTTTCGGAGCTATGGCCATTTTATTGCATTATTTTCAAGAATTTTTAATTTCAACGGAAGTGAAGGAAATTTTCTGTTCTTTGGCACAAAGTTACATCTGGTAGAGGTGTATTCATGATAATTTTTTCAACAATTTTGGTGCACTCCTTCACGTTTTTTCGGTCATTTGAAGTTTTCAATCGTAAAAAGTACCATATAAGCGAAGAGCGACCACCCTGGAAAAATTCCTAAAAAATACGTTTTTTTATGTAGAATTTTACTATGTATTTGGTTTTGGCGATTTCTTTGAACTAAGGGCCGAAAATCGCGAAAAACCGTATAGAAATGTTGTAATTTTAGCAGATTTTTCAAATTTTGAGCGCTTTATACAGAAAGAAATGACCAAATAAGGAAACCAATTTCAAATTCGTGTTCAGCAGGTCAAAATACCCCGGTAAACATTCTTTTCGTAATAGTTTTGATTAAAATTTCAAAATTCACCTTTCTCACTGATTTTTAATGAAAAAAAAGTGAATTTCGAGACTTCGAGTAAAACGATCGCGAAAAACGTATTTTTCGGGGTATTTTGACCTACTGAACACGAATATGGATTTGGTTTTTTCATTTCGTCATTTTCTCATGTGTACTAGGTAGTAGGTACCTCGTTCTTCATCCCCAAGCCCTCATTCACACCCTTTTCTTCTAATTTATGTATATTTCAACGTCTTCGCCGAAATCCATCTGCTAAGACGTATTAGACTTGAGAGTTTTTCAGATAGGGTTTCATTTTTGCCACTTTTTTAATGCGTTGATTTTATGGTAGTCCTGGAGTTGAAATCCTCCCATTTAAATTTCCAACTTCCTAATTCTATTAATAGTGATGTTATTGGTCTTAAATACGGTTTTATTTTTGGAAAAAAGGTGTTCTTGTGTTTTTGACCAACAGTGCTCCCCCCCCCCATACCCCCTTAGAAAATCAATAATGAATTAATTTTGTACAGCGCAACAACGGGATGCCAAAATGATAATTAGGAATATTTGAAAAAAATCAAGCATCTTTGATGCCCCGCTCCTGCTTTCGTGAAACATTTTTCAATCTCGAATTGTATGTAATATGTTGATTCTTGTGGAAAAATTTCAAAAAATTATTGTTCGAGATCTGGGCGCGCAATATTGTAACTCATTGGCACGATTTAATGTCAAAGACATGGAGGGTACGTGGAAAATAAATTCACCATCACTCCTCTTGTACGGTTGCCGTAGCTGAAATTGGACTCAAAAAATTTGAAATGGAAAGATTTTGGTTTTCGACTAATTTTAGGTCGTAGATCACGAATATGACAGTAATTAATGTGTATAATAATTTTCTTGCTCGAAAGACCCGATTAAAACTTGAAAATGAGGACGTTTTAGGGAAAAATGACGAAATGAAAAAAACAAATCCATATTCGTGCTCAGCAGGTCAAAATACCCCGAAAAATACGTTTTTCGCGATCGTTTTACTCAGGGGCGTATTAACCAATAGGCGGAGTAGGCGACGCCTAGGGCGCAAAAATTTTGGGGGGCGCAGAATTCGGAAACCAGTACTTTCTATGTATAATATAAATCATAAATAAAAAAAAAATATTTTGAAGCTGTGAGAAAAATTATCTCAGATGCAGCATGTCCGAAGACCCAAGCAAGAAACTGGAAAATTTCCTGGTATATCCAAATGTTTATTTGCACCCAATTTTAAATTTCAACCCCTTAATTATTGTGAAAACTACTCACAATAGTTGGCAAACTGAATTGAAAACAGGCACGAAAAAAACACAAAGTAAGAAAAAACACAAATTTTTATCATGTAAGTACGTAATATAAACACGCGAAAAAAGGGTAAAATTCAGTAAAAAAAAATTAAAAAGCAGGTGATTTTTACTTCAAATTGATGGAATTTTCCCATCATTTTTTCAAATCTTAGCCCTCGCTTTGCTCGGGCATACAAATCCTAACTTCTATAAAAGAGAAGGGGATTGAGGATTTCGGCTCCTTTTCAATGAAAAAATATTGATTGATAAAATGGTAAAATTTTAGCTTTTGGATGTTTCTTTTTTCAAAAATTTTCGCCCTCGCTTCGCTTGGGCTCGATGAATCTACTTCATTTTTTCTTAAAAGGATGGTATGAACCCTCTACTTCTCCATTGTGAGCAAAAAACTTTGAAAAGTGTGAACAAAATAACCCTATCACTAACTCTCTGCTGCGAAGCGCCCTTTTAGTTCTCAAATTTCCGTTTTACTTTACTGTTTCTCGAATAAATTAAAAAAACGTTACATGTGAATTCTGCCAATTTTTTCTACCTCCTCCCCCTCATGTGTACCTTTGAATTATTTCAGCTTTGTCTGTGGAGAAAAAATTGGGGGGGCGTTTGCTTTTGACCTCGCCTAGGGCGTGAAAAATTCTTAATACGCCTCTGGTTTTACTCGAAGTCTCGAAATTCACTTTTTTTTCATTAAAAATCAGTGAGAAAGGTGAATTTTGAAATTTTAATCAAAACTATTACGAAAAGGGTGTTTACCGGGGTATTTTGACCTGCTGAACACGAATTTGAAATTGGTTTCCTTATTTGGTCATTTCTTTCTGTATAAAGCGCTCAAAATTTGAAAAATCTGCTAAAATTACAACATTTCTATACGGTTTTTCGCGATTTTCGGCCCTTAGTTCAAAGAAATCGCCAAAACCAAATACATAGTAAAATTTTACATAAAAAAACGTATTTTTTAGGAATTTTTCCAGGGTGGTCGCTCTTCGCTTATATGGTATTTTTTACGATTGAAAACTTCAAATGACCGAAAAAACGTGAAGGAGTGCACCAAAATTGTTGAAAAAATTATCATGAATACACCTCTACCAGATGTAACTTTGTGCCAAAGAACAGAAAATTTCCTTCACTTCCGTTGAAATTAAAAATTCTTGAAAATAATGCAATAAAATGGCCATAGCTCCGAAAGAGAGGGGGGTAGGGGTCCAAAATTTTGTGAAAAATTATTTCTAGTCAATATACACGACTTGAGGTGTTTAGGAGCCCAAAAGCGCCGGGGGCCAAATTCACCCCTTATCCGTCCATACCCTTTAGATTATTTTAAAACTATGGAAGAAAAAATGCAATAAGGCGGAGCGGAGCGAGGCCAACGTTTTTGAAAATTTTGATTCCTCTTTTCTATATTTTTTCTTTTTTAAACAACGAATTTGTATTTTCCTTGATTTTGAGGTAAAGATTTATTTGGGAAAATCGAAACGACTGGGTGGGAAATTTGTCTCACTGCGCGTGGAAAATTTCCCAGAACTTCATATACCTACTTAAAAAACGCCCTGGAATTTTGGTTACTTAAAAATAACTCCATAGTCTTGCAAAAGCAAAAAAATAATAATTAGGAGAATTGATTGATCAAGGTGATGAACTAAACATTTTTAAGCACCTGTCTACCCTTGCGAAAGGAACTAGTAGTAAAAATCAGCTAGGTACCCCACCCAAGAAGCAAGATGCAAAAAAATTGAAAAAAATAAATTTGACGAAAAATCGCCAAAAAGAAAATCAATGGTTGTTCAAATGGGCATCTCACCCTTCAACTTGAAAGATAGGCGACTTGTTCATCGTATGGTTTTTTTTCGCCAGTCGGTGGTGGAATTCGGTTTATATGGCCATCATTTTTTCGTCGAACACCTCGGTACAACAGGTACGAATATTACGAGTTGATAAAAATGAATTTGAATAGGCGAGACACTGCGGTCGAGGGTGATCGTTTTTTTTTTCAGCAGGGTATAAGATTAGGTAGGTATTTAGAAGAGCAACGGCGACGTTGCGGAGAGGCTCGACGCCGAGCGATTATAATGTATTTATCGCGTTTATTCGGTTCGCGGCTCGGTGCGGCGTAGTTGTTCTTTTTTGTATTTGTTGTAGTCGCAGACGTAGCCGTAGCTCTAAAAATAGGTACCTGGGTAACTGTTCGGCTTGGGAGTCTTATGTTTTATGCAAATCGCAAATGCTCATTCATTAGATTCCTCTTCTGCCAGTTCTCTCGTCTCTTTTGCTTTTTATATTATTATTGCGAGCCGTCGAATTTTTTTACATTTTTATAAATTATTCGCTTGTCTCTTAACTTTTGAATATTTTAGCCTACGCGCGACGAACCTTTTTAACATTTTAAAATACTTGCTTAGCGTCTCGTCTCGTCTGCCAGAAGGCCTCGGTAATTTATAAAAGTTTTATACCTAAATTAAGAGCTATTTTGAAAATACGTTCTGCGCTGCGGTTTTAAACGTCGCCCTTATCCGTTACTCGTTACCCGTTACGCCGTTCCGATACAGACGCAGACGTAACGTAGGTACATGTTTCCATTTCGCCAACTAAACTGCTTGTTTTACTTTTAGCGTAGCGCTTGATTAAGTACGGTATCATTTTGGGTACCTAGACCAACTCAACGTAACAATGTGTACTAGAACTCTTCTTCGAGTAACTTCAACAACATCGAAATCGTCAGTTTTACCAGTGGTCAAAGGGCTAGTTTTGCTACATGATTTACCAAGTCGTTTTACCACTGGTCGAATGAATGGACTCTTTACTTATGCCAAAAGTCGCTGGATAAAAGTATAGTTTATATAGGTATACCTACATGAACCATTAAAACTACAAAATTCAAAATTTCCAAGGTCTCACCCCTCTATTACCCCTTTTTCATCCCAACCCTTCATTCTTCAGTTAAGCAAAAAATATTGTCAAATTCGTATTCTACGCCCTCGAAAACGTAGATTTCGTTATATTACTCGAAAAAGTTACAAAATTCAAATTTTTCAAGGTCTCACTTCACCTCAACCCTTTAATTCTGAGTGAAAAATATTTCCAAATTCGTATTCTACACCTTCAAAAACATAGATTTAGATATATCACTTAAAAAATTGGAAAATTTCGATTTTCCCATGCTTTTACTTCTCTCTTTTTTTAAATTGTGAGTTTTGTGGCTCCAGACACCAAGAGGAAAAATAGAAATCCGCTAAATGTGCCCTACGAAAAATCTAGTAGTTTAATTCGTAGGTTAGATGCAAAAGTCATGAGGCAACATACGAACAGTAAAGACACGAAGAAAAATCATAACTTTTTTGTCAAATTTATTCGAATACATTTGAGGTTGATACCTGAATGAGTGTAATTTTTGGAAAGAGGAGTTCTAAAACCTCCCTCAGTTGATTTTCCGATTTTTTGGCAAATTTTTGATATTATATCTAAAAATTAAAGCAAAAAAGTGATTTTCTGGAAAAAATAAATTGAACCATGTTTAGTAGATAGGTACCTATGTACCTTATGTGACTTTTTTCAAAAATTCGTATTTAAAAACAACGTTTCTAACAGGTCCCATTTTCAATTTGCAACTTGCCCCACCAGCAGTTTGTTTTTTTAACGCACTGCACTGGAAAGAAAATATGTGAGGGAAAGTACCAACCAAATACATCATTCGATAGGTAATTGAATTTACTTAATTTACAAAAAAGTTTACTTACTTCAATTTTTTTGCGAAACTAGAAAACGAGCAGATTTTGAAAATTTTACGAAGGTAACACTAAATCACGTTATTGATAATAACTCAGTGACAAACAATCCATCATATTTACAACTTTTTCTGTTTTGTGAGGCAAAGTAATCGACCCACCAATCTCGCAGAAAATTTTTTAAACAAATTATTTGTACATATCAGACGATAATAGGCCAATTTGCATCCTGCCTCGCGTTCTCTTGCACATGATCACTAGGGTGGCCCTTATTTATATGTACTTGATGGGGGGGGGGGAGATAGAATGTTCTAGTTTGCGGCACTCGGTTCCATATAGTATTTCGAATCGGAAAGCTATTTTTCGATTATTTTGCGCCCGCAGTGGGGAAAGCGCAAGGGTATTACAAAATGTGACTGGAAAAAAATTCAAGACATTTCATAAAAATATTTTTAAAGGATTTTTCGAGGAAAAAGAATGAAAATTTGGTTTCTAGGGGTATTCAGAGCTTCTGTATCTAGTTCAGGGGTCATTTCGACGTCGAACTAGAACCAGCACCTCTCGAGGTGGAGGAGGGAGGGAGGCCCGAGGTGAAAAGTCTCGAAAAAAATCGAGTGTGGTATCAAAATCTATGTTTTTTTTACTAGCGGAGACCGTTTCCGATGTCGATTCATAAAAAAACCCAACATTAACTCATAGGAGAGGTGGGGGGGGTGCCAAATCTAAAATTTCTCATAATCATCGACTGTGGTATCGAAATGCATGTTTATCAAGAGGAGTGTTGAAATGCATGTCTTTTGACCCCTAAAATCAATTAAATAACCTCAGAAATAGATTCAAGGATTATTCATGAAAAATTTTCGATTTGGTTCCTCTCCTTCACCTCCCCTATATGGACTCACTTCGGAATTTCTGATGAAATGACATCAGAAATGCCCTTTGCGGGTAAAAAAAACATGTACCGTAACATGGGGTAACTTTGGCCCACTTTGGGGAAAATGTTGTTTGCCCGTGTAGCAACACTTAAAATATTGGTGGGAGGGTTGCGGTGACGGGTGTATTCGATAGAAGGAGCTTCCAACTTCACTTTTCATCCGTTGTCACCATTTTTGGGTGGCACGTTTGGCAGAACCGAATTTTTTCTCATCACCACTTTTTTCACTCGTTTTTCTGATCTCAGAAAATCTATACACGGGAGACAAAAGAAATGTGCCCAGAATATTTTCAAAAGTGAATTCTAATGTGAAATTCGATGTAGAATTCGAATTTGTGTTTAAAATTACGTTTTTGTTGAGTGGTTTTGGAGAAAAATCAAATATACATGACGAAGTCACTTTTTCGTAAATTTTGGGGTAACTTTGGCTCACCGTAATCTAGGTAATAATCGTGTTCTTTTTATCAGTTTCATCAAGAGGAATACTTTATATTGAATTATTGTAATATTTTACGAATCTAATAATGAAAAAAATTTTGAAAGTAAAAGGGAGGGGGTGGGGCGTTGCTGAAATCGAAATTCATCAAAAATATCGTGTTGTATATCAAAACCTAGGTTTTCGAGGTCGTAGATTACGAATCTGACGATAAAAATGTTTTTTCAAGGTGGGGAGGGGGTGAATGGGAGGGGGTGTTGAAATCAAAATTCATCAAAAATATCGTGTTTTACATCAAAATCTAGGTTTTCGAGGTCGTAGATTACGAATCTGACGATAAAATTTTTTAAGTTATGAGGTGAGGCGAATCGGAATTCTCAATTCTGTGTACACGAATTAGTTTTAGGCTTAGATTACGAATCTGACGATATTTCAAGGTAGAGGAGGTGGGGGGGAGGTGCTGAAATGGAAATTCATCAATGATCTCGTGTTGTATATCAAAACCTAGGGTTTCGAGGTCGTAGATTACGAATCTGACGATAAAAATGTTTTTCAAGGCGAGGAGGGGGTGAAGAGGAGGGGATTCTGAAATCAAAATTCATCAAAAATATCGTGTTTTACATCAAAATCTAGGTTTTCGAGGTCGTAGATTACGAATCTGACGATAAAATTTTTTTCAAGGTATGGTGAGGGGTGGGGGGCTGAAATCGAAATTCATAAAATATTTCGTGTTGTGCATCGAAATTCAGTTTTTTAAGGTCGTAGATTACGAATCTGACGATAAATTTTTTTGCAAGGTAGGAGGAGGGGTGGGGGGGTGCTGAAAATGGAAATTCATCAATGATTTCGTGTTGTATATCAAAATTCGAAACAGCATGTTTTTAAAAATAATAGGCGAGAAAAAAATGTGGGCCAAAGTTACCCCACGCCTGGGTAACTTTGGCCCACTACTTTGACGACTTACTAAGGGGGAAGGGAGTGGGCAAAAAATCTAAAAAAATTCACAGAACTTCCCAACGGTTGATTATAACTTTTTTTTTTAAATGCCCAAAAAATCATTTTTGAAAGTTATAATGGTTTTTCTAAAAAAAATGCCAAAAAGTGGGCCAAAGTAACCCCAGGTTACGGTAGGCATTTTGATACCACACTCGTTGATTATGAACATTTTTCGATTTGGCACCTCCCCACCAACTCCCTTATAGGCCAATTTTAGGTTTTTTGATGAAGCGACATCGAAAACGGTCTCCGCGAGTAAACCCCCGGACCTGGATTCAGAAGCTCTGAATACCCCTAGAAACCAAATGTTCAATCTACCTCGAAAAATCTGCTTGAAATATTTTTATCTAATGACTTGATTTTTTTTCAGTCATATTTTGTGATACCCTTGCGCTTTCCCCTTTGCGAGCGCAAAAAAATTGAAAAATAGCTTTTCCAATTCGAAATACTATAAGATATCGAATCTTGCAAACCAGAATATTCTATCTTTATTTGTATTCCTTTCGCGTAATTTTAAAGTCGCCGCGCCACTAAGGGTGTTTTTAGTGTTTCGTTGCCGCGTGCCCCTAGTGGAGTAGAATGAGCTCGCGCGCGCTACGTTCATTATTCAAAATGGGCTTCGAGTTCGAGGGAAGGGTTAAAATTCATCGATTGGGCTAAACATTTTTGTACGTTATTTTCTCATAAAGTGGCACCAAACTAGTAGAGGTCCCGAAAAAAATTCCAATTTTTTTTTAAAGGGTCACCTGTGGCTTTGTGATCAGGGTATCACAAAATTTTGTAGGTATTCTACATAGCCAGTGGAAATCACGAGAATTTATCGTAAGTTGCACTTGTACCGAATACGTAGGTATTCCTCGCTTGGCGACTGCGTGCTATTAAAAATATCCCAATTCCAAAATAGGTACCTACCTACGTAATGAATTTCGCGTAAGTTGAAGTTGAAATTTTGAAAGCTTGTCGAGGATGTAGGGCGACCGAAAGGTGACGAAATCCGAAAAATCGCTATCGGCCTATGTCCGGATTGTCCGGAATTCAATCGAGTAGACGAGTGCGGTATGCGGTGAAATGAAATTCAGTATCCACAATGAATAAGTAGACGCTTTCGAGACAACCGTCGTCGTCGTCGCAGCACATATAAGCTTTGCTTTATTTTGTTTTTTGGAATCCGAGCGTGTAGGTAGCTCATTTGTCAGTTTGTCATTTCACGCGTACTCTTTTCTTCGCTCGACTGTGTAGCGACGCTAAAGCGTATAATTTTTTACACTGGAATTTTGTGTTCGCATCGCGCTCCGGGGTAGAATATTGGCGAAACCGAATTGATTTTTTTCTTTCATTTAGGTCGGTATTAGGTATCCTTAATTTTTGTACTTTATTTACGAACGTGAGAAAAAGAAATGAAAAATTGGCGAAATTTCATCGATCGCTTTTGAAAAAACTGCCGCGACGTTGGGAAAAAAACACGAACGTGAAATTTGAGAGAACAGACGAAAATAATTCTGCAATCCGCTGTTAATCTCGTCGTCTCCCTGTTAATACGGACTTTTTAGGTTTTGACCCAAAAAAAATTAGCAGAAAGGGCAAGTTTCGGATATAAGCTCAGTAAGACATGTATTTCAATATTCTCGAACTTCCCTGAAATTTGTGAATATTTTGACCCCTTTTTGGGGGTGAGGGGGTTCAAATTTTGGTTTTTTGGTCATAACTTTCGAAATTACGCATTTACAAAAAAAGGCGAAACAAAAATTGTAGAGAATTAAAAAACAAATACTTTTGTTATTTACAGTTTTTCCCTAAGACGTCATGGAAGGGAGCTGGAGCTTTCCGAAAAAAATCAATTTTGAAAATTCAATATTAACAGAAATAATTATCAAAAATCGGGTTAATCGACTTTTGAAAGCGGGTTTTCAGTATAGTATATCCCATTACTATGCAGAACAAGAAAAATGTATAGCCGACTCCTCATCTCAAAGTAGGGGGGTGGACCCTCTGTGGAAAAAGTCGAGTTTTCCCCCAAGCATAGTTCAGCTACAGTGAAAAATTCGAAAAATTGGTTCAAACAAACATTGTAGAGCGTTAAAAGACGAACATTTTACTTTTTTTACTTTTTTTCTATGTGGTTTTGGGGCGAGTTATCGCAAAAAGAAAAAAAGCGACGCGGCGTTCAAAAATTTTTCATCAACTCAATAAATTACGCATATGTAAGTAGATCTGGTATAAAATCTAGCGAACCGATAGCCCAAAAAGTGGATTTCTGGGGTTTTTGTGATCACTGAACTCGATTTTTATTATCATTTAACCCTTGAAACTAAATTGGACCCCAAAAGACAAGGTACAAAATTCGGAAAACATTTTTGAACGCTGCGCCAATTATGTTTCTTTTTGCGATAACTCGCTCCCAAGACCACCTAGAAAAAAAGTAAAAAAAGTAAAATGTTCGTCTTTTAACGCTCTACAATGTTTGTTTGAACCAATTTTTCGAATTTTTCACTGTAGCTGAGCTATGCTTGAGGGAAAACTCGACTTTTTCTATGGAGGGTCCACCCCCTACTCTGAGATGAGGGGTCGGCTATACATTTTTCTTGCTCTACATAGTAATGGGATATACTATGCAAAAAAGCGGCTTGAAAAAGTCAATTAACCCAATTTTTTATAATTATTTCTGTTAATATTGAATTTTTAAAATTGATTTTTTTCGGTAGGCTCCAGCTCCCTTCCATGACGTCCTAGGGAAAAACTGTAAATAACAAAATTATTTGTTTTTTAATTTTCTACAATTTTTGTTTCGCCTTTTTTTCCATAAATGCGTAATTTCGAAAGTTATGGCCGAAAAACCAAAATGTGAACCCCCTCACTCTTCAAAAAGGGGTCAAAATATTCACCAATTTTAGGGAAGTTCGGGAATATTTAAATACATGTCTTACGGAGCTTATATACGAAACTTTCCCTTTCTGCTAATTTATTTTGGGTGTGGGCTTTATTTTAGCTAAAAAGACCGTATTATGTACGAGATTTCATGTCGAAATAATTTAGAAACTGCGAAAATAAAAAAATCGTATCAAAATGAATTTATCCCGGTACGGATGGATTTCATTGATCATCGGTAGATATGGCTTTGTTTAAAATCGATTATTAGGTAGTAGGTATAAGTAATTGAATGGGTATAAAGATAACCGTACTTATGCAGCTATCAATTGGTAAATACGAGTAAGAAAATGTCCCTACACATTACGATTTCGATTACGATTGCGATTACCACAGCTAAGTGCAGACATAGGTATTTGAGTATAATTCACGCGGCCGATTAGCGGTATTTAAATCGCTTTCTAATTAAAGAACGAAAATCGTACGGTATTACGAAATTTTCGTCGTTTATGCCTGAAAAATTGATTTTTCTCGTCGCGTTAGCCCGGCCAATTTGCGCGACTTGAATCGGTAATAAGTTAGTTATGTACTCGGCTAGTCGTAGGTATGCAGATGCCAGATGCCCGTAAGCATAGCTTAAGTAACGTAGCCGCGCATCTACTCGTATTCTTGGAAGATTCGCAGAATCGCAGAATCGCAGTTTCGCAGTTTCGTAGAGGTACCTACAGCTTCCAAGAAACTACGAAACGCGACTCCGCGCCGCGCCGTTTAAAAATAACGGCTTCGGTAGGTATCGAATTAACGCGCACCACGCTCCAACTGGCGTGAAAATATTTACAGTTTTTCGTCGTTGGTTTTGTTGCTCCAAGTAAGTAAGTACCTACCCGTACCTAAGTATTTGCGTTTTTTTTCTCTCTCTGTCTCTTCTTTTCGCTGCTCATTTTTCATCAAATTACCCAACAACGAAAAAAAAAAAAACAGGCGTACAAGGCGCCATCGAATAAGTTTTCAAAAGATAAGACAACAGGTGCGCGGTTCGCCGTGTGGGGTGGGGTAGGGGGTGGGGGTGGGGAGATGTACGTTTGGTGTTTGAGGCGGCGTTCCGCGTTAGCGATTTCAGATATTCTTGGGCGAGCGTAGCTGCGGCGGAGTCGGAGCGAGGTTTTAAAAATTTTCAAAAATCAAGAACGAACGCGAACACGAAGCGAACGCGGTTGAAAAATGAAAGCAATTTGTTTTGCGCAGGTTATTGAAATTCCTACAAACTTTCAAGTTCGTGCAGAAGAACGTGGAAATTAGAAGCGCTTTGAAACGCTACAGAGACGCTTATCTGCAAGGAGCAACCGGCAGCGGCGGCGGCGGCGGCGGCAACAGCAGCCGTACAAATAGCTCGACAACAGATTTAGACGACAGTGACATATGTACCGATGACTTGTATCCCTGTAACATTCCGGCCTTATATTCGAGGCCGGAATTCGCCAGCTACAGTCGATATTTATGACAAATAAATTATTAACTGCGACGGCCATTTTTCTTTGCGGTATGTAGGTAAGGCACGAGTTTTCTTTTTATCGTGGGTGGGACATATACCTGCGAAGGTGCGAACGGTCAGCGGTACGGTTCCATATTTAATCCACTCGCATGTCCGCTTACTTCAATATGGATATTGGGTAGATATACTTTCTTAGGTCAGTCTCAGTAGTCAGCAGTGACGTAGCCAGGGGGGGTCCAGGGGGTCTGGACACCCCCCCCCCCCCCCTTGGCGTCAGAAACTTACGTGAAAAAGTGCCTTTTTGGAACATGAAAAATCTAATTTCCTCAAAGCTTCGCCCTCGCTTCGCTCGGGCATGAAAGAAATCACATTTGATAATTACCTATATACGAGGGGCGTTTCATAAGTAACTACACACCTCTTATAACTCGAAAATGAAAAAAGATAGAAAGCTCAAATAAAAAACAATTTATTCGTTAGGAATATCTCTATTTTTTAACACAACCCCCGTTCAAATCCGAAGTTTTGTTCTAAAGTTATACCAATTTTTAGATTTTTGTGTGGTACCAACTGTCGTCCAATTTTTGACAATAATGATTCAATGGCACAACACAACTTATCATCACTCATGAATTTTTTCCACCTAATTTGTGTTTTATCCCCGAAAATAGGTGAAAATCAGATGCGGCGAGGTCAAGGGAATACAAAGGATGTGAGAAAACATCTCATTTGAATGAGTTGAGTAGAATGTTGAGTAAGGAGCTAAGGACGCAATCATGATAACGCATGTCATCACATTGCTTCCTTATTCTTCTCAACTCATTTTTGTGGTATGTTTCCCCAAACCCTCTCCTGGTGTTCCTCTAACCTCGCTGCATTCGAATTTTATCCATTTTTGGCAATAAAACTCGATTCTGGAAGAAAAAGATTCACAAGGGATGAAGCATTCACAATAACGCACGTCTTCAAGTTGCTTCCTTGATCAACATTTTACTCAACTCATTCAAATGAGCTGTTTTCTCACATCCTTTGTATTCCCTTGACCTCGCCGCATCTGATTTTCACCTATTTTCGGGGATAATACATAATTTAGGTGGAAAAAATTCATGAGTGATGATGAGTTACGTTGTGCCATTGAATCATTATTGTCAAAAATTGGACGACAGTTGGTACCACACAAAAATCTAAAAATTGGTATAACTTTGGAACAAAACTTTGGATTTGAACGGGGGTTGTGTTAAAAAATAGAGATATTCCTAACGAACAAATTGTTTTTTATTTGAGCTTTCTATCTTTTTTCATTTTCGAGTTATAAGAGGTGTGTAGTTACTTATGAAACGCCCCTCGTATATAGTCAGGAATTCAAGTAAAAAATGCCTTTTTGAAGCATTAAAAATCAAATTTTCTCAAAACTTTGCCCTCGCTTCGCTCGGGCATGAAAGAAATTGCTGATTCTATAAACCGTTTGAATCAACTATGCAAAAAATAGTTCCTTTTTGATATTCCAAGTCTCCATACCCACTTTGCACCCTCCCAAAAAAGCTTCTGACGCCAATTCTTGGATTTATTAGGTATTTGTATTCCTTAAACGTGCTATGCAAATCGCATGAAAATTTAATAAAGTTTGAATTTTTTGTTTTTATAGTAAAAGGAAATTTGATGGGGGGGGGGGAGGTGAACTTACAATTTCTCAAAAATCATGAAATTTCGGACCCCCTCCTTGAGAAATTTCTGGCTACGCCACTGGTAGTCAGTACTATGTTGCTGCAGCATAGAGCAGGAATACTCCCTAGGTCCCTACCTACGTAAATAGGTATGTGCCTAAGCACTTATAGAGGAAATGATTAACTGACCTTTGCTATTTATGTCTTGATATCCTGCAGATCAGGCTAACGTAGCTACATGTTTTGTTAGCTGAAAAATACGGTATGGAGGGCTGATCCACCCTTCCAATAAAGTTTCTCGAAAAGTTGGCAACTTTTTTCACAAGCCGCAAATTACGTCTTAAATTGACAACTTTTCTCAAAAAGTCGGAAAATTTCGCAGTAAATAGGCAAAAGGTATGGCCGGATACGGGGTGAATTTGGCCATTGACGTTTTTGGGATACCTACTAAATACCTCAAGTAGTTTATAGACGTGGGAATGATCTAGATCATTTGATCTTAAGATCAAAGATCATTGTGTCAAAATGATCTTGACCTTGATCTAGATCATATTTTATTTTTTGATCTGATCTGATCTAGATCTTTTTTTTTTAATTAAAAAAAAAAAAACATTTTCAAGATCATTTTCTAATTTTTGGATTTCCTCGTAATTTCCTTGGTGTTTCTATTTTGTAATTTCCCTAAACCAATTCCCCCGCCCCCCTTGGCGTCAGGAACTTACGTGAAAAAATGCCTTCTTAAAGCATTAAAAATCAAATGTTCTCAAAGCTTCGCTCGGGGATGAATGAAATCATAATTATATAAAATATTTGAATCAACTATGCAAAAAAAGGTTCCTTCGGATATTCCAAGTCTCTTGTCTATACCCACTTTGCACCCTCCCAAAAAAAGCTTCTATCACCACTGCTTGGATTTTTATTGGTAAGTACTTTTATGTAAGTTTTTTGTTCCAAAATTATATTTTCATCGAAGTTTTTTTTCGAAACATTCTATGCAAATTGCATAGGAAATTTTTAACACCTGTGCGACTCCTTATATGTATTTATGAAAATGATCCAAAGTTCAAATTTAGTGTTTTTAAAGTAAAAGGAATTTTTGGGGAGGGGGGAGGGAGAGGGGGAGGGGTGAATTCAAAATTTCTCAAAAAATTACGAAATTTCGGACCCCCTCCATGAGAAATTTCTGGATACGCCACTGGAACATAAATTGTAGTGTGTAAAATTTCCTTTCAGTAGAGTCCGATAAGTTTTTTCTTAGAAGGCTTACTTTTCAAGATATTTTTGTTCAAAGTTCAACTTGAGTATTTTTTTAAATTGAAAATATCTTCAAAACTAAGCCTCATAAGAAAAAACTAATTGAACTTTACAGAAAGGAAATTTTACACTCTAAGTACAATTTCTGTTCCATTCATTTTTTTCGTAGGACCCTTTCTTTCACCAGAAAACCTATTTTGTTCATGAAAGTTCAAGAAACAAAAACAAAATCACCTTTTTAGCTAAATTACAATGAATACAGAACAAAATCGAAATGATCTGATCTTGATCTTTTTTTTTATCTTAAGATCAAAGATCATTGTGTTAAAATGATCTTGATCTTGATCTAGATCATATTTTATTATTTGATCTGATTTGATCTTAGATCGTTTTGTAAATGATTTTACCCAGGTCTGGCTTTATATTGACTAAAAAAATTCCCCAAAATTGTGTAGCCCTACCCCCTCCTTTTCGGAGCTATGGCCATTTTATTGCATTATTTAAAAAAAAATTAATTTCAAGTTCAACGGAAGTGAAGGAAATTTTCTGTTCCTTGGCACAAAAATTAGGTAGGTAGATCTCGTAGAGGTGTATTTATATGATAATTTTCTCAACAATTTTGGTCCATTCCTTCACGTTTTGTCGGCTACTGGGTCATTCCGCGTCAGTTCGTACGCAAAGTGGTAGGTGGGGTCGGCGATTTTTTTTCATTTTTTTTTATGTGTTTAGACCTCGATAAGAGATGACGAATGCCGCAAACCGCAGCTCTCAAAGTCTTTTTGGAGGGCTGCCACGAGCATTTAAAGTTTTGAGGTAAAGTTGGATATGGTAAATTTGGGATGTGGATAACTCGAAAACCATGATGAGTTGCAAGTTGAAACTTTTTCTAATGTGTTAGACCTTTGAAGAACTTTTTGAAGATTTTTTGAAAATCAGTGTTGCCACTTTTTTTAACACGAAAAATTAGCTATAAAAGTTGAAAAATGACATTTCCCGATGATGTCAATCGCCAAAAATTCTGAAAAAAATCTGTAAAGTACAACTTTGCATGCTGATTAACATTTTAAAAAATTGAGGTGACGTTATTTCGTCTTTTCGAGTAAAAAAATTCCAAAGATTGGAAGAAAATACAATTTTTTTTCAAAGGTCAAAATTGTGTAAATTGATTTTTTTTTTGTTAATTTTACACCATATTCAAAGAAAAAGTCGGTGCGTACGAGCTGACGTGGAATGACCTTACTGGAAGTTTTCAGTCGTAAAAAACACCACATCAACGAAGAGGGACCATCCTGGAAAAATTACTTATTAATAATACGTTTTTTATGTAGAATTTTGCTGTGTATTTGGTTTTGGCCATTTCTCTGAACTGAGAGCCGAAAATCGCGAAAACCCGTACAGAAATGTCATTTTAACAGATTTTTCAAATTTTGATTGTTTTATACATAGAGAGATATGGCCAAATGAAACCCCAATTCCATATTCGTGTTCAGCAGGTCAAAATACACTTGAGATATTTAGGAGCCCAAAAACGCTCAGGGCCAAATTCACCCCTTATCCGGCCATACCCTTGGCCGACTTCTGATGACATTTTTTCAAAAAGTCTATAAATCTTTTAAGTCGTCTAAATTGATAAATGTTGTTGTTTCGATAAGTACCGATTTATAACAAAATTTTGTTCTCAACTATCACGAAAAAGGACGAGAAATGATAAAAAAAAATTTACCATGTCGAATAAAAACACGAAAAAATCACACTTTCGTTAAAAACTTCGAAAAGGGCAAAATTTTTCCTCCAAAGTAATGAAATTCTTTCAAGCAACGAACTATTGGAAAACGAATTAAGTAGGTATCTATTTTATTTCTGAAAATCATAATTTTTTCAAATCTTAGCCCTGACTTCGCTCGGGCATATGAAGTCCAAAGTAAGTATACATAAGAGATAGGTAAAGGTTGAGGATTTCGCATTTCTTTCAATACCAAAATATTGATTTTAAAAATTGAAGAAATTTTAGTTTTTGACGCATTTTTTCACAAATTTTCGCCCCCCACCCCCGCTTCACTCGGACGCAAGAAATTTACACAATTCATTCGCAAAATAATGTACGAACCTTCTTCCCTTCCATCCCAGATAATTGAATATTTTGAAGCGGAAAAATTCATCCTTTTCGTTTATTAGGGCACTTTGGGGTGATCTAGAATAGAATTTTTTTTAAATTCTCCATGTTTTTGGAAGAGAAGGAGGACATTAAGAAATATAATTTTTTTACGGGCCAAAAAAGTAGCACGAAAAAAGCACAAATTTTTGTTTTTTGTTCTCTGGTGGGAAAATTTATTAATTTTTTTTAAATGGAAGTTGACAAATTTTTCATTTTTACTCCCCTCCCCCCAGATTTTTTCCAAGTTTCGTCTTTGACTACAGTTAGCTAAGGCGTTTCATTCGTAGGTACTTTACACTCTTACCTTCTTCGGAATAGCTAATAGTAACGGTGCGGCGTCGCGTCGAACGGAGCACGAACGGGCGACCCGACGGCACGGTGCGGAGAGCCGGCGACCCCCTTGACGATGAATATCGAAGGAAGCTTTCTCAAGATCGCAAGACGACTGTAGCAGTGGTAGCATCGTCATCGACATTGGCATTGCCATTGCCATTGCCATTGGCAGCTGATGACGAAATAATGACCCGCGTATTATTCGCCGGTTATTTTCGAATAAGAACAAATAAGTACCAGATACAAAAATAGGTACCTACGTAGCCAAGCAGGTACATTAGTTGCAATAGGTGCACTTTTACTTGTCCTTGCTACCATAAACGCCTGTCTACCTGTCACGAGGAAATTCTCTCGGACTTTATGGTCTTTACGGTACGCTACGTAGCGTTGCCGTTGGTCGTCTACTCAGCCACCTAATTTTTTCATATTCGACTTTTTGTTTCGTTAAATGGTTTCGATGAGCGCGGCGAAGCAGCGACGCCGACGTCCGCGCGTAACCGTTATACTCGTCCTCGTACTCGTACCAAAACAAACCACGCAATTAAGTATGCTTTACTTATAGGTACTTATCAACCTATTGTACAAATTACGACGCGTGAATGCTAACGCGACGTCTAGCACTTTCGATTTTGATTTTCCGTCGCGCCATCGCCATCGCCATCGTCATAGCAAACTCGATAGCCAGATGGGTTCGTTAACCACAACTGTACCAGTGCAAGTTGAAGTTACCTGGGCCTGGGGGCTCATCAATTGCCAATAACGCTGCAAATGGTTGTTGATCGAGTGATTCATACGTCAGAAAGATGCTGATGTCAGTAGAAACAGTGTTTTTTTGTAACGGTACCCGGGCCAGGGAAGAAGAGGTCCCTCCTCGATCGTCCCTTCGAAATTGAACTCGAAAAGCTGCTTTTAAGGATCGTAAAATTTGAAATTTCTCAAAAAAAGAAGGGTTGTAGTTCAGCACTTCTCTCTTGCCCCTCCCCTCCTCCTCCAAAAAAATTGATACAAAAAGCTCCACGTAGAAGTAGCTACTACTTAGTGGCAACAGGTTGCAGTTGAAAATTAAAAATTTTAGCGAAGCTTTCAAATTTTTTAAAATTTTGGTCCCCGTCGTCAAATTTGCATTCGCTTAATTATCAACGAAAAACAAAATATGTACATAGGTAGGCAGCTAGGCACCTAGGTATGATTATTTTGAGTACCCGAACCTTTTGATCTGCGATTCCTCTTGTATGAATTTCGCCACTGCAACAATGACACACACCTACCTACTCTCTCATTTCTGAATCAGTGAAATTTATCAAAAATCACTGAAAAACAGTCAGAATTTCAGCACAGTAATAAATCAGTGAAATTTTTTTCACTGAAACCAAGCCAGTGAGAGAAAATCACTGAAAATCAGTGAAAATTCACTAAAAACTCAGTGATATTTATGAAATTCACTGAAAAATCTGCGAAATTCTTTGAATAATCAGTGAAAAATCGCTTTTCACTGATTTTCCTGTGCTGCAATTCTGACTGTTTTTCAGTGATTTTTCACTGATTCGGAATGAGAGAGTACTATACCTACGTGTAGTTATAGGTACCTAATTATTGATCTTCAATCCTACGCTTCAAACCAACAACCAAATGGACGATTTTCTTAATTGATAGATATTGGTAATACCGACCGAGGTAAGTATAGGTAGTAGGTATATCGCTCAGCAATTTGCACCGATCTCGCCTTCTCACCCGGGCCCCGCCGCGCCGCTCTTCGACTTGCAGAATTACTGGCGCGGCTATTCGACAATGACCGACGTGTAGTCGTGTACTTTTATCTGTAACTTATCTACTTACGTTAGCTACTCACTAACTTACTTACTTACTTGTATAGCTACGAATATTTCGACGCGAACTAGATGAAAAAACAATCACCGTTCTACCGGCGTAAGTACGTGATGGTTATTTATCACAATTACATCGTCGTCTTTCCAACAAATTTCCACATAATTTCGCCATTTTTTCTTATTGCTTTCATTTGTCGGCGTCGCGTCGCCTCGGCCAGGAAAACACGCATCAATTTCAAAACCGACATGCATTCGCAATGAGGGATAGAAAAACTTGCGGTTTAATGATAAGTATCCAGTTGTTATGTGCTATCTGCATTTTTGAGACTTTTCGCACAGCGTGAGTAATATGTAGGTAGGTACTTGAAACGTAATGGCTGCTTGATCAGATATTGTGTTAATCGAACAATGTGTTGTTAAAATGACAGTATACGATCGACATACATTCTCTTAATAAAACTACAGATAATCAAAATCGGTTATTTTCAGCCTTTTCAGTTTACCCTAAACCCCTTTAATTTGAATGTTGCATCACAGAAACCTCAGTTTTGACATAATGTCCCAACCTCCTAGTCAAACATTCTGCCCTAAAAAAATTACAAGGTGCCCCTTTCCCCTCTATTTGGAACAGAGTTCCAAAAACCTCCGATTTAGACATACTGGCCCAGTCTTTCAGAAAACCCTAATTTGAACCTATATGTACTCAAGCTGTTACAAAAACTTCAATCAGGACGTGCTGTCTTGAAAAACCTCATCAGAGATGTAATGTCCTAAAAAAATTGGACTTTGTCTCCCCTGCTCTGATATCTTATAAATCTTAATTTAAATAAAGCGTCTCCCAGAAAATTCAATTTGGCAACTTGTGTCCCAATAAACCCTCAATTTGGACATAGCGTCCAATTTTGGATAGTTTTTTGCACAAAACGTGAAAAATTGGTTCAATTTTAGCAAATTCCTCCATTCACTTGGCTTAGGGGTACGGGAATATGTAAAAATTCAATTATATATATGTGAGCCTGGATATAGAAACCACCCTTAGGTGTAAAAAATCGATTTCTGAGTTGACACTGATTTTGGGCATTTCAGAAGGTATAGAATTAAAGGAGAACCTCCAACCAAAAATCAATTTTTTACACCTAAGGGTGGTTTCTATATCCAGGCTCACATATTATGGTAATCTACCCGCGGATTTCGAAAAATGTAAAAAATAGATAGGTTGAGAAGTAGGCAGGTTCTACAAAATAGATAATATAGGTAATGTTATTTATGCCGTTTAATTCGAGGAAAATGTGAAAATTTGTGTTGAAAAATCCGAAATTTGAGGAGCTTCTCTGCCTCTAATTTCAAACGTAATGTCATTTTTGAACTCAGCAGAATTCGATCGTATGAAAATGACACGAAAAAAAAGCTGACAGCTCAATTTTCAAAAATGAAAAGGCTGAACACCCTCGGGATCTTCCCCCTCTCCCACCGATAAGGTTTGGCGATGACTCCCCAGGTTCAAAAAATTGTTTATGGTGTTCTTCTTCGTTATGCCAAATTTTATACCTCTATCATCATTTACGTTCATATTTGAAAAAATGTAATCCGCCTCTGGATTAGAATGGCATTTGACAAACATGACGCGCGCGAGCACTGTACTTTCCACCACAGCGCCGTGGGAAATTGACATGAACGTTCGGGCTCCGCACGATGGGTGGTCAGTTTGTATTTTTTTTGACAATGTTGCGCTTACTCAAATTCATTGAAACTTATGTGGTATAATCAACACTAAATAACACATTTTCTAAAAAAAAAAATGGTGACTGTACCTCTGAAACTTCTTTCCAAAATGGCGGTTCAAAGTTTTTAAAACACCATTAACTTACTCGACGAAAAATAGATCAAAAATTTTGAAAAAAAAAATTTCAGGGTTCCTCTGACCCTCTAGATTCAATTTTTAAAAAACACGAAATTTTTATCTACATTTGGCGAAAAATGAAAAAATGGAGTTTAAAAAACACATTTTGGCCCCTCTCCCCGAAAATACTTGCTCTGGAGGTCCAAAATTTTTGTCAGAATTTTTTCTCATCATGGCTCAACCTTTGGGGTAGGTTTCATCAAAATCCCTTTCCAGGGCCAAAACACCATACTTATCCTACTATAGGTACCCTTCGGACGATGTGTCCCAAAAAATTTCAATTTGTAATTTTTGACACACTGTCTCAAAAAAACTTGATCTGGACGTTGTGTCCTAAAAATCCTCGATTTAGACATAATGTTCCAACCATCCTTTTTTGGGGCATAGTATCAAAAAAAAAAATTGGACGTAGTGTCTTGAAAACTTTCAATTTGGAAATAGGTACAGTCTAATTTTATCACGTTCCAAAAAATCTTGGTTTGGACATAGTGTCTCAATTTCCTCATGGGACATACTGTCCTGAAAAAATTTTAATTGAGACATAATGTCTTGAACAAAAATGGAATTTTTCTCTCACTTGGACATGATGACCCAAAAACCTCAATTTGGACAATGTACCCCAAACAAATTCAATCAAGACTCGCTTAACGTTTTGAAAAATTATAATTTTGACGCAGTGTCTCAACACCCTTTATTTTAGATTTATTGTACCGAAAAATCTCAATTGGGACATAGATACTTACCGCGGTAAAGTGTCCCAAGATGTAACTACACGTCATTGCATTGATTCGTAAAAAATTTTCGTATTCCAAATTTCACCCGTCATTTTATAAATCGACTCCCCCTCCCCTCCAGCACTGTTATAAGATGAAAGCGTTTGAATCTGAAACATTAGCTGTTCAATGTTCACCCATTTTCCAATGATTAGTTTTCAAGTAAAATTAAATACCAATTTTCAAAGATCCTCACCTAAAGTGGGCTTCACACTTCGCCTATTTTTGTTGATATTAAAATACGCCTATTTTTTCGATCCACCCTATGGTATGGTGTACGCACAGTGGTGACTGGTGAGGTCAGACAAAATTCTAACGAGGGAGTATTTCGCTTTTCCAGCCGTACCTACTTACTTTCCGACCGTCTGTAATTTTCAGGACTGTTTAAGTTTTATAAAAATTTTAATGAAATTTGTCGAGTTTCCCGAATGAAACGAAGGCTAAAATATTACTCGGAACAGACATTTCAATTTTCGAGTTGATCTCGGGGACCTCCCCCAGTTTCAAAACCTGCCTTCTTGCTCCCTTTGAATTCGTCTCCCGAGTCTGTACTTCCATTTTTTGTCGAGTACTCGAGACACCAACTTTCGTTTTCTCTACGTTTCCTTTTACCTTGACTCCTTGCTTAGCGACATCATCACTCAAACGGTAACCGCAGACGTCCAAATTCTTCGGTACCGTAAGTTACCTATCCCTGCGAAGGAGCTGTAAAGAAAACTGGCTTATTAGCGTAGCTCCGTCCGTTTTCACCATCATTCAATCGAATGAAACGTAGGTATTTGAAATATATTCGACATCCTTTAGTTGATCGACTAATGAATTAAAAATTTTACCTGCAGCGAAGTCGCTCGCAGCTGTTGACATTGGCGTCGACTCACCGTAATAGAGCCCATAAGCGCACCCAAGGGGGGGGGGCTCAGGGGGCTCGAGCCCCTCCCTTAAGCTCGGGCAGGAGATTTTTTTATTGGAAAAATGTAAAAAAAAGTGAATTTTTTTGCTCTTGAAGCAGGATTTTTCAAAAAAATTTAGCTCTCGCTTCGCTCGGGCAGTATTTTAATTCTTCTATTTTAAAAATTGATGATTTTTCACTGATCTTTCGGTCAAAAATCACTGATTTCTCAATCAATTCTGAGTTTGTCAGAAACAAATCAATAATTTTGACTAAAAAATCAGCAAAAAATAACTGAAATTCCGTAATTTTTTAATTTTACTTGGCTCAAATCCGTTTATGAATTATCAATCTAATGAAAATACCTTGACCACGCCGCGCGCCAGCGCCACGGAAATAACAAGTTACTGAATTTTTTCATTGAAATTTCACCCCCCCCCCCCTATTTTTCCAGAACTCTGAGCCCCTCCCTTAAATAATTTCTGGGTGCGCTTATGATAGAGCCCGAGTTGGCGCTTTCGATTTCGATCGTATATATGTGTACCTCTATATCGAAAGGGCCCATTCTGTCGGTATGGAGTTAAGACCAGTGGGCAATAGTAGAATGAATTCCGGTTACAATGACGCAAATTCGAGGTCTTTAGGTGAAAATCTCGATTTTTTATGAATTTTTGAAAATTGATAAACTAAAAAGTTGAAAAATCAAAATTTCGAGAAAAACGCATTTTAAAGTTTCAGAAATGTTTTTTGCGGATAAAACCTTTTTTTGGGGGGTTTAATGAAATTTTTTGACTGATCACTATGTAAAGTGGTCCAGATTTTTATTTTTTTTTAATGCAGTGAAATAGGTGTACCGACAAAGTGGGCCCTTTCAATTCTCGCGGATTTCAGTCGTACAGAGGAAAATGCGTTGAAAACATGGTATATCGACAAAGTGGGCCCTTTCTCATCCGCGACTCATTTTCGCGATATCTCGCGGAAGAACCGCGAAAATGAAAAATTTTCAAAACCAGCTGATGGAGGAGGCCTTCAGGTATACAAAACGCGAAAAAAATTTTTTTTGAAATTTTTGACCACTTTTCACAAAAACGGCTGTATCTCCGTTTCCTGGATCGACCAAATGGGCCCTTTCGATATGGAGGTACACATATATGCGACCCCGGCTCCGATCCCGGCGGCGCGGCGGTACGGGCCTGTTTTGGAAAATTTCGAGATTAAAGTTGGTCTCGTTCTAGGGTAGCACCTGAACCTGAAATGTTGTTGAGACGGCGATAGTAGACGTAGGTATTTTCAGTTCATGTTTGTTTACAAAAGTGCCGACGACTTTGCTTTTGGTTTACTTACCTAACAAGGAAGGTATCCCAACTCACAGTAAAATTTTGAGCCCAAACAAAAAAAAATCAAAAGTACATCATAACAGGATCCTATACCCAAAATTTCAGGTACCGACGTTCATTTCTCGATTTTTGGCGAATTTTTGAAATTTCAAAATTACATACATCCGCCCTGCGAAATATGAAAATTTGATCTAATCAACAAAAAAAGCTGAAATTTGGTATGTACCCTATTTTCGTCCTCCCAAATCGATTGGAAGCAGTTTCGAGACGTTTCGAAGCCACCAGAAAATTTTGAAATTTTTCAGCGCTGGAGAAAATTCCATAAAAATGGCTCATATGCACTTCAGCACCTATAATCGCGGATTATCCATATTGGTGACCTATTTGATCGATTAAAACACAATTTTCCAAAATTCGTTACTTCGAGTTCAAATTCGCATTTTTGAGCAAGAAATTTTCGTGGAAAAAATTTAAAAATTACTTTCCAGCACATAAAAAAAGAAATAGTCATGTAATGAATATTTTCAACTGCAATTATTTTAAGGGTGTGAAGTTGAGTAATTTGGTTGAATAGAGGTGTGGTAGAGTTACTTTTTAAATTTTTTCGTGGAAAGTTTTTTGCTCAAAAATGCAAATTTGTAATCAAAGTTATGAATTTTGGAAAATTGTGGTTCAATCGATCAAATAGGTCACCAAAATGGATAATCAGCGATTATAGGTGCTGAAGTGCATATGGGCCATTTTTATGGGCTTTTCTTCAGCGCTGAAAAATTCCAAAATTTTCTGGTGGCTCCGAAACGTCTCGAAACCACTTCCAATCGATTTGGGAGGACGAAAATAGGATATATACCAAATTTCAGCTTTTTTAGTTGATTAGATCAAATTTTCATATTTCGCATTGCGGAGGTAATTTTGAAATTTCAAGAATTCGCCAAAAATCAAGAAATGAACTTCGGCACCTGAAATTTTGGATACGGGGTCCTGTTATGATGTAAGTACTTTTGATTCTTTTTTGGGCTCAAAATTTTACTTTGAGTTGGGATACCTCCCTTGTAAGTAATCAAGTACATATTTCTACAAACATCTATGCATGAGAGTAGATATCTAATTACCTACCCACTAAAACTAGAAGACTGATTACATTACAAGACTCCTCGCTCCACTCAGCTGTGATATCTCTCATTTGGTTGTCTACGAGGGTGTATAAAATCAGTAAATTCAAATATGCAGTCGATGGTATTTTACTTAGGTAGGTATAGATGGAGGCGGGTACATGTTACATATGTACTTAGAGGTAGATCGCAGATGGCCGATCGTGGATCGCAGATCGTGTATCGTGCATACGGCACAGACCCAGAGTACGTATCGCGAGCGAGTGGAAAAATTGCGGCGGCGGCGCTGCACGGCGCAGCGGGAAGCCGGCGAGGCGGACGGTGCGGTGTCAGGTCCGAAAGAAAATCGAGAATGGCGATCGCGCCGCGCCGCGTCGTGCCGCGCACCATTGGCGCGTAGCGTAGCGAAATATGGCGAGATGAGAGAGCACGTGAGGGGACAAATTAAGTAACCGGCACTGCACTTACATTGTAGGTTGAAGATGCGCACCAGTGGGAGGGGAAATACTAACAATTTCAATGGTACAATTGGACTGTGCAAAAGAAATTGAATTTAAAATACTTTTATTCCATTGACGTGATCGCAGTTTCGTATTGTTTATGGTTCGAATGACATCGCGTCGCATTAAAATGTTCGCAAGTGCACCGCCACACGCATAGTGCATAGTGTACTGTATCCAGTATAACCATAAGTACCCAAAAGTAATCTACATACGTTTCTATACCTATCTTCATCTGCATCTGCATCTGCATCTGCATCTGCATCTGCATCTGCAACTGCGTATACGACCGATCGCGAACTTGCGCTACACGAATGTTTACGTAAAATACTCGAGTATTTCGCCAATTGTCGCAGAATCTGCTGAAAGATATTGGTTCTCGCACTCGCACTCGCACTCGCACTCGCACTCGATTAGGGACTTACTCGATCATTTTTTATTGTTGTTGCTTTTTTTTTGTTTTTCGTTTTGCGCTCGTGCTTGATATAATTTCGCGGTGTCAGTGAATATTTACTCATCACTCAGCAGTCAGCAGTCAGCAATCAGAATTCACCCAGAACACCCTGCCTACGAAAGTTGGGTGATTGGTTTTCCCGTAGACGAATTGCCTAATACCTACTTGCGCAGCAGCGTACTTTTCGCCCGATACATGTATCGAAAATTTCAGTTCTATACTCGAGCACGATGAATTCGCGCCAAGTATTCGTCGATGATTTTCGTGAGTATATTCTACCTAGCTACCTAGCTACCTAGCTAATTTAAAATGATAGAAATGTAAGTACGTAAATCTAACGTAAACAAGTCGTAAGGCCTCGAGCATATAAGTAGGTATGCGCATTACTATCTAATTACGAGATAAAGAGTGTACCTGCTGGCGCTGGTACCTAGCTACCTACATAAATGCGAAATCGCTACTGGCTTCTTTTTCCTTCATCCCTCTCCTGACAACCACAACCAACGCAACGTACGAATAAACTAAATTCGTATCGTACATATTCGGTGGTAGGTACTTTGACTTACTACTTACCCAATATGTAGATATATGTAGGTATCTACACCTACCTATCTAGATAGTTAGATACTCTGCCTAAAAACGAATGTACTTACTTAATATATAGGTAGGTATTAAAATGAAAACAAAAAGACGTTCAACTTTAGTTTTGCTATTCGACTTCTCATTTGCAATCGTCTATAAAGGCTTTGCAAACAGTCGACTACCCAAGTGCCTAGTAGCAGATACCGTAATGTGGCCTACTTTGAAAGCTTTCGCAAATTTTTGTCCACAATTTCTCTCTTACCATTTTTCAAGCAGTGGCGGATTTGGAAGGGAAAATCTGAGGAAGTCAAAAAATCAGCGTTGCTAGATGAGAAATTCAAAAAATCATCACTTGTCTTTTTATTCATAAAATCGCTAAAATTACACATGAAACTTGTTTACATTCTGAAAAAAAGTTTTAGATTTTGACATTAAACTGAAAATTTAACGCAAAAATTATAAAATAATTTTTTTAGAAAAATGGAAAAATTAATAAGTTCGCGCGGAGCAAGGGTGAAATTTTTTGTGAAAAATTGTAAGTATTTAAAACTCAAAATTTTACCATTTTCTCCAATATTTTGTTGTTTTGAGGTGAAATTTGTAATTTAAAATTTAAAAAATCGTTAATTCTGGCAATTTTTTGAAAACTAACACTCATTCATCATTGCGAAAATGAAAATACCTAGGCAAAATCACCTTTTCTGGTGACAAATCGCCACACCTAGAAATACTCCAAAAAGGTTTGGTTTGAATATAACACACCATCTCAAGTCGTCTCTTTTTTAGGGTGGAATTTTATTTAATTTGCTAAATTTTTCTGGACACATTTGCCAAAAAATGAAAGTTGAAAAAAATTCCAGTTTCAAAAAAATTAAAGGAAGTTTGACTCCCTTGGCTTCCTTTGGAAAACCGCCACTGTTTTCATGCATAGGTACATCAAGGTGTATTTTATCAAAAAAGAAAAGTGTTCAAAGTAGCCCCTGACATGAGGCTACCTTGAACACTACCTCTTATGATAGGCTGACGTTTTCGAATCTGACTTTACCTGTATGAATTATTTCAGTCAATAATGCGAAAAAAAGTTTCCTGCCTTGAAAATCTTTCTGTTATTCCAAGTTTTTGTACTCACTTTCCACCCTCCGAAAAAAAAACTTCCGACGTCATTGTATCTATTTGATAAATCAAGTTAGAAAATTTTAAGCTTAAAAATTGAGATCAGGGGTACGAGAACCCTCATTCTAAGTCCTCGAAAAAAATTTTGGTGGAAAACGTCCCTTTTTAGAAATCCCATCCATCCGCGAAATCACCTCCCAAATCTAAATTTTTTTAAAACTTGGGCCTCGATACGCTCGACCTGATTGTTTTCATATTTTTCCTTTTTCATACTTTAAATCCTAGAGAAGTAATTTTTTCGTATTTTTCCTCAAAATTATTAAGTAAAACTAATATTCATTATATTTTTTCCCCATAGAACTTAGGTACATACTTATTTTGGACGTTTAAAAACCAATTTTTCAAAAGCTTTGGCCACGCTGCGCTCGGCCTCTTTGTATTTCTTCTTAAATAGTTTCAAAGTAAAAGTGACCGATTTTTTATTCAAGTTTGTTAATCCAAAACACGGTTTTATTGCACTTTGAATTGGAAGTTTTCAAAAATTTTCGCCCTCGCTTCGCTCGGGTCAAATTCATTTTTCTCGTGTTTACATTGAAATACAAATTTGTTCAAATTAAATTATAATTGACTATTTTGAAATTTTTTACTCTCGTTTCAATCTAGATAGGTAAATACCTTGCTTCGCTCAGGACAAATGGACAATTTTATGTTAATATTCGCTGGATCATTTTTTAAAATTAAAATGTCAATACTATCGGCGAAATATAGTCGGGAATTTTAAGAATTCGAGTTAGGATTTTCACCCCCCCCCCCCCTAGGAAATACTTTCACAGACTATTATTTAATAATATTTCGCGTTCTTTAGAATCAAAATCCGATTTTTGAAATCAAAGTTCGTAAAGCTTTTTTTAAATGTGATTTTCAATCTATAGCTGCTGCTTTGTTGACATTTGTGATGGGGGGGGGGGGGGAGAGAATCACGAATATAACTCAATTAGAGGTTCCTCTACCTGGTATAACTGGTTCATTCGGAAAAAATCATTTTTTCTGGCCACCAGACGGCTGTAAACTGAAGAGGAACATCTGTTCAAAGTAGCTCCACATTACGGTAGTAGTAATATCTGTTGGGTGATTCTCGCTTTCGCTGTCTGTACCACGTACATGCAAAACGGATTTGATTTCATCGAACTACTCACTATTTAATTTACGTTTATTTTGTATCTGCATTGCGCGAGTCATTTTCCAAGTATATCAAATACAAATTCTGAAATTATATTTCAAAAATCAAATTCAAAATCATCAAAAAATAGTAAAAATATTGTAAAAATTTTGACTTTTTGAGTAAAATTATTTTTAAAAATTCGACGAATTTCTGTTTATGTGACTTACAAAGGGGTATCCCAACAAAGTAAAATTTTGAACCGAAACAAAAATAAATCAGAAATAGATATATCGCAAAAGAACTTCATAACCAAAATTTCACGTGCTAATGTTCAATTTTCGAATTTTGACGAATTTTGTGAAATTTGAAAATTTCATTTAATCGACAAAAAAACTGAAATTTGATGCGTACCTACCCCATTTTCGACTTCCTGAATCGATTGGAAGCAGTTTCGATTCGAGATGTTTCAGAGTTTCCAGAAAGTCCATAAAAACAGTCCATATGAACCAGGCGGAGATAGGGGGGAGCTTGAACCCCCCAAATGTTGAATTAGCCCCCCCCCCAAATCATTTTCGTGCGTATAGGTACATACATTTCACTCTAAAAAAAATCTGCAAATACTTAATTTTTAAGAGATAAACTATCAATATGTGACGAATTTCTTTTTTTCAAGCAACTAAAATCGCCCCTTCAATGATGAAAATAATTAGGAGTTGGCTGATGATACCGTGTATACCTACCGATTTATAACGAAATTTGCTGACTTGTTTTCAAAATTTTCCAGAAAAATTGCACAAAAAAATACAAATTTTTACCATATAGCATAAAAACACGAAAAGAGACCAAAATTTTGAGAGAAACTTCGAAAATCATGACATTTTCACGCCAAAGTAATGGAATTTTTTCAAAAAACACACTTATTAAAAAACTTATCATTTTTTTTCTAAAAATCACCAATATTTCAAATCTTAATATTTTCAAGAATAAAGGGTTGAAGATTCCGCCTGCATTTCAATACCAAAATATTAATTCAAAAAAGTGAAGAAATATTTAGCTTTTGGATTCATTTTTCTTCAAAATTTTTTTGCCCTCGCTTCGCTCGGGCTCAATTTTAAACAATTCATTCTCGAAATGACGATAGGTATGACTACCTTTTTTCTTTTCATCGATTCTTCATATTTATGAAAAGTTGAGTAAAAATGATGTGAAATGGTTAGGGTAGAAAAACTTTCGGAGGGTCAAAAATCAACATTTCTGTTATGTGTTTTTTTTTAACCTGGGGCTCAAGCCCCCCCCCCCCCCCAAAGCTATGGTCCATCTCCGCCTATGACCTTAGCTCGTATAATGGCGGATTAACCGTTGGTATCAATGATGTATTTGATCGATTAAAGTTCAATTTTCAGAGATTCGTAAATTAAAATTAAAATCCTTATTTTTAAATTTATTCAGGAAAATTTCTCGTCAAAAATATGGGTTTCAACTTTCAACTGGACATTACAAATTTTGGAAAATTCTACTTTTCTATCTTTTGTGATCTAGGTGAATAACAAGATAGGTTACCTATAGATAGAAGTATCTATGTACCTATATCAACTTTACGAAGGTCGATTGTACCGTAGTACGTGAATAGTGACGAAAATTCTCGTGGGCTTCGAATATAGCGAGTAATTCGTAACTCGACAAATTTGTCACTACGTCGGTACACCTAATTGTACCCGCGCGCGCGGCCCCTTACGCGTTTGCCTCGCAAAACAATGCTAATACTATACATCACGAAACTTTGACCATGTTTAAATTTCTCTTAATTCACCGACGACTCGACGGCGGGCTGCAACGATGGCTATATATTAGACGTCGCCGTCGCTAGGCATTTGTGGTGGAAGATAGGTTGGAATGACAAATGCGAAAGAACCTGAAACGACGTTTAGGGGGTGGCGATGGCGGTGGTCGATGCGGGGCGCGTTTTGAAGCTTACTCAGCGATTATTGCATCAAAGGCGGCGACCATCGTTTCGTTTTCGCGTAACGAGTACCACAAATCTCACGAACTTGGTCGAGTTCGAGTATTGTTTTCAAACAGTCGATTAGGTGCCTACACGAATTAAACCAGCGCGTTTGGTGCCGCAGCCAAAATTATTGAAAATGCAAATCATCGTCGCTAGGTCTACAGGTTCTATGTAAGTATACGCGCTCGAGTTGTTGAGAGCGGCGACGTCGACGGCGGTGGCGGTGCGGCGTAATATTACGAGTACAAGAGCGCTACGCGAAGTTGGTCTTAGGTATGTTCGAATTTAGCCAACCTACGGTGACATATAAGGGTCATTCGTTAAGAGTCACTGATTCTAATCTCTTACGATTCGAAATCTAGCACAAAATAGCGTATAGGTAAAGGTACTCGCCGTCCGTACAATGCAGACACATAGGTACATAGTACATACTCGTTCAACGCACGTCAGAGTCACAGGTTAAAGAAATACATAGGTACCTAAATACATGCAAAATGAAAAATACGTCGTGTTTCTGCCTTAAGTCCGGCATGGAGGAGGAGGCAAGCTGGGCATCTTTAAAAGGCGAAAAAGCCTCTAAAACCTTTTCAAATGAACCTTAACAGAAATGCGGAGAAGTATATGTTATTTCGGAGCGATTCTTCGTTGAAGATATGGGTTGGGGGGGGGGGAATCATGTCTGCCGATTTTTAAAAAAAAGTAAACGATATTCATCTACGTAAACTAAAAAAGGAAACCATGATAAAAATTTCACGAGCCCTTCAAAGCTGGGTTTTGTGAGCTACCTACTTACTTTATTTTTATATGCAATATGCTCCTTTAAAAATAAATTACCTACCCCATCCCCAATTGGCATACGGTCTCCTTTAACTGTACCTATTTATTTTCTTAATATTTTTCTAAAAATCTATCGTTATCAACTAGGGTTAGGATTTTCAAGCAAATGCTGTTTTGTATCTGCTGTACTCTATACACGGTATACCTACAACAGTTTACTCAACAAATTAAGTATTTCCGCGTCGAATGGTGATTTTTTTTATTTGTCATAAATTCTTCAAAATGCTTATTTTTGCCCAAAAAGTAGCAGAATGTTAGTTAAATCGTACACTTTTTTCGAATTTCGAGTCGTGGTTGGTGTTTTTTTTAACGAAAACTTGCAAAAAAGGGACCTACTTACTTACAAAAAATATGAGTTTCTTGTAATTTTTTGTTTTGGGAGTAAAAAAATCGAAGTTGGAAATTTTTTAAAACTTTTTAGCCCTTTTTTATTAAAAAAATAATAATAGGTAATAATTTCGTTTCAAGTTTTTGAGATTTCAAGTAATTCGGCAAAATCTTGGAAATTTTGGCAAATAAAAAAAACGTTTGGAAATTTTGGAGCATACTAACTAATGAAAAACTGAGCCTTTTAAAATTTCAAGTTTTCTGTCTTCTTTCAGAAATTACAATCCAATTCTAAAATTACTTACTCCCAAAGCAAAATTTTTCAAAAATTTCGGCCTCGCTGCACTCGGCCTTATTGAATTTTTTTCCTTCTATAATTTCAAAACAATCAATCCAAATCCTACAAAAATGATTTTTTTCGCATTTTTCCTCAAAATTATTCCAACTAATTTTATCAAATTATTTCTCATTAAAACTCATTTTCGATGATTGGAAATCAAATTTTTTAAAAGCTTCGGCCTCGCAGGAAAAGCGCAAGGGTTTTACAAAGTGCGACTAGAAAGAAAAAAATCAAATTATTTGATAACAATTTTTCAGGGGGAAAGAATGAAAATTTAGTTCTAGGGGTATTCAGAGCATCCGAATCCAGTTTTGGGGTCATTTTGACTTGGAATTACAACCAGTACCCAAAGTGGGGTGGAGGAAGTGAAAATATATTTTGAAAAAATCAAGTGTGGTATCAAAATCCATATTTTTTACCGGCGAAATCCGCTTCCGATATTACTCTATCAAAACCAGGAATCCGGAGCAGAGCGGAGGCCGGAGGGTGGAGGCCCCCCCTCCGAGCAATTTTTTCGGAGCCGGAGCCGGAGTCACTTTAATAAAAATTCCGGAGCCGGAGCCGGAGCCCATTTTGTAAAAACGCCGGAGCCGGAGCCACACCATTGGAGCCACCTCCGGCTCCTTGCTCCAGCGGTCCCCCTCCGGTGAATTTTGTTTTCTGTCTGTCGCTGTAGGTGGCGTTGTGGCGTCAGTTTTTTCAAAGGAATTTTAATTTAAGATTTTTAAACATTTTTTACGTGGACTTTTTTTTTACTTCAATTGGCCTTCAAATAAAATGAGTTATTAAACGTTTAGAATTTTGTTCTTCATTGAAATAAATCGACAAAACTTACTAGTCAGGTTTCAATTTCATATACGCTCGATTGAGCTGTAAAAAGCAATTTTGTGATTGATTGATTAATTGATGTTCTAGACCTAGACGTTAAAATAAAAAAATTTATCCCAGATGCCTTTTTTTACCCCTCCCACTTTTCGGAAAATCCACCCCCAAACTTGAAATGACTTATTTTTGGTTTTTACTTTTTTTGTTCATTAGAAAAGAAAAAATTTCAAATTCATGTCTAGCGAATTGAAATACATTCGGAGGCACCCCTCCCCCCGGAGCCCGGAGCCGGAGCCACTGCTTTAAATTCTATGGAGTCGGAGCTGGAGTCAGAGCTACTTTTAAAAAAAATTTGGAATTCGGGCCGGAGCCGGAGCAATTTTTAAAAAATTTCGGAGCCGGAGCAACTAGGACCCCCTCCGGATCCCTGATCAAAACCCCCGAAATGGGCCCATTGAGGAGGTGTCAGGGAAGTGCCAAATCGAAAATTTTTGTATAAAAATTAAGTGTGGTATCAAAATTTACGTTTTTTTACCCAGAGAGTCCGCTTCTGATATTTCTTTATCAAAACCCCCAATTGGGGAGGTGTCAGGGAAAGACCAAATCGGAACAAATCGAAAACTTTTCATAAGAAGCGAGTGTGGTATCAAAATTTACGTTTTTTTTTACCCACAGAGTCCGACAATTCCGGGTAACTAAGATTTTCATCTGCTCAACTACGTATTATCTATGTTTTTCACTTTAAAAAGTGAGGAAAATCCGTCCCAAGTATTCGTGGTTTCAGTTAAGAGTTAAAATGAGCTAAAAAATTTAATTTAGAGGTCAAAAACCATGTATTTCGACACCCCACTCGATATTTGCGTTAACTTTTCAATGTGGCTCCTTCCCAACACTTCCCAATGGGTTCATTTTGGGGGTTTTGATAAAGAAATATCGGAAGTGGACTCTCTGGGTAAAAAAAACGTAAATTTTGATACCACACTCAATTTTATAAAAAATTTTCACTTTGTAAAACCTTTGCGCTTTTCCCCCTGGGGAAGTAAAAAATAGAAACATACCTACAGTGTATATCCTAAGGGGTTTTTAGGCTTTATTTGGGTAGCTCCAAAAATCTGTTGGACAGTTCCAAAAAAATTTGGGTAGTTCAAAAAAAATTCCGAAAAAACCACCCTTTCACGAATGTCGTTTTTTTAGAAGTCAAAAAAATAGCACGAAAAAATTCAGCTTTTGGATGCATTTTTCTTTGAAAATTTTCGCCATCTTTTCGCTTGGGCTCGATAGATTTACACATTAATTCTCAAAATGATGCCTTTCCATTCCGAACAATTGAATATTTTGAAACGGAAAAAATTTGCCCTACTCTTTCATCAGGGGACTTGGTGGCGATCTTAAATCGGATTTTCAAAAATATTGTTCGATTTTTTTTTTTGAAGAAGTGGGCATAAAGGAATTATGGTAGTTTTTAGAAGTAGAAAAAGTATCTGAAAAAAGCATAAATTTTTGTTTTTTATTATCATACGGCTGATCGGCAAATTTAATTTTTTTTTCAAATATGAGTCAGCAAATTTATCCTTTTTTGATAATAATAGTCAACAAATTTTTCATTTTCATCCCTCGAGATTTTTGCCCAAATTTCGTCCCTGATTCAAACTCCCATCATTTTCAAGTACTATTATTGAAGATTTTCTGATTGAACAGGAAATTGAAATTGGATTGCATATTTTTGCCCGCCCACTCCCGGGGGAGGGGGGTGTGAGGAAGCCGAGTAGAAAAAAAATTGTAAAAAACATTAATTTTCCAATTTAAGCAGCTCCGAAAAAATCTTAGAATACACACTGGAAACATAGCTTTTCCGATTCCAAATTTTATAAGGAATCGAATGCCGCAAACCAGAACATTCCATCTTTATTTCCATGCCTTTGGCGTAAATTTCAAATCGCCGGGTCACTAGGGATATTTTTAGCGTTTCTTTGCCGCGTGGCCGTAGTGGAATAGTATCAGCTCGGGCGTGCTCCGTTAATTTTTCAAAATGGGCTTTGAGGGACGGGCTAACATGCATCGATTGGGCTGAAATTTTTTGTACGTCATTTTCTCATGTAGTGGCACCAAACTAGGGGAGGGGTCTCGAAAAAAATCCCAACATTTTTTTCCCACCAAGTATAAATAAAGGCCACCCATAACCTATATTGGGCCGACATCATGGCAGACAGAAATGTTTTTCAAAACCCATTCTACCTAAATATGAAGCACTTCCTTGAAATAGCTCGAATGTTTACTGTTTTTTGAAGATTACAAAAATTTTGAAAAAATTCCTTGTTGAGGAGGGGACCTATTGACAAGTTGTAAGGTCCACTACTCATTGGCTAGGAAGAATCACTGCACCCCTAAGCCCAAACTTCTCCAATCACCTTTAAAAATCTTCGTAAAATCTAGATGAACAATTTCTCAAAATCAAAGTAGGTACCTACTTGAAGCACTGGTGCAACAAAGGAGGATGAGGGGTCTCTAAGCCCTCCCTTCAGTTTGCGAACAGGATTTTTTCATCGTGAAAATGTCACAGAGATGTGCTATTTTCTGCTTTTTAAATAGGTATGTTATCTTCTCTCTGGTTTACTAAACGAATAATCATTATGGGACTTCGAAAATTTTGCAATTTTTCAATTATTTTTCGCGCAGTCGGCGTATATTTTGGTCTATTTTTGAACATATCTCATTTGCATCCCTCTAAATAAACAGATTACCTACCTAAATTTTTTTCATTAAATTTTTAGCCTCGTTGGGAAATTTCTGGCTGCGCTTATGGGCGCTTACAAAAGAAACTGATAGGCAGACAGACAAGGGTTCTCAAAGGGCACCGCCTTTTGAAAAAAACGTGGTTTTCTGTGTTTTTAAGGTCGAAAAAATGGCGTGAGATTCATGAAACAGCACTAGAAAGGTGCGATTTGAGTTTCTACATCTCCCAAGACCATCGCCGTCTTCCTCCGATCAAAACTCAGACCTCTACCAGGGGGTCCAAAAGTTGCAGATCGCGAAATTTCTATGTTGTGAAATTGTTTCTTGTCCCAAATTGAATATTTTCACGTCACGCCGGGTAATTTCTTTTTTAAATATTTGAAAATAAATTTTTGAGAATTTTCCTTGATCAGTACAGCCAACTGCAAATTGTGGTATTCAAATTTATGGAATTCGTCCTGATCTGATCATGAAGTTGCTAACTATGGCTAGAAAAAGTTACATTTTTTTTCGTTTTTCAATCATCACAAAGAAATTATGGGTAAAAATTTTCCACCAGTGCAGCCAATTGTAATCCAAAAAACACCAATGTATGGAATTACCCGACGTCGCATAAAAATATTCAATTTGGGACAAGAAACAATTTCACAACATAGAAATTTCGCGGTCTGCAACTTTTGGACCCCCTGTAGTCCAGTCAAATTAGCTCATATGAGAGGTCAACTTCCAATAAATTTGGGGAAAAAAATTTTTTGGGCAGAAAGGCTCAGAATGGTGTCCTAATGAACATACAAAAACCCACCCAAAATTGGCCTGGAGCTTTTCCCCCCAGCTCCACATTTGTGTCCCCCAAACCAGTTTTTCGAGTTTTACTCGTTTCCAATTGGTTTTTTTGAAAAAATAGTTCCGTACAATTTTAAAGAGCGTAAAATTTCTCATTAAATTGATTCTATAAAAATTTTTGTACAACCTCTCCCTCGCAAGATACACCCCTCCCAGTATATTCAATGGAGGGGAATGGGGGTTCAGATGGTTTTACTGATTACATGGGATGATTGATTAACCCCCACCCCCAAACCACCCCCATTAATAATGAAAATATCATTACAATTTTTTTAAAAAAGATTATTTGGTAAATATGTAGGTAGTTTATTTATTTTTTAACATTATTCTAGTTCATTATCAGGATCGTCAATTTCGAGGTCGTCGTCGATTCCTTCTTCGAAATCCTCTTCTGTGGTACAAGCATTGAGACATGCTTCTCCTACACAATGCCCACAGGCCTTGGAGCATTTAAGACCTGAAACAGAATTATGCAGAATTTTTAAAAAAATTTGTGTTGGTGATTTTGAACAGTTTACAATAACAACCCGTGTTTCTGAGAAGTACAGCCTGATGTGCACCCTTTCTTACAATTACAAAAAACACTTTTTAGTAGTTCTTCAGGCGCTGGTGTTAAATTGGTGAATTTTGGTTCATAGGTGTTACCATTGAGTATCCATCCCCATTCTGATCCATTGAGATGATTACCTCGCCACCTCTACACCTGTAGATATGTCCTGAATAGATGCTGGCGAGCCGCTTCTTCACCTCTCAATAGATCAGAATGGGGATGGATATTCAATGGTAACACCTATGAACCAAAATTCACCAATTTAACACCAGCGCCTGAAGAACTACTAAAAAGTGTTTTTTGTAATTGTAAGAAAGGGTGCACATCAGGCTGTACTTCTCAGAAACACGGGTTGTTATTGTAAACTGTTCAAAATCACCAAAAATTCTGCATAATTCTGTTTCAGGTCTTAAATGCTCCAAGGCCTGTGGGCATTGTGTAGGAGAAGCATGTCTCAATGCTTGTACCACAGAAGAGGATTTCGAAGAAGGCATCGACGACGACCTCGAAATTGACGATCCTGATAATGAACTAGAATAATGTTAAAAAATAAATAAACTACCTACATATTTACCAAATAATCTTTTTTAAAAAAATTGTAATGATATTTTCATTATTAATGGGGGTGGTTTGGGGGTGGGGGTTAATCAATCATCCCATGTAATCAGTAAAACCATCTGAACCCCCATTCCCCTCCATTGAATCGAAGCAGGCGATGTTTTTCATTTAATTTTGAAAAATTGCACCGCTAAAACACCAAATTTAAGAAATGAAAGAAATATGCATATACTGGGAGGGGTGTATCTTGCGAGGGAGAGGTCGTACAAAAATTTTTATAGAATCAATTTAATGAGAAATTTTACGCTCTTTAAAATTGTAAGGAACTATTTTTTCAAAAAAACCAATTGGAAACGAGTAAAACACGAAAAACTGGTTTGGGGGACACAAATGTGGAGCTGGGGGGAAAAGCTCCAGGCCAATTTTGGGTGGGTTTTTGTATGTTCATTAGGACACCATTCTGAGCCTTTCTGCCCAAAAAAATTTTTTCCCCAAATTTATTGGAAGTGAAATCCTAATTTTACTGGAGTACTGGTAGAGGTCTGAGTTTTGATCGGAGGATGACGGCGATGGTCTTGGGAGATGTAGAAACTCAAATCGCACCTTTCTAGTGCTGTTTCATGAATCTCACGCCATTTTTTCGACCTTAAAAACACAGAAAACCACGTTTTTTTCAAAAGGCGGTGCCCTTTGAGAACCCCTAGCTCCCCTCCAACTTCACCTGGGGGGCTCAAATTTTTTTGGGTAGTCTCCGATAGTGACCCAACAACCCCAGCGAATTTGGTCAAAATCCGAGATATGTGTTTTTTTTTCGCGCTCCACCCTAAACCTATATACATCATAGGTGTTATAAGCTTCATATTAAATCCATATAGCATCTATGTACTGATGTATACAGACACATACATTTTTTATAGTGTATAGGTACCTAACTACCTATACTGTATGTGTTCAGATTACACACCAATAAAATAAATGTTCATCGAACGGCCATGTTTCCGGTTCTTTCTCCAGTTTTCATCGTATTAACCAAACCAACAAATAAATTTAATTGAATATCGCGCGTAAAAATTCTTCCGTTAATATTAACGTATCCATACGGTATACGAGTTTATCTGTACGCTGTGGCTGTGGCTGTGACCGTAGGCTACCGGTAATCTGTATCACTGCTACTATGTGTACCTATGTATGTATGTGTAATGTACCTACCAGCTACCTATTGGAATAAGCGCGCGGTTCGCGGTTTATCCGATGGCTACGTTATGTCTGGCTCTGGCTTGTATCTCACGCCCGAAATACGATACCTTTAACAATGAAAAATGAATGGAAAACGAATATTATCACGAAGAACAAGCTTTTATCCATTTAGTTACTTTATTCTATAATACAGTTAGTAGCATAATACACTTGACTATACGAATACCTACCTGCTAATACGTTGGTACTATATTCGTATTTCGCAGCAAAAATGAAATGTTCTCAGCATATTATCTCTTGTCTACTTCTACACGGCTCGGCTGCGAGTAAATCTGGTAACGCTGATAGGTACCTAGGTAGGAGTTTACTTATCACCTCTAAATTACAAGATCTTCGCCCACGAGTGATCATCCGGCGCTTATCTAAAACTGGTACGTACAGGGACGAAGCAAATGGGGGGGGGGATCATCTCTCAGATACAATGTCAGTAAAAAAATGTTAAAATATGTGTCGCAAATGAAAAAAGTTGGCAAATTAAACCAAAAACAAAAAAAAAATGAAAATTTGGGTGGAAAAGGTTCTCTTTCAGAAATCACAATCCAACTCTGATAGTAGTCTACAGTCCAAGAGGCAAAAAGTGTTCATTGAGCGTGCATTTTTGCTGGATAAATAAATAAGTTTGTTTATTGTCGGTATGGGTCCCGTAGTCCCAAAAAACCGAATTTTGGATTTTTGCCCCGGCACAATAGGGAGCTAAGGCCTGAAAACCCCCCTTTTTTCTCAATTTTTAAATTTGACTTTGGACAAAAAATTTTTTCACATTCTGGTAGCAGACACTCCCCTGACTCCAAATATAGGTATGTCACATCCCTTGGGTCACGGGCACAATAGGGTACTTTGCCCTCCAATGTGCGATTTTTTGTCAAATTCGATCATTTTTGGCACAATAATGCCTCTGTAGGCGTTATGCGGTATGCTGGACAAAAAAAAATCAAACGCAATGTATTCTTGGGTTCATTCCGCGTCCAATAAGCCAAAGTTTGAGGAAAACTGTGGGCACAATAGGCCGTGGTGGAATTTCAAAGTTTTGAAAACACGCGATTTTCTCCTCCTTTGTTAAAAAAATAAGTCATGAAAAAAATCTGAAACTTGGGTTGTGACATATCAAAATGGGTTAAAATTTCACAAGCAGAACGAAATTATTGATGAAAATTAAATTTGAGCAAATTTAACCCATTTTGAGCCCCAAATCGGGTCAATTTTTGAGTATTTTCAAAGGATTGACATGTGACCTATGAAAGTGGGGTAGAATTTCGCTAGAAATTCAACAAAACCATCCAATTTTTTTGAGCAACTTTTGAGAATTTGGAGCCTTGAATTGAATCAATTTTTGATTAATTTCAAAAAAATGACTTGTGACCTACGAAAAAGGGATAGAATTTCGCCCAAGGTTTTAAAATGTAATCCAAAACTTTTTTGAACAGCTTTCATGTTTGAGTAATTTCAAGTGCAAAATATTTCATTGGAATGCCAAAAAATGAACAATCTAAACTAATAAAAAAGAAAATTGAAAAATCAAATCAATTACATTCAGTTGAAAAAATAAACGGGTTTAATTTCATTCAGAAAATTATTCAATTTTGATCTTTTGGTTTCTCTATGAAATTTTAATCCATGAAAGGTCTAAGTATCTAAAAATCTACTAAATTAAAGGCTTAAAATTCTCAAAAGATGCTCAAAAAAATTGGATGGTATTTTTGAATTTCTAACGAAATTCTACCCTACTTTCATAGGTTACATGTCAATTCTTTGAAAATACTCAGAAATTGATTCAATTTGAGGCTCAAAATTCTCAAAAGTTGCTCAAAAAAAGTTTTGGGTGATATTTTTGAATTTCTGGCAAAATTCTACCCCACTTTCATAGGTCACATGTCAATTTTTTGAAATTAATCAAAAGTTGACTCAATTTAAGGCTCCAAATTCTCAAAAGTTGCTCAAAAAAAATTTGGATGGTTTTGTTGAATTTCTGGCAAAATTCTACCTACCCCACTTTCATAGGTCACATGTCAATCCTTTGAAAATACTCAAAAATTTACCCGATTTGGGGCTCAAAATGGGTTAAATTTGCTCAAATTTAATTTTCATCAATAACTTCGTTCTGCTCGTGAAATTTTAACCCATTTTGATATGTCACAACCCAAGTTTCAGATTTTTTTCATGACTTATTTTTTTAACAAAGGAGGAGAAAATCGCGTGTTTTCAAAACTTTGAAATTCCACCACGGCCTATTGTGCCCACAGTTTTCCTCAAACTTGGCTCATTGGACGCGGAATGAACCCAAGAATACATTGCGTTTGATTTTTTTTGTCCAGCATACCGCATAACCCCTACAGAGGCATTATTATGCCAAAAATGATCGAATTTGGCAAAAAATCGCACATTGGGGGCCCAGCACCCTATTGTGCCCGTGACCCATGGGATGTGACATATATTTGGAGTCAGGGGAGTGTCTGCTACCAGAATGTGAAAAAATTTTTTGTCCAAAGTCAAATTTAAAAATTGAGAAAAAAAGGGGGTTTTTAGGCCTCAGCTCCCTATTGTGCCGGGGCAAAAATTCAAAATTCGGGTTTTTGGGACTACGGGACCCATACCTACAATAAACAAACTGATTTTTTTATCCAGCGAAAATGCACACTAATTTCGATTTCTAGAGCACTATTTGCCTCTTTGACTGTAGCCTATAGGTATTACCTTCCAAATTTAAATTTTTCAAACACTTTGTCTTAGCTGTGCTCGGTCTTCTTGTATTTTATCTAAACCCTACAAAAGTGATTTTTTTGTATTTTTCCTCAAAATTATTTCAATTAATTTTATTATATTTTTTTTATTGAGAATCAAATTTTTTAAAAGCTTTGGCCTCGCTGCATCCGGGCTCTTCGTATTTTTCCTTCACTTGTTTTAAAGTGAAAGTTGCTGATTTTTTATTCAAGTTTACCTATTAAGTAATCTAAAACATTGTTTTATTCCACCTTGAATTTGAGGTTGATTTTCGCCCTTGCTTCGCTCGGGCCAAATTTATTTCTCTCATTTTTCTATTGAAACCACAATTTTTTTATTGAATTATAATTTTTCTTTAAAATTTTTCTCCCTTGCTTCGCTCGGAGCAAAAATCATCCAAATTTGATGAAATTCCGCACCTTTTAGAACCAGCGAAAAAAATACAATTGAAAGTCAGCGATTTTTCACCGGTTATAATTTTCAATGAAAAGCATTTCACTAGTTCAAAAAGGCAGAATTTCCTCAAATTTGGCTAATTCAGATTTAATGAGTAACATGTTTATTCAAAAAATAGATTGACTGAAGACAGAACGAAACAAGGACGAAAAATTTTCAAAAAATCATGTTCAAAAAGTAAAAAAATGCACACCTATTTGACATTTCATGTTCCAGTCGAGCTAAGGAGAACTCGAGCCCCCTGACCTCCTCCCACCACTCTCGAGTGCGCCTATACAGTAGGCTCATTCCATGTCCACTCGACCAGGTTTTGACCTCAGATCTTCCGATTTTTCTCGAAATTTTTTTACGGGTTTCCCTCGATGGTCTAATGAAGGAATCACCGTCATTTCGATCATAATATTTCTAGGAGGCAGGGGGTGGCCCTTGTATTTATTGTACAATTGGGATTTTTTGCGAAATGGCTCAACATTGAAGGCTTACATCTAGAGAATAGTTGAGTTCAAGATGAATCTGTTTATGTGGTTTTGTAGAGAACTAAAAGGAGATTCATAATTGATAATCACATTTTGAAAAGTCCAAAGTAGAACTTTTGTGATGAAAGCTCAACTTTCATAATAAGTACAAAAGGTGATGGCCCCCGTTTAAAAATCTGAAAAAATTATTGTGAAGAAAACTTTTTATGTATTTTTTAACTGTAAACAATTAGGTACTTTTCAAGGTGGAATCTCAACACCTCTTGGGGGTACAGCAAAAAAATAGAAAAAGTGAACTAATACATCGATATGTACTAACTAGAAGGCACTGGGTTTGAATATGTGTTCAATTTTTTCATTCGACCCCCCCCTCCCCATCAGCCACCCTGATGAGGTCAAAATTCGAAAAAATTAAAAATTATGTTTGACGTGTCGTTTTTTAGGTTTTCAAGTGCGTTGAGTTCAAATATTTGCTCATTTTTATGATTCGACTCTTTAGTGCCCTCTAGCCCTCATTAAAAAAAATTTGATTAAGGGCCACCCCTGCCCCCCCCCAGAAATATCATGATCGAAAAGACGGTGATTCCTTCATTAGACCTTCGAGGGGAATCAGTAAAAAAATTTCGAGCGAAATCGGAAGACCCAAGGTCAATACTTGGTCGAGTTGACATGGAATGAGCCAGTGCTTATAAACTCTCCACCGCCACTCTGGCGCATAGGTGCAGTTGAGATTTGAGAATAAAATTAACAGTCTGCCAATGTGACCATGCAGACCGGCGGTGCGCCGTTATCGCGTAGCGTCGCATCGTTTATGCTACCTACCTATCTTCTTTATCATTTTACTCGCGAGCGGCGAGTGAGAAATCGCAGATGAAAACCTCGGTGTTATTTGCGGATAATTTTGGAAAAAATGATAATGAAAAGAATAAGTATACTTAATCGCGCACGCAAAAATAGAAAGTCTCCAGACCGCATCAAAAGTCCAAGTACAAATAAGTACTCGTATATCGAGCGAATATTTAGACCAATTAAAATGATTACCCGCTAACGATAACCGAAATGATATTTGGCATCGGTTGTATGTACAAAAACACAGATACTAGATGCTATCGTAGCAGTGGCAATAACGTGTACGAGTAGGTACGTACTACGTACTACGTACTACGAACCGGGGTAATTAGATGGAAGACGAAGTGACGCGACGCGACGAGTATTAAAAGCGAACATGCTTCTGCGATGCTACGTGTGGCAAGGAAATAAGTGCCCAGTAAACGGTATACGCACTACGCAGGTACCTTTAACAGGAAAAACGATGGTCCGCCTGGTGCGAAATGGCGAGGCGAAAGTGAAACATCCTAATTAAACCGATACCTATAGGCAAGAATTTTGATAATTGACTGTCGTTTTCAAAATGACGATTACGTATACTCGCAGGAATCATAATAGAGCAGTAGGTATAGGTACTACGTTGTTTTATGAGTAAATCGTTGAATTGATCAAAAAACGAGTACCTAGTTTTACAACGTGACTGGTCTACAATCAAATACTCGTATTTATCTTATCTATCCTTCCATCCATCCCCATCCATCCATCCATCCATCGAAGAAATATGTACCTATTTTCTTATTTAGAATAAATTCGTTAAATTTCTACCTATTTGTCTTTATCCAATTATCTAGGTACCTTTCGGCTTTCACTTACTTACAGGGTGGTTAACGATTGATTTTAAGAACTTTACGAAGCAGGTGGGCATTATTTTTGGTTCAGTAAGTTGGATGAAGCCATTTGAGGTTTCCGCCACTGATTGGAATGGGACTTCATTTTTTAAAAAGAATTCGTCCTAAAACCGCAGTGGCCAGTTGAAATTTCGATTTTTGACAAATTTTTTTTAGAAAATTTAAAAATTGATAAAAATTGAGAATTTTAGTAAAAATGCAATTTTTTGGGAAAAGAAAATTTTTTCTCTTTTTTTTGAAAATTTGATAAAAATCCTCACCAAACATCGACTTCTCGAATCTAAATTTGATAATTTCTAGACATTCTGGAGCCTACTTACGCAATTTCGATTTTCTTCAGTATTTTCGAATTTCTCCAAAACGTACCTATTCAAATCGTCTTGGACAATTGAAAATCAAGTTTTCACTCCCTCTCGACTAGTTCATCGAAAAATCACCTTCAGCTCGATTTTTTGGCAGACATCTCGAGTGTAGGTGGGTCATTCTAAAATTTCGCAGAAATTCGTCTAGGAATTTTTAAAAAATTTTAAACATTTTTTTCTGAAAAATTTTGATCAGAATCGTTAATACTAGTGTGCCAGATAACATTCACATGCTCACACAACTGGAAAACAAAAATAGATTTTCCCCATGTAATTTAAATGGGGAATGCCACGACGAGGACATCCACGACGAAGGACAAAATTGTAGAAATGTCCAAATTGTAAGAAAATAATGCGTTTTGAGGAAAAACCAACTATTGCATCGAAAACTGGTTCACCTTCTTATTTTGAGGCAGCTTTGAAAAAAATGAAAAATTGAGGTATAGCCTCACAATGAAGAGCCACGACGAGGACATTTCTGTGTGCCGAATTATAAATTTGGAAACATTTTTCACGAAATCGTTATTATTATGAACACTGAAGTCAAATCTACAGCTGGAAAGTAATTTTATGATGTCAAGGTATCGACTCGACCAATTGTTGTATTCTAAAATAACCAACTGTCTCTCTCAGCCTTTCGAGAAAAAAAGCCACGACGAAGGACCAAAAATTCCGTACGCTACTTTGAGCTTTTAAAAATGTGCTTCATCGACTTTGAAATATGTTTTAAACGTCATAATAAGTAATATGGGACCTCTCTGCATTAAGTTGGTGCTATAGTTCAGCTTGGAAAGTTGCGATAGGAGAGAACAGAAGTATTTTGACTTCAGCGCGATATCAAGTACAGGCCACGACGAGGACATTTGGACTACTTTTTTAGCCCCCTCGGGGACAGGAATATTTTTTGCTCCATTATTTTCGCAGGAATATGTAGGGGGGATGATTATCTATCTATACATTCCAACCGCATTGTTCCAGCATGTATATTTCCTGAGATAATTACTCCGTACAGAGTTTTCTGCGAAAATTTAGAATCACCCAGGTATATTTTTGACCAGCTTTTAAATAGGTTTGGAAATATTCAAAATTATTGAAGGTCGAAAATCGTCGATCCAATAAACGAAGTCGTCAACAATGAACCCTATTCGCCCGATATTGACTCTACAAAGTCAAATTTGACTTATTTCCAGCCATTCTGGAGCCTCCAGCAATCCAGCATAATTTCGATTATTATCCAATATTTTCGAATTTATTCGAAGGATGCCCAACCCGGCGTATATAAGTAGCAGGTAAATCGAAAGAAAAGAGCAGAAAGTCTCACGTGTCTGCTCCTTTCTGCCACTTTTGTTTTGGGTTGCAGATCCCAAAGTGCAATATGCAACCGGGGGGGGGGGGGTCAGAAAAGATCAGAAAGTTGCAGAAAATAGCAGATGAATTGGCAGAAAGGGACAGAAAGTCTCAGCAAATATGAGCAAAATTTCCTGCTGCTTTTGCACACCGGGAAACTAACTTGGACAGTTACAAATGAAGTTCTCTGTTTTTTTCGACTAGTTTAACGAGAAAATCCAATTTCGGCTCGATTTTCAAACCTCAAGTGTGTACTTTTAAAAAAATATGTCGATACCCAATTTGCAAAAAAATTATTTTAAAAAATTGACTGAAGCCCCCAAAATGGTTGTAAATGGTCAAATTTGAATTCTGGAGGTGAGATAGTTGAAGAGGAGTCGTAAATATCATCATGTTTGGAGAAAAAGTTCTTTTCAAAAATACGACATTTTTGTTGAAAATACTGATTAATGTTGAAAAAGGGTATGGCCAGATATCGGGTGAATTTGGCACCAGGCGCGTTTGGGCTCCTAAACACCTCAAGTGGGGTATAATGACTAGAAAAAAATTTTTACAAAATTTTGGACCCCTAACCCCCTCCCTATCTGAGTTATGGCCATTTTATTGCATTATTTTCAAGAATTTTTAATTTCAACGAAAGTGAAGGAAATTTTTTGTTCTTTGGCACAAAGTTACATCTTGTAGAGGTGTGTTTATGATGATTTTTTCAACAATTTTGGTGCACTCCTTCACGTTTTTTTGGTTTTTTGAAGTTTTCAATCGTAAAAAACACCACATAAGCGAAAAGCGACCACCCTGAAAAATTACTAAAATATACATTTTTTTTATGTAGAATTTTGCTGGGTACTTGGTTTTGACCATTTCTATGAACTAAGGGCCGAATTCAAACCGTATAGAAATGTTGTCATTTTAGCGGGTTTTTCAAATTTTGAGCGTTTTATGCAGAAAGAAATGACTAAATGAAAAAACCAATCCCATATTCGTGTTCAGTAGGTCAAAATACTTCGATAAACATCATTTCTGCGATAGTTTTGCTCAACGTTTCAAAATTCACTTTTTTCACTGATTTTTCATGGGGAAAAAAGTGAATTTTGAAACTTCAAGCAAAACTACCGCGAAAAGGGTGTTTCTCGGGGTATTTTGACCTGCTGAACACGAATATGGGATTGGTTTTTTCATTTGGCGATTTTTCCAGAAAACTCGCCAATTTCAAATTTGGATAAGGTCTCTCGGGCCAGAAAATTGCAATAGACGATAATTAATGCCATATTCGTGTTCTACGACCGAAAATTAATCAGAAATGGATATTTTTTATTATTTCCCATTTCAATATTTTGGGTCACGTTTCGTAGATATGAAAGCATAAGTACTTACTTGAGTATTTCTTTTTGCGCTGCTACAGAACCCGTCCAAGAGAAGTGATGGTGAAATTTTTTCTCCACGTATCCTCCACTTTTTAGACATTAAATCGTAGCAAAGAGTTACAATATTCCACGACCAGAACTCGAACAGAAATTTTTTGAAATTTTTTGAAATTTTTTCACGGAGAGCTAACTAAATTAAACTTGAAAATGGCGAGTTTTTCGGAAAAAATCGCCAAATGAAAAAACCAATCTCATATTCGTGTTCAGCAGGTCGAAATACCCCGAGAAACACCTTTTTCGCAGTAGTTTTGCTTAAAGTTTCAAAATTCACTTTTTTCGCCATGAAAAATCAATGAAAAAAGTGAATTTTGAAACTTTGAGCAAAACTATCGCAAAAATGGTGTTCATCGAGGTATTTTGACCTGCTGAACACGAATATGGGATTGGTTTTTTCATTTAGTCATTTCTTTCTGCATAAAACGATCAAAATTTGAAAAACCTGCTGAAATGACAATATTTCTGTACGGGTTTTCGCAATTTTCGGCCCTTAGTTCAAAGAAATGGTCAAAACCAAGTAGCCAGCAAAATTCTACATAAAAAAACGTATATTTTAGTAATTTTTTCAGCGTGGTCTTTTTACGATTGAAAACTTCAAAAAGCCAAAAAAACGTGAAGGAGTGCACCAAAATTGTTGAAAAAATCATCATAAATACACCTCTACGAGATGTAACTTTTTGCCAAAGAACAAAAAATTTCTTCACTTCCGTTGAAATTAAAAATTTTTGAAAATAATGCAATAAAATGGGCATAACTCCGATAGGGAGGGGAGTACTTAGGGATCCAAAATTTTGTGAACATTTTTTTCTACTCAATATATACCACTTGAGATGTTCAGGAGCCCAAACACGCCTGGGGCCAAATTCACCTCTTATCCGGCCATACCCTTTGCTAAAAATTGAGATTTCAACTTGGGTAGCTAAAATTTTGACCGCGTAAAATTGTCTTATGAAAATTGAAATTTTCAAGTACGTAGGTAAATTGCGCAGATTTTCGTATTTATGTTAAGGAGTGTAGGGTAATATTGATATTAAGTACTTGAATTCCATTTCTGGCAAAGTTTCTTCTAGCAATCGATTCAACAGTATAGCTGAATAGCGAGTTGACTAAGGCTAAATAGGTAGTGGGTTGGTACTGGGTACCGGGTATTTCTACCTATAAAGATACCTACAGCATAAGTACAGTTCACCAAAGATACGACCCGACGTATACGTACGTACTTACCTTTACCAAAATAATGTGTCTATATTACGAGTATCTACTGCCTATTGTACGTACGCCGCCGCCTTATGTTCGATATCAGACGCAGGAACTCGTTATTTCTTCATTTCCCAAACGATGCGACGCGACTTGATTTTACGTGATTTTTAGTCGCTCGGGTCATCCGCGCGTTCTAGTCTCATCTCAAATCTCAAATCACGTACAAACAATTTACTAATTTCAGTATCAAATGAGTCAGTTTTAGGCGCATTTCATGGAGTGCGCGTCCGAGAAACGAGGACAACGATTTTCGTGTTTCTCAAATAGGTAGAGGTATGCTTGCGGTAGCCTTCGACTGTGTCTGTCATTTTTCAAATTTACCAATACCAAGGCAAGGTATGAGGTACGAGCATCTACATTCTTCGTAGTGAGTACAGCAACGTTTTGTTCGAGTACCTAGCGCGGCACAGAGCTGCGCGGCGCGAGGCGTTTGAACATTAATCCGATGCTACTTATCTGGTCGTTGGAAAATCACGCGCCCTAACGCATTTATTCTCAATATCTTTAAAGTTCTATAGGCACTGCCCATTGATTGATACCTACGGGTTAAAAAAAATCTCCACTTCTGTACTCGTTGGTATACGACTGTGCTCTACTCTTTGCCTCCGCTCGCCCATGTATGTCCAAATCTCTGTTCAGGTGTTTTTCTATCGTTTACACTTTACAGTTTGCCGTGCCTAGGTACACCTTAATGATGAATATGAACGATTACTCGACATCAACTACAATTTTTTCATCGCATTGATATCGATCTTCCTGGTCTTCGAATGTTTGGATTCGAATAGGTACCTAACCAATTAGGTATTTGATGTGGATCAATGGAAATTGAAATTAACGTGCTGGTATCGCACGCTCCGCAGGTACACCAATTGTGTAAAATTAATAAAATCTGCGGGTAAACCACCAACATAGCGCAGCAGTTATTTGTTTAGATGCCTTGTTGCCTCCTTCGGATAAGCTTGGATTAATCGACAAGCGAAGTAGCAAGCAAAGACTGTAACCAGGGCGTATTCTAACGTGCAGCTCCGCACATTTTGTGCAGTTCCAAAAAGAAATTGTGCAGTTCAAAAAAGAAATTGTGCAGTTCAAAAATTTGAATATTCAATAATTTGTTATTGTACTCATACGACAAAAAAGAATCAATAAAAATTTCACAAATTTACTCGTGTTGATACATATAAAAATTTTAACGAATGATTTTTTTCTCCGCCTCTTTTCTTATTTCAGAATCAATCGTTTCTTCATCTTTTATATTCGCTATACCGCTTCTGCTCCCTTGCCTTAGGTGTCAGTTTTGAGCGTCGTTTTTTGTCTTCAAGTCAAGCAACGTAGGTGGAGATAGAAGGAGCATTGGGGGGGCTCTGTAAATGTTTCGTTCAAAAAAAATTCGTAAATAGGTATTTAATTTTCAAGGGGTGAATTGTATCTCTGTGACGAATTTCCTGCTTTTTCCAAGGTACTAAAATGGTCTCTTTAATAAGGAAAGTGATTAAATTTTATCAAAAAGTCGGCAAATTACGTTGAAAATTGGCAAAAGTTTTCAAAAAATCGAAAAATGTAATGTGAATCGTCAAATTTGTTGAAAACTCAAAAAATTTTCCACAAGAAATCAGGAAATTTTATTCTAAAAGGCAAACGTAATTTTTCAAGAAGTCTGAAAAATTTTCAAGTCACCTAAATTGGTAAATTTTGTTGTAAATCTGCATTCTGCAAATTTACGAAGACGTGCTGATTTACAACACGAAAAAAACACGAAATTTCGTAAAAAACTTTGAAAAGGGTGAAATTTTTATTTCAAAGCAATGAACTTTTTTCAAACAAAAAATTATTAAAAAACGAATTATTTCCTTTCTGAAAGTCATCAGTTTTTCAAATATTAGCCCTCACTTTGCTCGAGCATAGGAAGCCTAAGATACGTCGAGAATTTGGTCTTCTTTTACGAAAGTGTCGATTTAAAAAAATAAATGAAGAAATTTTAGCTTTTGGATGCTATTTTTTAAAAAATTTTCGCGAATCAAAACGAAAAAAATTACTTAATAGAACCATGTTTGTGTAACTCCAAAATTTTCTTAGAATACGCCCTGACTGTAACTTTAATTTTCAAGAAAAGAGAAAGAGATTGGAGAGGTTAAACTCCTAATTTTTTAAAAAAAAGTGTTTTTGGAATGAACTGAGGAACTCGGGGAGTGCTCGAGATTAGGTGCCTATAAAATTGAGGCGAAAAAAAACCTACACCTTTTCCCATGCCTCCCTTTTTGCCATAGGTACCGCGTCATAAATCACGATTAAATCCTCACAAGGGAGGTATCCCAACTCAAAGTAAAATTCTGATCATAAAAGAACACCGTATCCAAAATTTCAGGTGTTGAAGTTCATTTCTCCAATTTTGGCAAATTTTTGAAATTTCAAAATTACCTCACCTTCCTGCAAACTGTGAAAATTTGTAACGAAAAAATGTGAAATTTGGTATAGGTATACCCTACTTTCGACCTGTCGAACCGCTTCCAATCGATTTGACAGGTCGAAAATATACCAAATTTCCGCTTTTTTCGTTGGTTAGAACCGAATGTTCACATTTTGAAGGGCGTCGAGGTAAATTTAAAATTTCAAAAATTCGCCAAAATTCGAGAAATGAACTTCAATACCTGAAATTTTGGATACGAGGCTCTGTTGTGGTGTACTTTCGATTTATTTTCGTTTCGGTTCGGTTCAAAATACTTTGAGTTGGAATACCTCTCTTGTCAGATAGGTAAAAATTAACGGGACAATAAGAAGCCGCAAAGGGGCAATGAAACCAACTTCGATGCTATTCTAAATGGCCGACTCGGTTAATGGTGTAAGCTCAAACGCAACATACAGAAAGGGTCGAAAGAAATACGCGACCGGCTGACCTTCTGGTGTGGAATTCCGACCAATTTTTCACGTTTATCTGCCGCTTTATCTATCACTTTTGTGTTCCAAAATTCAGCTCTAAATACTGATCAATAAAATATGATTATTGCTAGATTTTGAACATTTTGAATTTATTACCCTCGCAATATTTTAACCTTTATTATTTTTCAAAATTTATTTCTCATCGTGGGATGATAAAATTGCGCAACATCTCCCCCAATATATTTCGAATTCCGCCACCCGTTAAGAACGAATTTCTTTTTTTTTTAAGAAATTTTATGAAGAAAGTAGGCGGAGATTTGAAGTGCCATTTAGGATGGAGGGGGTACTACTTGAATTTTAGGAAATTTTATGGAATTTTTCCGGTTTTTGGGCTCTAAATTGGAGAAAAATTTTTTAAAATAGGACACTAAAAATTTGGAAGAAATTTTAGAAAAAATAGAAATTTTGACCTAAAGAAATGTATGTTTTTTGCTCATTTTTCATAATTTTCTCGAAAAAATTGAAAACGATCGGGAGAGCTTGAAAATGAGTTGGTAGTTTCGTAAACAAATTTTACTCAAAAAAACTACCTAATTGTCAAAGGTTTTTAGGAAGTTTTTACAAAACCGCCGATTGACCAATCGGCGGTATTTCCTTATGTAACATCACTAGTCGCGTCGTAGAAGTGGTAGAGTTGATAATAAAAGATAATAAATTTAAACTGTATTCATTTACGGCAGGCAGGTTATGCAATTGTATTAACATCAGTGAAAGGAATCGCCCGAACAAATTACTTAGGGGTTGAAAAATTCCATTGCTGATTTGAAACAAGCGTTTATTTACGGCAAACTGGTTATGCAATTTTATTAACGCGCCAGTATCGCCCAACAGATAATACGCAGGGGTTGAGAAATTCCACCGCATGCAGATAAGAAACGAACTTCGTGAATACATTCTGACGAATTCTAATTCACCGGGACTACCTATTGATTTATTGCCGAAAATAAAGTTCCCTTACAGCGGACTTCAATAAAAGGACGAATTGGCAAATGTAAAAAATTATGAAATTTAATAAACTTTGAAAGGCCTATGTAAACACTATTTCGCTGATACAACAGAATTCTGAAAAAAAAAACACAAGACAAAAAAGAAATAGTGAATCGTAAGAATAATTCGTAATTTGGAATCTGAATGAAATTTTTTTTCATTTTTTCGATTATGTTAAGATTTTTTTAAAAAAAGCAATGAAAAAAATTCAATCATAAGAATGAATAGTAGGTCCCAAGCGGGCTACGAAAACTGAATATTGAAGACATGACGATTCTTTATGCTGAAATCAGTACATTCATAGTAAGTAGGTATTCTTAATTATGAAGATGAACAAAATCATTAGGTAGTTTCCATTTGCGTTTGCCTTCAATTCTCAAATTAGAAAAAATCATAGGTACGCGATTATAAATTGTTTACTTTCAAATTATCATTCTTGGGTGCCATAAAATTCTTTAATAAAATTGCAATTTTCCATCAAGTTGTTTTGTCTCCGCATAGGGAATCGCGAGAGGGAGTAAAAGTAGACTTTTACTCCCTCTACAATGAAAAATATCGTATGCAACTCGGGAGATAAATGATTTTCGACGATTTTGAGTTATTTCCCTCGCTTCGCTCGGGCAATAAACCTCAAAATTCGTCGAAAATCACTTTATCTCCCTTGTTGCATAATATACTATAAAAAATCCTCATCTCGAAAGGTTTTGCCTGAACGCAAATTTTTCGCTCTTTCCAATTTTTAAATTTGTCAAAACATCACAGCTACAAATTTGGGACTTCAAGATATCATCAATTCAACATAATTTTTTCTTAATTTTTTAGTTAAAATAAGAGCAAGTAGGTACGTTTGATTGCGACTCAAAAAAATTTATTTGAATTCTAGAGGGCCACAAATGTTAAATTGTTGAGATGAAAATAAATTCCAAAAAATTGATTTTGGGAATGGTAGTTTTACAAAACTACATCATTTTTTCACTGCAAATTCAGCACAACTTTTAATTTGCATTTAGGTAATCAAGGTAGGAGCTAAAAAAGTGTAGTTGTGTTTGATTTTGGGGAAGTGTAAAAAAAATTGTGGTAAATGACACCAAAATGCCGTGGTTTGAAATTATTTTGAAATAGGTTGCCAAAGATCGCTTTTAATTAAGCATGTAGGTACCTACATATTTTGAAAAAGAAATATGTAATTTTGATGACAAAGTGTCTTCCTATAAAAAACAAAAATACTTGAATTTAGAATAAGAAAAAAATGGGGAAAAAAGGATCCCTTTCTCGACTTGAGAAAGGGATCCTGAAAAAACCCCGTAGCTGAAAAAAAAAGTAAAGCAAGCAAGCAAGCAAACAAGCAAACAAGCAAACAAGCAAACAAACAAACAAGCAAACAAACAAACAAACAAACAAACAAACAAACAAAGCAACCAACACCACATGCACAAGCAAACAAATAAGTATAAACATGATATTACAACCTAAGCCGGCTAAAAATAGGTACCTAGTTACATCTTAAAACTACTTAATATTATAACCTACATACATCTTCGTCTTCCACGTCTTCTTTACCCAAATACCCTTCATTACCTTCCAACCTTCTTACCTTCATACCGTCCTTCCCTTCCATTCCTTCACCCCTTCCAACCTTCACCCTTCACCCCTCCAAAAACACACACCACCTAACCCCAGGAGAGACAAAAGGGGTGGACGTACCACATGTGCTCAGTAACTCGTGCTGACGACGTCTGCAACAACCACCTACTCGAAGCACTAACCGCGGATGGCGACTTACAGAACCCGCGCATCCAGCATAATAATACTGCGACTTGCGAGGCACGCGCCGCGGGCATAATGCCCCCGACTTTCTGGCCCCGAGCGATCAACGGATACTCGCGGAAGTTGTCGCATCAGTCGCCAGCACGAGAGACGTCTGCAGGGGTAGCGTCCTCCTTGGCCCTACCGGATAGGCGTGCGCTGGGCTAAGGCCATCACACCTTACATGCCCCTCCCGAGCCGAATTACCGACTTATGACTAGGCATAAGACAACGCAGGGCACCGCAAGAGGCACTCGAGAGTACCTCAAGTCAGTGACGGAGCGTCCAGTGATCAGGACGATCTCCCTCGCTGCGCCTACCTTTCGAGACCAAGGTTTCCGTAAACGGTTCAACTCGAAATGAGCTCTGCACTTCCCTATGTCATTTTCGATTTACCCCCACCATTCGAAAAATTTTTCCCCCACTCCTTGAAATTTTAGAAAAACAAGTTTCGGAATTATACATGATAAAAGGAGACGTGACTCTTTGTCAGGTTTATTACCCCGACCAGCTGATATAAACATTTCAAGTGATTGATTTATAACCCCTATTGTGTATTTGTGTTGATTTTCCTTTGTCTATTTTACTGCCCCCAGGACGTGACTTACACCCATGTTTATTCATGAATGTTTTATTGCTCGGACGTGACAATCAGTTTCCAATTAAATTTTTAATTCCAGTTGAATATACTCGGATCACCTGCTGCGTTGCGGTTCTTTTTTCTATTTTATTGCCCCGAGGACGTGACAAAAAAAAAAATTATCTGAATTTTAAAGATTGTAAAAATTCATCAAACACTCAGCCGCCCAAATTTGTTTACTTTAAAAATTTCAAAAAAGGAACATTAATTAAAATAAAAAAGATACTATGACTGGAGATAAAAAAGGAACATCAAAACCCTATTCCGAAAACTAGATTGGTCCTGATCGAACCACCTGCTGCGTTGCAGCCTCATTGTCAATTTTATTGCCCTTAGTACGTGATCTACCCTTATATTCATTCATGCGTATTTTATTGCCCGATCAAACAAAAAAAAATTATCTTAATTTTAAATCTAAAAATGATTGATTTATGGCCTTAAAAGGATAAAGAATTTTTTTAGCGCCCATTCGAAAAATTCGGGATTCCAAAACCAGTGATTAAAATTGAATGTGAGAATGGTAGCATTAAAAATTATTAATTTTGAATACGTTTATATGTACCATACAACCTATACATTTTTTGAGTAAAAATTTTTAGCTTCAAATTCAAACGATATATTTCTGGAAGAAAAATAATCATTTTTGAAATATACTTACTAAATGAGCCTTGAATTTTGTCCATAAATGTGCAAAGTTCTGTTCGGAAATTCAAACATTGAAAAAACAATCGTTTTGGTGACTAGAAAACATACTTAATCCCTATTAGATAATGAATTAAAAGGAGAGGGTAAAAAAGTGGTAGAACTTGGATTTTCGATAAATGGTGGTTGGGGGAGCGAGTATTTGAATAGAAGTTGAAACGTTGAAAGGTCTTAACTACCTTCCGACGTGTCTGAAAAACCGATGAAATTTTAGATTTTGTTTTCGATGAAAAATTTTCGCTCTCGCTTCACTTGGGATTAAGAGATTTCTTCTTTTCACAAAGCAATGAGTTTTTCTTCGAATTTTCATCAAATCTGTTTTTTTTTCGATCCTTTTGGAGTCACCCTTCTCCTGAAAAACAAGATCGTCTGCATTGTGAAAAACATAGAGAAATACAACCTTTCTTGAAATGTGCATATCTATTCGAGTTTGACCATTACGCTATACTTACGCTTAATGGTTTAGTGTTATTTAAAGTTGTATTGATGCGTAAAAATGAACGACGCGACACGACGCGCGACGTTCGTCGCTCTTGAAAAACAGCAGGATCTGCGGTACCTTAGGTATTTTTCGACCTTCGAAAGGCGAACACCTACACATCGCCCAAGTATAATATCAATGCGTGGTCTATACCTCAATGTAGCTCTAGCTATCGTATACTTACTACGAGTACGAGACCGCAAGACGTATAACCGACACAGCTGAGAACTGAAAACAAATTACACCGCTATTTCACGCCGTTTTAATACTTAAACGAAAACAAAAATGAAAATTGTCTCTAATCGAGTCTCATTTGGAATATACTCGTATCTACTCGTAGTATCGCTGGTAGATATCTAGATAGGTATTCTTTACTTTTGTATTTTCACTTATTTAAATAGGTACGTAATTCGGGAAGACGCGACTCTTTAATGGTGGTAAAAGTGTTTTGTCTTGACACGTAAAGTGGCATACCTAGACCTACCGCCGATTATAGACGTCCAAGCACGTACGATTATTTGTACGTAGATGAAGATGACCCATCGTATTCGTAGATTTAGGCGACAAAGGTACCTGATTATCTATCGGTTTTGAGTATCTATACGTTACCTATTTTTGTATTACGCGTAGATACTAGATACCTACTTCGTATCTCACTTCTACTCATTCGAACGTTTGTTTTTCGCACTCCTTTGCCGTTTTTCAATTCTCAATTCTCAAACAAAGCAAATCCCTCTGCTCGTAAAATGTTTAAAAAGTATTACATACTTTTCACTTTTTGAACATAATTTTTCAAAAAATCTTCGCTGTCGCTTCGCTCTGACGGTATATTTATTTACCTTCATTCGTAGAATATCTTTATAGGTATTTTGGATAGGTAATTCTTTTACACACGTGTCCATTTTTCATGTTTTTATCGCATAAACTTCGTTTCTAGTCTAATTTTTGAAAAAGAAACTATGGCTATTAACATAAATTTAAATTATGAGCTAAAAATTATTTTTATCCGTATTTTGAGCTCCAAGGCCAAAATTATGATGTTTCAGGCCACGCCGGGCCACATTGCGTATATACCTATGTATATTAGGGTGGATCGAAAAAAAAAAACATATCTTGGATTTTGACCAAATTTGGTGGGGTGGTTTACTTTGAGTGGGAGACTTCACAAAAAATTTAAGCTCCCGAGGGGCAACGGGAGGGGAGCAGGAGGTGCTCGAAGTGCACCTTCTTTTGAAAAACCCCTGTTTTTTGCGATTTTTAGGTAATGAAAATTGTGTGAGAAGCCTTCGTAGCTCTTACAAGATGCGATTTGAGTTATGAAATTTTCACTGAGCTGGAATGATTTTTTTTCATCGAGTAATTGAACAAAAAAATTTTTCAATCACTGAAAGTAAATTTTGAAAACAAATTAAAAATTTTATACACCAGTGCCGCCAACAGCAAATCATAAAATTCCAAAATAGGTACAGAATTTATATATGTATACTTACCTAGACTTTGAATTGATTATTTTTTCGCCCGAAAATAATAGGTATGTATTTTTTTTTCAATCAATGAAAGTATATTTTGAATTTTTTTGAAAATTTTGTACGTCAGTGCTCTGATGTCTTCAAATTCAAAGCACACTTCTATTGATTGCGAGAAAAAATTGGTCCAATCATTTGACGAAAAAATAATGCATTCGAGTTCATAATATCAGAATATCACAACTATAGCAACTGGTTGCACTGACATACAAAATTTTCAAAAAAAATATTTTTTTATTTCTGATGATAAAAAACAAAATTATTGTAAATTTTTCAAACGATAAAAAAATTAATTCGAGGTCAATGTAAATTCCATAGTGTAGCATGTCACGATTTGTAACTGGATGCACTGACACAAAATTTTCGAAGGTAAAGCATATCAATTCCGCACCTATTTTGGAATTTTATGATTTTCTGTTGGCTGCATTGGTGTATAAAATTTTCAATTTTTTTTTCAAAATTCACTTTTAGCGGTTGAAAATAATTTTTTGTTTATTTACTCGATGAAAAAAAAATCATTCCAGCTTAGTGAAAATTTCATATTATTGAAATAATGCAATCTGCAACTTTTCAACCCAATGGTACAAGTCTGAGTTTTGATTGGAGAAGGATGGCGATGGTTTAGGGAGATGTAGAAACTCAAATCGCATCTTTTAAGTGCTTACAAAGGCTTCTCACACAATTTTAATTGGCTAAAAAACGCAAAAAACAGTGTTTTTTTCAAAAGAAGGTGCACTTTGAGCATCTCCTGCTCCCCTCCCCTTTCCCCTTAAAGGCTTAAAATTTTTTTGTAAAATCTCCCATTCAAAGTAAAGCACCTCACCAAATTTGGGCAAAATCCAAGATATGTTTTTTTTTTCGATCCACCGTAACTTAAGTATATGTCAGTAGGTATGTACGGTACCACATTCTCGTTACTTTTAGCCCTTTATCGCTCAGCCTAGTGAGTCAAATGAGCTCAAATTTTATAAATAGGGTCCCTGAGCGTGTGCAATTCTACCACAGAAATTATGGAGGCCAAATTTGAAAATTTTCATTGTTCCCTAATAGAAAAAAAGTTTGAAATTTTCGCCAGTGATAAGTATCCGTAGTATCCTCATCAGAGCACCTTCCCACTCCTTTTAACGACCAAAAACCTGTACTTTTCCTGCTGAGGGCCCCCAAATTGAGTTGGAGGGGGTCATAATTTTATGCGTAGAATCGGTTTCTGTCTCTGATGTCCTGGAACAAAAATTTAAAAGAAACTCAACGTTTTGCTGTTTTTTACTCACACGCCTACAGCCCATACCACATGATCTTAAGGGCCAACATTTTTATAATAGAGTCTATACGAGTGACTAAGGTACTTTACGTCATTTTTTATCTCAATCCCAAGGACAAATGGTGAGGTATTTTCTGGCTAGGCCCAAAAACTGACCGAAAGTCGTAAATATTTCCAAAATTTTTACCACTGATATAGGTAAATATCAATATTGTTTCTAAAAATATCAAAATTTTAGCTTCCAGCTTATTTCCACTCCTTTTGAGGTCAAACAGATCTTGAATTTTGAGGAAAATTGATATGATAGTTTACTTTGAGTACCGTATGAGACTTTCTCAAAAATTTTCGAACCCTCTCTTCTTATTACTTCGAGAATAACAAAACTAGGCGTTAGGGGACCTCAATGTTTTGTCATTAAAAAAAAACATTCACAGTTTTATAAACTTTTGGATAGTACATACCACCTGCTGGAAACATTGGTCATCCTTTAAAATATGCGATTTGAGTTTCTATACACTCCACGCACAAGTGACTTCGAAATTGGATACATTTTTTGCCCTTTACAAGCTGGTTGAAAAATTGCGAATCAAAAGTTTGTTTGGCCGTGCAATATAATTTTTGATGAAATTTTTTCAAAAATTTCCACGGCAGTTCTACCAACTGGATTTTGGTTCCAAATTTTCAAAAAAATTCACGTTTTTCATTCAATGGTTTAAAAAGTGAATCACAAAATTTTTTTCATTAATATGAATTAAAATTATTTTTTGAAAAGTTTCTTAGCAGTATTCCTACTAAAATTTGTTGAAAAATTTCATCAAAATGATCAAGAAAATTTTTCTTTGATTTTGATTTTGAATAGTTTGAGTGAGTAATATGTAACAAGAAATTCTTGTAGCTTGAAAGGTGAATGTAATTTTTTTGTGAAATGCGGGGGGTGTATCATTTAATTTGTCTCATTTTTTATTGCCCCTCCTGGAATGTCATTTGCCCCCCCCCCCTTCTAAACCATCCTGGCTACGGGCCTGGGTATGAATATGGGTGTGGGTATTTGCGCATTTGGTATTAAGATTTTGTAGGTAAGTATACGCAGCCAACCAAGTCAGTCTAACAACTCTGCGTTTTCGTAAGCATTAATTAGGTATAAATACTCATGAGACGAGGTAGACGGAGGATAGGTAAACAAAATCTGCCAAACTGTAAATAAAAAATAACGTACTCGGTATAGGTAGAGATACGTGTAAGGCCTGGAGGTTGTTGAAAAAGCAATACGTAGACGTATCTTCCGGTACGTGACTTTTTCCACGCACCCGCCTCGTAAACGATTCGAAAAGTTTGAAAACACCCGCCGCGTCGCGTCGCCCTCGCGTCGGGTAGCGTCGATTAATATTTGCGCGATAAGTAAGTAAGTATAAATACATACTTACTTGCTTACTTATATATTGCTTTTTGAATTCAGGTTACGATCCAATTAAATATAATGCGCTTTTTTCTTCCCGAACGAAATTGCTTCATCGTTGGCTGATTCGCGTAATTTTATTTTAAACCAAAGAGAATCTACCTAGTCTACCTCTACCTATCGTACGGTCGGTCTTTGTACATGTCGATTTGCGGTGGCGACGGCGACGGCGACGACTTGATTTTTCTCAATATACTAGCTACAGATAGGTAGGTATAGGCAGACGAGCAAGTCGAGAACGTAGACTCGCCGCGCCGCCGTGGCCGTGCGTCCTTAGGTGGGTATCGCCATCGCGTCGCGACGCGACGAATTAACTTCGTTACATTATGTTTTTCAGCTCGCGCTTGTGAATAGGTTGGACCGGTACGCTGCGCTGGACGCTGTACAGTTACAGCTCAGCTGTAGGTAAAAACAGAAGAAATATCTATGTAGATGGGTGTCAGGTACAGGTCCAGGCACCGAACTAAACCAATTGTAAAACTTAATTGTAGCAACCTGAAGCGACACGACGCCCACGCCCGCCCTAACGGAGGCCAAATAAATTGCTTATCTGAGCAGTAAAAACAGTCCATCGTACTTATTCGATGCGATACCTACCGTATGGAAAGCGTTTTTGCAGCCTTTGTTTTTATTTTGCCCATCAACCTCACGCGGCACCGTGTCACGTCCTCGAGGTCGTAAAGTTGGGCAAACCCAACGAAATTTGTACTCTTGTCGAACGAATAACGAAGTATTTACATATCTGTGTCTGGTTGTCCACCGGAGACCGCTCATCTCAAACCAATGTCGCCTTTAAAAATTAGTGGGTATCTATTTATGCGATTTCGAAAATTTGTTTCATCTTGCATCACTGTAATCATTTATTTACAAAGGAACCTGTTGATGAGACATCCGCCACTGATTGGAAAGGGACTTCGATTTTTGGCAAGAGAAAATTTTAAAGCTTCCGTAACAAGCAGCAAAAAGTTCACTGACTAGTCAACTTATTAACCAAATAAATTGAAAAAAAAATCGAAAATAATTTCCTGGAGGCTCGATGATGGTTGGAAATAGCAACTCGAACCAAAAATGAAGTCGGGTCTTCCGATTTCGCTCAAGTTTTTTTTACGAGTTCCCCTCATAATGGTCTATTCACATAACCACGATCATTTTTCCCTTCCAGGGGGCGGATCTCGTAATTTTTATGCAATTGCGATTCTACGTAAAAATTTTTGAAAGCCCATATCTCGAGATCAGCTGTACTTGGGAGAAAATTATTTGCACGGTTTGGAAAAGAATTGATAGGAGATTCGAAAACGATTATCACATTTTGAAAAGGTCAAAAGTTTAACTTTAGTGGTGAAAGGTTAACTTTCATGATAAGTACAAAAGATAAAAGATACCATTTAAACATTTGAAAAAATTACAGTAAGTAGCTCTTTTTACCATTTTTACAGCCAACAAATTTTTATGCTGGGATCTATAGACCCCTTCGAGGGCACAAGGGTCCACAGTTTTGACCAAAATTCAAATAAAAACCGAAAAAAAAATAACATCGATTTTTAGTAATTTGAAAGCGCTGAGTTTGAATACTTGATAAGGTCAAAATTTGAAAAAAAATAAAAATAACGTTTTGTAAGATTTTTGAGAGCACTGAATTCGAATATTTGCTTATTTTTTTAATTTAACTTTTCAGTGCCCCCTAGCCCCCCTCTCCATGGATTGACTTAATTTTTGATCTGGGTTCTCTCCGTAATTTTTTGAAATATTCAATTCCGTTTTGATCACTTAATACTGGGGAAGGGGGATGATTAGAGTACGGTGAGGGGGTCGGATCAAAAAGTAAGTCAATAGGTACTCGAATTCTACGCCCTCAAATTAGTGAGAATCTATATGCCACACGCTATTCATTTCTTAAACATACTTTTCCCAAAAATTAGGAGGCTATAGGGGACACTGAAGGGCCAAATACAAAAAAACTAGATAGGTAATATTCGAACTCAGTGCCCTCAAAAACCCAACAAACGATACTTCACTCGTTATTTTTCTTTTTTTCAAATTTTGACCTTATCAAGGGGGCTAATGGGGGAGGGGGAGGGGGCGGTGGAGTTGGATGAAAAAACTGAGTGCATATTCGAACTCATCGCCTTCGAATTAGTAGAAATCAATGTGTTACTTTACCTTTTCGTTTTTTTTTTAAATTTTGGTCAAAATTGTGGACCCTGTACTCCCCAAAGAGTGTAGAGATACCATCTTGAAAATTCGTTGGTTGAAAAAAAGGTAAAAAGAGCTAGGTACTTACTGTAATGTTTTTCAATTTTTGAATTGTATCTTTTATCTTTTGTACTTATCATGAAAGTTGAGCTTTCACCACCAGAGTTCAACTTTGAGCTTTGAAAATGTGGTTATCGAATCTCCTATCAGTTCCCAGGGAAAAATTCTTCAGGTATGATCAGGTATGAGCATGACTGGATCACCTTGCTCAGGCCTGATCAGTAATGAAAAATAGCAGTGATTGAGCAGGTCAGAGCGGAACTGGCTTCCAACAATGAAAATTTATTGAAAACCGTAGGTATTTTATTGTTCTGCTCATGCCTGATCAGGTATGATCATTAGGGTGGATTGAAAAAAAAAACATATCTTGGATTTTGATCAAATTTGGTGGGGTGGTTTACGAAGAGTGGGAGATTTCACAAAAAAATTTTGAGCCCCCGAGGGTCAAGGAAAAATTTTTGTTCACTTACTCGATGAAAAAAAAATCATTCCAGCTTAGTGATAATTTCATATTATTGAAATATTGCAATCTGCAACATGGCGATGATTTAGGGAGAAGTAGAAACTCAAATCGCATCTTTTAAGTCCTACGAAGGCTTCTCACACAATTTTGATTGGATAAAAAACGCAAAAACAGTGTTTTTTTCAAAAGGAGGTGCACTTTGAGCACCTCCTGCTCCCCTCCCCTTGCCCCTCGGGGGCTCAAAATTTTTTTGTGAAGTCTCCCACTCAAAGTAAACTACCCCACCAAATTTGGTCAAAATCCAAGATATGTTTTTTTTTTCGATCCACTCTAATGATCATACCTGCTCATACGCGGTCATTTTTCATGTCTGCTCATGCCTGACAATTTTTCCTTTGGTTCTCTTTCAAACCCCGCAAACAGTTTTCAAGGAATAGGAGTCGACTCCGGAGTCGCAGTCAAACTGACTCCAAATTGACTCCGACTCCGGCTTGACTCCGGAGTCAAGTCGGAGTCAGGAGTCAAGGTCATAGATTGACTCCGGAGTCAAGGTGAAGTCAGGAGTCAGGGTGTGAGCTTAACTCCGGAGTCAAGGCGGAGTCAGGAGTCAACTTTTTGGCTGACTCCTAGTCCCTGACAGGGTTCTCCCAAGTACAATCGATCTCGAAATATGCGCCTTCAAGTTGGGTAGTTTGGCAAAAAATCCTAAAACCGCAATTACACCAGCCCTCATAAGGGTTAGAAGGTGGTTATGTGAATAAACTATAAAGAGGAGTTCGTAAAAAAAATTGAACGATATCGAAAGACCCGACTTCTTTTTTGGTTTGAGTTGGTATGGAATAGCCCAAATAGTCAAATTTGGTATTCAGGAGTTTATGTTGTATGGTGGAAAATGTTCCACTTTGAATCTTAAAAACCGATCGGGACTGAAATTCAACGCGAGCAGGTACTAGGTATCAAATCTATCTACCACCGTTAGAGGAGACAGGTACATATAGTAGGGTCTCAATTTCACGAAAAAACACTTCCGCTCGACTGAGCTGTAAAAAGCAATTTTATGATTGATTCGTGTTCTAGACATTACAACAAAAAAATTTAGCCCAGATGACTTTTTTTACCCCTCCTCCTGTCCACCCCCTTTCTTAAAAACGCCTGTAGCGCTCCTCCTATGCGTTCTAGTGAAAAAATTTCTCACAAAAGTTGTCTTTCAACATCTCAGCTACAAATTACTTTGTATAGAAAATCCAATTTGAGGCCACCGGTGCCCCTCAAATTTGAAAAAAGTCTTTCAAAAAATCATAAAAATCACGTTTTTTTCATTTTTACTGAAAAGTTACCAAGATGAGTAAAATTTGTAAATAACCAAAAGCATTCAGAATTAAATTTCCTATTCGGTAAGTTATATCACGACTATTTTCGCCTCGCTCTCCTTTATATACAGGTCCACCCTCCTCTCACACATCAAAAATTTCGGTCTTCTAGAAAAATTTTCCAGCAAAAATTATTTTTCACCACCTAATCTACAATTTTGATCGTTATAAAAATTATTTTTTGAGCAATCCCTACCCCTTAAATTCGAAAAATATCCCTCAAAAATACATAAAAAATACGATTTTTTACACTTCCAATGCAAAGCTTTAAAGATAATTATGTAAGCAGAAATTGAGGGGAAAGTGTCTAAAAATCGTAATTTTTAATTTCCAGTTTTGTATGAAGAAGCAACTAATGAATATACCTAATTTCTGTCTGCATAATTATCTTTAAAGCTTTGCATTGGAAGCGTAAAAAAGCGTATTATTTTTATGCATTTTTGAGGGATATTTTTCGAATTTAAGGGGTAGGGATTGCTCAAAAAATAATTTTTACAATGACCGAAATTGTAGATTAAGTGGTGAAAAATATATTTTTGCTGGAAAATTTTTCTAGAAGATCGAAATTTTTGATGTACGGGAGGGGGTGGGTCTGTATGTAACGGGGAGCGGGACGAAAATAGTTGTGATATAACTCACCGAATAGGAAATTCAATTCTGAATACTTTTGGTTATTTACAAATTTTACTCATCTTAGAAACTTTTCGGTAAAAATGAAAAAAACGTGATTTTTATGATTTTTTGAAATATTTTTTCCAAATTTGAGGGGCACCGGTGGCCCTAAATTGGATTTTCTATAGAAAGTAATTTGTAGCTGAGATGTTGAGGAACAACTTTTGTGGGAAATTTTTTTCACTAGAACCCATAGGAGGAGCGCTACAGACGTTTTTAAGAGAGGGGGTGGACCTTCGGAAAAGGGGGAGGGGTAAAAAAAGGCACCTGGGCTAAATTTGTTTGTTGTAATGTCTAGAACACAAATCAATCATAAAATTACTTTTTACAGCTCAGTCGAGCGGATGTGAAATTGAGACCTGACTACTAGGCATTATAGGCAAATACGTAAAAGTAATACCGATTCCTTTCAAAATACGTACATACCTACCTATTACCGAATTCCTAACCAGTAGGTACCTATACATATAGGTATGAATTATGATGACGATAACAATGTTTATGTATCTACCATCTACCTACTACCTACCTTCTTGTTTTTCTGTGCGCAGATGATCATTGAATTACGACGCGAAAAGAAAAGGAAGAAAATAATGGTGATAAAGAACAACGCGCGGTGGCGATAAAATAAACAACGAATTTTCGTCGAGAATATGCCAATGTTTGCGAATACAAATGGTGTATTGATCAAAGTATTCGCCTTATTGCACTGGTCGTTCGCACATAGTAAACTAGTCGTGGCTCCGACCCTGGCAGCTTCTCATTCTTCTACCACCGAACCGTATCATCGCACGACGTTGCCGATGGATTCGAACGTAACCAGCGTCGCCGACGATGGCACCGCAGCCGGAGCCGGAGCCGCTGAGGACGAATATCCGTATCGAGACGCTCGTTATCTGCACAGTACCGTCGACAACAACGACATGTATAGATGGCACGGCATTACGCCGGCCATGCAGTCGCAACAGCACCAGCACCAACATCAGTTGCATCAGCATCAGCTGCATCAGCTGCAACTGCAACAGCAACAGCAATTTCAACAACAGCAGCAGCAACAGCAACAGCAACAGCAACAGACGTCTTACAACGATTATGCTTATTCGGCGGATTACGCGATGACATCTCCGGCGGCGGTCGAATCGCCACCGTCCAGCTACGGATATCCGTACTTGACGACGTCGACGACGTCGACGTCGTCGACGACGATGATGACGCCGTTTCAGCTACAGTCGCAGCCGCAGTCACAGCAGCAACTGCAACTGCAAAAACCGGTGGTGAGGCATTTAAAATTTCGGCCTCGAATCACGAAATTGCACGTGAAAGCGGTTCGTCGGGGGCCGACCGGCATTAGGGATATGTTCGCGGACAGCGACAGTTTCGAAGAACCGGATACGGATTTCGTACCGTTGGTGACGTTGTACGGGTCGCAGATCAGCAGATGGTCGACGATGCCGACGCATCACGTTAGCCAGTACACGCAGCCGGGCAAGACTTTCGCGTCGTCGTTCGGTTCCAGTTCGACAGGCGCGGCCACGTCGTTCGGCCATAGCGGACTCACTTTCAGCGCCGGATCCGGTTCCGCGTTGGAAGATCTGCACGAGTCGGCGTCCCATCATCACGTGCCAATATACTCCGGCCATCATCATATGCACCATACGCCCAAATTCGATATGAAAAAAATCGGCATTCTGGCTTTGGTGAAAATCGGCCTGGCAAAGCTGAAAGCGTTCGGTATTCTCAAGCTAATATTCATACTGCTGCTGAAACTGAAACTCTTCTTGTTGGCGATGTTTATAAAATTCGTGCTATTTTTGAAATTACTCAAAGTACTCAAGTCGTTGTTAGTTCCGCTGATAGTGCTGGCCGCCCTTATACCGCTGCTGCTGGCGTTGCTGGCGTTGCCCATATTGCTGGCGGGTCTCGCGCCCGCTTTGTACTCGTTGATCACTATGTTGCCCATTATACCGATATTCAACATAAGACCGCCGAAAGCTCGGGAGTTGAATGGATCAAAAAAGGCCCCCCCGCCCCCCTTTTCCCCGTCTTCGACAACTCATCTTTACTAAAGGGTCGAAAAAAATAGCATGCCAATTGGCGACCAAAAAAGAAGCCACATTGTTTTTTCCATTCGTTAATTGGTAAGTAAAAGAACCTAGGTACCTGTAAATGGTTGCTGTAAATAAATAGCTGTGTAGATAGAGGTACCCACTTCCCTTATACAGGGTGTTCCATGAATCGTCTGCCAAACATATTTTTTTGGATATAACCGGGTACCACTAAAAAAAAACTTGAGATGAACATGTTGCCTATCTTAAGAATTTAAGGGGCAAATGATGCTTCTAAAAAAATCACGTCAAAAAATTTTTTAACCATGGGAACGGATAGTATTTTGAAAACTGAACAAATTTTCACTATTATGACTTTTTGCCCAACTCAAAAATTGAAGGGGCTACAAAAATTTATTTTCAAAAACAATTTTTAAAAAATCAACCAATCAAGAATGGATAGTACGTTGAAAACTGAAGAAATTTTGTTCTGTGCACTTTATGCCTAACGTCGAAAATGAAGGGGCTACGGCTCGCGCAAAATACGTGAGCTTCAAAATTTTTTCGAATTTTCCCAATTTTGAATGACCCTTGGCCCCTTCATTTTTGATGTTAGGCAAAAAATTTACAGAACAAAATTTTTTCTGTTTTCAACGTACTATCCATTCCCTGAATTGGTTAATCAGAAAAAAAAATTTGAAAAAAAATGTTTGTAGCCCCTTTGATTTTCAAGTTAGGCAACAAGTCATATAGTGAAAATTTGTTCAGTTTTTAAAGTACTATCCATTCCCGTGGTTAAAAAAATTTTTGACGTAATTTTTTTACAAGTAGCATTTGCCCCTTAAATCCTCAAGTTAGGCAACATGTTCATCTCAAGTTTTTTTTAGTGGTATTCGGTTATATCCAAAAAAAATATGTTTGGCAGACGATTCATGGAACACCCTGTATACAGGGTGTCCGATGAGTGGTCTGCCAAATGAAGTGAAGTACGATAGACCATTATAAGTTACATTTTTTATATTTTTGACTTGAAATTATTGAAATTTCATCATAAATTCATCAAAGTAATACGTTCCGAGTTGTTATTTTTCATTTTTACTTGTTTTCGGCTTTCAACTTTATGAAAAAATAAAATAAAAAAATTGAAAATTTGAGTATGAAAGAAGGGCCTCCGAGGTAGGTTCAAAGCTCGGCCAATTGTATGAAAACCAAACTGGGGGGGGGGTAAAAGGTCCTATTTGTAGTCGAAGGTCAAATCTATAAATTAAAACAAAGCGCAGGTGTGTAGGTGCAGTACCTACTTTCACAGTTACAGCAAACTGAATCTTTAAACGCGTTTTCCTCAAAACTATGTTTTTTTTTGACGGGCCCTTTTTCCAGCAGCCCTTTCATTTTTAGATATAACCGGGTACCACTAAAAAAAACTTCAGATGAGCATGTTGCCTATCTTAAAAATTAAAGGGGCAGACGTTGTTTACTAAATAATTGACGTAATTTTTTTTACAATCATGGGGATGGATAGTACAGGCATAAGCGTGACTGGACCTTCTGAGTGGGGTGTGCCAAAACTTTGGGCCCTCCAATGAAATCAACAAAAAATGTCCTACCTATGTCCAAACAAATTCATAATAAAATCAAAATAATAAATAATATTGAATCAAAATCAAAATTAATTTTTTTTTTTCATTGAATGGATCAAATTTTCATCTTTTGATGGGCGATGAAATAATTTTGAAATTTCAAAAACTGAACTTGAGCTCCAGAAATTTTAGATATTCCAACTCAAATTAAAATTTTGAGCTCAAACAAAAATAAATCGAAAGTACATTACAAAAGAACCTCATATGCAAAATTTCAGATGCTGAAGTTCATTTTTCAAATTTTGGCGAATTTTTGAAATAAAAATTCAACAAGTGACTTTTCATCGAAAAATATGACTTGAGAACTTTTTCATAACGTGATAAAAAATATCCCATTAGAAGAATGTAAATTAGTGCATTCAGCGTTATTGTACTCGAGTTTGAATGATTTTTCTACAACTTGCGATGACTTTGCAAAAACTGGGAAATTATTCAAAACTTCGCATAATTTTCCAAAAGTAGAGTGACTGAGTGAATTTTTTCCACAGCCTGAACGATTTTCCAAAAATTGAGGAATCTCCCAAAACTTGGACAATTTTCTTAAAAAGAAAGGTTCTTTAAAAATCAGAAAATTTTATGAAATTTCCATAATATCATAAAAATTGCAAGGTTTCCCAAAAAAATAATAATTTCTCTAGAAATTGAGCTGTGGGTGAGTTTATTTCCGACAAAATACCCATATGAAAGAATGGGCGGATAGATTCTCATTTTTTCGGGATAGATACGAGTTGAATCTCACAAATTTCTTTCAACTCTGATTTTTTTTCAAATTCCAACTCCCAATTTTTTTTAAATTACCTATTCTCAACTTAAAATTTTTTCCTCAAGTATTTCCAACACCAGAATTTTTTTCAACCTAAAATTTTTTCAGATTTTTTCAGGTTTAAAAAAATATGCTTTTCTGAAATTTTTCTCAAAATAGTTTTCAGTATTGAAAATTTTCTTGAAAAAAGGATATTGCCACCAGGACACATTAGCGAATTTTACCAAAAAAATTGTCCCTGGAGAAAAAAAATTGAAAAATTTGGGAAAAGTAGGGTGTGCCAAGGCACACCCGGCAGTCACGCCTATGAGTACAGGGTGTCCACTAAGTGGTCTGCCATTCTTCATTCATGGATATAACCGGGTACCACTTTTAAAAAACGTTAGATAAACAAGTTGCATATCTTGAAAATTGAAGGGGCAAATGATATTTTTTTTAATATCACGTGAATTTTTTTTCAACCATGGGAATGGATAGTACTTTGAAAACTGAATAAATTTTCATTATATAACTTTTTGCATAACTTGAAAATTGAAGGGGCTGCAAGAAATTTTGTCCAAAAAAAGTTCTAAATTAATGAACTAATCAAGGGAATGGACAGTATGTAGAAAAATGAACAAATTTTATTCTACAAAATTCTAAGGGTCATCCAAAATTGAGAAAATTTAAAAAATTTTTGAAGCCCACTTATTTTGAATGACCCGCAGCCCCTTAATTTTTGATGTTAGACAAAAAGTCTGTAGAACAAATTTTGTTCATTTTTCAAAATACTATCCATTCCCTTGATTGGTTTATTTTTTTAGAACTTTTTTTGAACAAAATTTTTTGTAGCCCCTTCAATTTTCAAGTTATGCAACTTGTTCATCTAACACTTTTCAAAAGTGGTACCCGGTTATATCCAAAAATGAAGTAAGGCAGACTACTTACCGGACACCCTTTTGAAAACTGAATAAATTTTATTATTATGCCTTTTTGTCTAACTTTAAAATTGAAGGGGCTTCAAAATACAGGGTTCAAAAAAAATTCTAAAAGAATAAACTAATCAAGGGAATGTATAGTAGGTACTTTGAAAACTTAAAAGTAAAGGGGCTAAGGGTCATTCAAAATTGAAAAATTTGATAATTTTTTGAACCCCATTTATTTTGAATAACCCATAGCCCCTTCATTTTTGATATTAGGCGAAAAGTCTTCGGAACAAAAAAAAACTGAACCAATACTGTCGCACTGTTCTGTTGGCAATCGTCTCGGAATGTACCTAAGCTACCCTACAACTCAAATAAATACTCGTATACATTTAATTACGAAGATTTTATGTAGTCCAAATTAAAAATATATGTAATTCGACTCGGGTTTTCTTATAGGTATCTGCATAAAATAAGCGACTGGTTACAAAACGACAAAATCGCCACGTACGTGGACGTGTACTCGAAAACAGTCAAAGAGTATAAAGGAAGGTACTCGGACGAAGAAGGCGAGCAATGGTGCGCAGCGAAATACCACTGCGAAAAAAACGACGACGACGCGTCCAAAGAACTAAAACGGCAATCTCCAGACAGAAGAGCATTTTCCAAAATTCTAGATCCGCCGAGTAATGGAACGGGATAAGCATATCTACGTGTAAACTTACCAGTATGAGTATACCCACTTAATATGTGTGTACTTTTTTAATGCATTTAAATTGATAAGCCAACGCGGGCGCCGCACCGGCGGTGTCGAATTTAACTTACGTAAATTATTTTTCTCAATTTGCTGCCATTAAGTCTCTCTCGTCTGTAAGTAGGCAGGTGAAAGAACTGTTTTCTTATTCGTAGACATCGCAAACTAATGAGAAACTTACGATTACGATTGTTGGTACCTATTTAATTGGAAACTTTACGTATGGGATAGATACTTAGATGAGTAATTATATACTTTACATACGTGAAATGGATGAGGCATAATGTTTGCTCGTTTTATTCCATTTTCAATTGTACATTCCACGATTCTATTTATAAAATTTATTTAGTTGATGTCTGTTTCTATTGTATGTGTATACTGTACATAAATCTTCGAAATGTTGTTTTTTATGAACTTAATCGCTTCGTATAATTTACCATCAATTTCATTAGATGATTAGACTACGTTTACGTATCTAGGTCTACCGCGCATCTATCGGCCATCTCCCCCCACACCCCTTTGAACTTTTTGAAAAAATGTCAGAATCGAATCCAGGAAGTAAAAAACCTATATTTTGATACCCCACTTGAAAAATACCAAAAATTCGAGATTTTACCCCCTCCCCTACGCCCGCCACTTCGAAACTTTTTGAAAAAAATAAGGTCAGAATCGATTTCAGGAGGTAAAAAAAACTATATTTTGATACCCCACTCGAAAAATACCGAAAATCCAAGATTTTACCCCCTCCCCCTACTCCCCTTTGAACTTTTTTGAAAAAATCATGTCGGAATCGAATTCTGGAGGCGAAAAAACGTATATTTCGATACCCCACTCGAAAAATTTCGAAAATTTGATTTTCTAGGCCCCCCCCCTCCCCCGAGCTTTGGGATCGAAAAAATGTGAAAAATGGATTCAGCGTGCCCAAAAACCCACGGATACCCGATTTATGATTTTTGGCCACCTAAAAAATTTTTCTTCCCACTGTTCTACAGGGTGTTCCATGAATCGTCTGCCAAACATTTTTTTTTTTTTTGGATATAACCGGGTACCACTAAAAAAAACTTGAGATGAACATGTTGCCGATCTTGAGAATTTAAGGGGCAAATGTTGCTTCTAAACAAAATTACGTAAAAAAGTTTTTTTGACCATGGGAATGGATAGTATTTTGAAAACTGAACAAATTTTCACTATATGACTTATTGCCTAGCTCAAAAATTGAAGGGGCTACAAAATTTTTTTTTTCAAAAACAATTTTTAAAAAATCAATCAATCAAGGGAATGGATAGTACGTTGAAAACTGAAGAAATTTTGTTCTGTGCACTTTATGCCTAACGTCGAAAATGAAGGGGCTACGGCTCGCGCAAAATACGTGGCCTTCAAAAAAGGTTCGAATTTTCCCAATTTTGAATCACCCTTGACCCCTTCATTTTTGATGTTAGGCAAAAAGTGTACAGGACAAAATTTTTTCTGTTTTCAACGTACTATCCATTCCCTTACTTAGGTAATCAGAAAAAAAATTGGAAAAAATATTTTGTAGCCCTTTAATTTTTAAGTTAGGCAACAAGTCATATAGTGAAAATTTGTTCAGTTATCAAAGTACTATCTATTCCCACGGTTAGAAAAATTTTTTGACGTAATTTTTCTAGAAGTAGCATTTGCTCCTTAAATCCTCAAGTTAGTCAACATGTTCATCTCAATTTTTTTTTAGTGGTACCCGGTTATATCCACAAAAATATGTTTGGCAGACGATTCATGGAACACCCAGTATAACTAGTTCCGATCCCTTCGATCGACAAAAAAATATTTTTCTGATAATCATCACTGCCAGTTTGATTTCGTAACTATTTTTTCCCCAGCAAAAAATGTCGACAAAAATTGAAAATAGTGTCAATAGATTACAGATCTACGCTGGTTAGCAAATTCAATTACATTCGTATTCGTATTTTATAGGTAAGGCTCATTTTCGACCTGCCAAATCAATTTAAAAATGTTTCAAGTCGATTCGCAGAAAACGGAAAATATATATTTTTTAAATTTCCACTGGAGAAAATATGAATCCGACCCAGTAGCAGCATATTCTAGAAGATTATACCTTGAATGTCCTAATTAATCGAAAAAGATTACCAGCGTTCAATGGTGGAAAAGTTCAGGGTCCTTCGCAGATTTATTTTTCATAGTTCGAGGAGGAAAATTTCCTGAAAATTACATATTCGGCACTAAGCCGATTTAAATAAATTCAAGAGGCCGAAAATAATAGGGTAGATACTTAATAAATAAATTTCAACTTTATTGGCCCGTGACTGAATCAAATTTCAGTATATTTTATGGCCATGGGGCAATCCAGGGTAGAATATCAGGATTAAAAAAATATTTTCGTACTATCCCTCCTCTCCCACAAGTTTTAGTAATTCAAATTTTTCTCGTCCCGTCTTCAACGACGAATTTCGGGAATTTTACATTTCCTCTGCAAATCCTCCAGTGCGAACTTAATTACTTTTTGAAAAAAGTATTCCATACACACCTCTAGAAAAGAATTTAGTTACATAATTTATATTTCCCCCATACCCTCTACAAGACAGAGTTTTGCTATCTCAGAGTTTCTCCTGCACTATTCTCCACCTAGCTGCATGGAATCCAAAGCGCTATTGTAGGAACTAGGTACTTAGACTTACTAGTTACTACTTACATCTGTTATAATCAGGTACCCACAAATATCTAACAGAATATCCTACGTGTATTACGGGTACTTAAGATACATGTAGGTATTGTGTGAGTACAGGTATGTATTTGAAATTACATGTTCCGATATCGAACAAATAAATAAACACGTGATACGAATTATTTAATTAATATATAAAATAACAATAGAAATTCCGTGTTAAGTATGTTTTGTTCCAGTTGTCACTAACGATTAATACGCGGGTAAAATTTTATTACTTTTTTAGTAAGTACTCGATAATAATTTTTTTCCAATTACGTTTAAAGTGTCGATTAAAATACTTGGCAACTTGTAAACGACACTGTGATTAGTTGAAATTCGCTTTCGTAGTAATAAGGTAAGAACACAAAAAATCTATTAACTTTTTCAAAGTCGTAGTCTCGTAGAGAATTCTAAATAGGTACAGTCAGGTAGAAAATGTTTCCAGTTATTATACTTATAGTTACAGATGGGATAATAACGTGATATGTTTCGGTATTTATTAATAAAAATAAATGCAACATATTATAGATATACGTATGTATAACTAGAGTTTGTAAAATACGTAACATAGGTAGAGGATCGTCCATATGTTTCATGATATGCTGGTTTGATATTTGACCAGAGGGCGGCCGTTGCCAATCTCACCCTTTTTACGAATTTCTCCGGGAAAAATACGATAAAGTAAGTAAGTAAAACACGTCAAAAATTGGTAATAAAAAAACAACATATAAAATTTCTTAGTACAAAGTTCTACAAAATAAGATTAGTAAGAGAAAAAAAATCACTGTTTATGGCCACGTGAGAACAAAAAGTCTAAAATCTATATAAACTGAGATCTATACGTAGAATTGAAAATTCGTTGCGTAATTTCTACAATCTGTACACCGGCAGGTAAAATTGTACACGAGGGTAATCCATAACTGTAACGTGGAAAAATTGCATTCAAATCGATCAAATCTAACTTGACTTTTATACGATACGTAAAATTTTTACCTACCTACAAAATAAGTACAACGACAAACGCATAGGAACCATTTCAAAGACTAAGGAATTGAATTTAAAGCGATGTTGAAATCCACTGTCAATCATCGTTCAATCCTTGTCGTTTTTCTTCTTCTAGCATAGCGTCTAGTTCATCCGTCAAGTTGGCTAACATGTTACCGATATCATCTAGTACGTCTGTTGGTTCTTTACTCAATTTTCTGTTTGAAATCAAAGTTTGTATATAAATTACAAATATGTGCGATATAGGACGGCGAAAATAACGTGATTCGTCTTGGAGTGTTTGAACGAAATAAGTATGAAATAATGAAATCGAAACACGTACAAATCATGATTTTTATAATAACGGCTTTTGACGATTCGCGATTCGGCAAAAAAATCGTGAAAAAATAATTTCAACGAGAAAAGATTTTTTCCAAGTAAGTAGGTAACTAGAACTACCAGGGAGGTACTTTTAAATAGTGCAGTCGGATTATGTCAAAAAAATGCTTCCGCTCGCACCAAATGTAAAAAGCAATTTGACGATTGATTCCTAATCTGGAATGTATTTAGAAAAAAATAAGCTTGGGTGTCTTTTTTTCCGGCCCCTCCCCCTTCGAGGGTCCACCCACCTTTCTTAAAAATGCGCGTATCTCCTTTTCTATTCGTTCTACCAAAAAAATTTCAAGCAAAAGTTCTTCCTTGAAAGCTTTTCTGCATTTTTGGTTATTACAAAAATTCGCTTTGGAGCCACTATTTCGCCCCAAATTTCAAAAATGTACTTACAGAATTACTCAAAATCAAGTTGTTTTCATTTATTATGAAAAATATTAAAGATAGCGCAAAATGTGTAATAACAAAAAGTATTTGGAATAAAATTTCACATCTGTGAAGTTCATCGCAGGTCCCCCACTCCTCACCCCTAGGGTTCGCCCTTCCCCAAAATTGTTTTTATTTTGGTAGTCCAGTGGCGAGAAATGTGTTTTTTGGCCATGAGCGCATTTTTGAACATTTCTGAGAAAAAATACGAAAAACTGAATTTGAAATCTCAAGGTTGAGGGACATCTCTCCCTCTAATCCTAGGCATTTTTCAACTCAGCGGGCTTCAATTACATGTAAAATGACACCAAAAAAGGGCGAACAACCCAATTTCGAAAAATTAAGAGCTTAACCCCTCAATGAACCACCCCTACCCTTTCTATGGGGTTTGGTAATGACCTCCCAGGCTCAAAAATTCCTTATAGTGTCCTAATTCACCATACCAAATTTAATTTCTCGATCATAATTTGCCGCTCATGGCCAAAAAACACATTTCTCGCCATTGGACTACCAAAATAAAAACAATTTTGGGGAGGGGCGAACATTAGGGGTGAGGAGTGGGGGAACTCCGATGAACTTTATAGATGTGAAATTTTATTCTAAATACTTTCTGTTATTACACATTTTGCGCTATCTTCAATATTTTTCATAATAAATGAGAATAACTTGATTTTGAGTAATTCTGTAAGTACATTTTTGAAATTTGGGGCAAAAGAGTGGCTCCAAAGCGAATTTTCGTAATAACCAAAAATGCAAAGAAGCTTTCAAGAAAGAACTTTTGCTTGAAAACTTTTTTGGTAGAACGAAGAGAAAAGAAGATACGCGCATTTTAAAGAAATTAATGTGGACCCTCGGAAGGGGAAGGGCCGTAAAAAATGGCACCCAAGCTTATTTTTTTCTAAATACATTCCAGGTTAAGAAACAATCGTCAAATAGTTTTTTACATCCTGAGTGAACAGATGGCATAATCCGACAATACTAAAAATCGAATTCGTATATTTCATAAAGCAAACTAACTCACTTTAAATTGATGTCAGATTCGGTGGATGGTAACACGGATTTCGCACTAACTATATGTGACTGACTATATCCTGAGAATAAAAAGAAGAAAATAAAGCAAATAGAGAAGTTGAATTTTAGTTGCGAAATCAATTGACAATGTACTAACCAGAATTTGACCTGACAATTCGCTGTTTAATGGTACCAGCATTTTCATTGGCAAAAGGTATAGAATCAGATTCTGTGCTAGAACTACTTGACTGCAACAGAACAATAAATTTCAAGTGAATACTTATAAATTTGCTTTATGGTTCGTTAAATTCAATCAAAGGTATGATGCATGCATAGGTAGGTATATGAATAGGTAGAGGTACCTTAAAACTACTATCGGAACCTCCTTGAGCTTTCAACGAGGCGATCAGCTGACGTTCTTCGGCACTCCACGGTGGCGTCGAAGGAGCTGGATCTGGTGGAATATGTGTACAGTGAAGATCGGCTACAACGGTAATGCTTTCCGAGTGTCTTTTCGGTGGGGACGGAGGTTTCTTTTTAATTTCGTTCGTATTTTGTTCTCTACAAATCGTAATGAATTGGTATATTAAAATGGATAGCAAAAAACCACATTCTGAATTCAAACGAAAATTGATGAGATAGTTTACTTCGAGTGAAAAAGACCTCCTGAAAAAATTAGGATAGAGAAGAAATATTCAAAGTGGGATCATTTCTGGAAAACGGGTTTTGCTAATTTTGGGTACGTACTACCCGTTGAGAGTCTTGGTAACCCCCTCCCCTGGTGCGATTTGAGTTTTTACACCTTCCTGAACCATTGACATCGAAACTGGATTTCACTTTTTGACCTGCATAAGAGGGTTGAAAAGATACAAATCGCTCACGCCAACAACTCAAAGACGAGTAAGTAATTTTTTGATAAAATTTCATGGAAGCGCTGCCAAGAGTATTTTGAATCATGCAATTTTCATAAAATTTAAGTTGTTCATTCAGTACTCAGTAGCTTGAAAATCAGGTCAGAAAATTTCTTTGATCACTAAATAAATTAATCTAATTCAATTTTTTGGAAATTTTTTACACAAGAGCTGCCCGGCTGTACCATTTTCACTTTTTTATGGCACTAGGTGACATAAACGTGCCATGAAAGTTGTGCCAATAATGGTGCACCATAAAACCTGTACCTTTATGTCACATAACATGCCTTTATTCATGAAACATGAATGTTTCATAAAAAATATACCATTTATGGCACATCATGATGTCACCTAAAAGTGAACAAAAAACGATGAACTATACCACTTGCACGTTTATGATTAGGACATGTGCCATAATTCAGTGCTTTTTTCCCGTCACATTATTGGGTAGTTTTATGGACCTGTGATTTGCACATTACATAGTGCTGAAAAATGATGCGTTGATATATTAACATTTAGTGGACATATTCATGTAACATACATGTGACATAATTAATGCTGAATTTATGTGTCATTGAAATGTAACATGAAAGCATCTTTAGTATAGGGACCGTAACCCTCGCATATTTATTGTGCATTAATGTCACTATAAATTATGGCACTACATAAAACCTGTACTTTTATGTCACATGACATGCACTTTTTGGTGAGACATTCATGTGCCTTGAAAAAGTGATCATTTATGGCACATGGTTTTATGACGCACCGATGCATCAAAAAACTTGTACCTTTATGTCACATAACATACCCTTATTTATGGGACATTTATGTTTCATGAAAAAGGCACCATTCATGGCCCATCCATATGTCAGCAAAAAGTGCAGAAAAAACGATGAACCATAGCACCCTGCTGTACCAAATCTGTGTATGATATGTCACATAAAAGTGGGTATAAATTTCCGCCTTATAAGTGTCATTTCTGTCACATTTTTGTTCCCCATTTTATCCGCCATACAAAATGGCACTTGTCAATGACATATGTCATGATCATGTGATGGCAGTACTACGGTTCATCGTTTTTTCTGCACTTTTAGCTGACATGTGGATGGGCCATAAATGGTGCCTTTTTCATGAAACATAAATGTCCCATCAATAAGGGTATTTTATGTGACATAAAGGTACAGGTTTTATGATGCATCGGTGTGTCATTAAACCTGTTCCTTTATGTCACATAACATACCCTTATTGATGGGACATTTATGTTTCATGAAAAAGGCACCATTTATGACCCATCCATATGTCAGCTAAAAGTGCAGAAAAAACTATGAAACGTAGTACTGACATCACATGATCATGACATGTGTCATTGACAAGTGCCATTTTGTATGGCACATAAAATTGGGTATAAAAATGTGACAGAAATGACGCTTACAAGGCGGAAATTTATACCCACTTTTATGTGACATTCACGAGTGCCATAAAAAAGTGAAAATGGTAGTTGGGTACTTGCACTCAGATGATCATGACCATGTGCCATTGACAAGTGTCATTATGTATGGCACATAAAATTGGGTATAAAAATGTGACAGAAATGACTGTTACAAAGCGGAAATTTATACCCACTTTTATGTGACATACCTACACACACAGATTTGGTCACAGTCACCAAGTGCCTTAAATGGTATATCCAGGTAGCTGATTCATGTCAAGTAAATCTTACATTATTTATATTATATTTATGTACCATTGATATGTAACATAAATGACACCTAGAAAAATTTCAAAGTATTTTTAAAAATTTTAAGCGTTACCTCTACCTAACCCTACATTCCCCAGAGAAAAAAATTGTCAAATTTGTATTCTACATCAATAAATAGCTTAGATTTTGACCCATCACTCAAAAAAGTAGCAAAATTCAAGTTTATATAGGCTTTTATTCCCCTTTTTCTCCTAAATTATAGATTTTGAGGCTCCAGCCCCCAAAGGAGAGAAACAAAAATTTGTTTCTTGTGCCCTAAAATTTTGTTTTATTATAATCAACCAAAAAAACAAAAAAAATCCCAATTTGATCAAAATTGAAGAAAAAAAATTTCACTTATTTCATGTTTAAGTATTTCTTTTACTACCTAAATTACAACCTGACATGGTGGCGTGCTCCACTAAACCAAGATGAGCATAATGTAAAATCCAGATATCCAGAGTTTGAATACCACCCCTACCAGTTTCCAAGTGCCATAGAGGTAAGGTTGTATATGTGTGTATTATGTGTCATTAATATGTAAAGTAATTATTAATTACAGAAGCTACTTAATTAGTAAAAATAAACCTAGATCAAATGTGACATATATGTAACATAAATAAGGCACCCTTACAGCACTTAGGAAGAGGCACATAAAATTGGGTATAAATTTCCGCCTTGTGAGGCACATTCATTTCACTTTTTTGGGTTACAAAAAAGTGCCTTAATGTATGGCACATGAAATTGGGTATAAATTTCCTCCCAATAAAGCACTTTTATGTCACTTTTTTGAACTACTGAAAAGTGCCCTAATGTATGGCACATAAAATTGGGTATAAATTTCCTCCCTATAAGGCACATTTATGTCACTTTATTAAATAACTAAAATGTGCCTTTACATAAGGCACATAAAATTGGAAATAGAAAGTGACAGAAGTGATACATACAAGGCGGAAATTTATACCCCATTTTCTGTGACATATATAGCGACACATTTATGGCACTGTTGTACGCAGATTTGGTACAGCAGGGTGCCAACTGAAATTTTATAAAAATTGGGTAAGTAAATACAAAATATGATTGGCAGCACTGTCGTGATTTTTTAGTAAAATTTCATCAAAAATTATTCTAGGTGACCAAATAAATTTTTTTGTTCGATTTCGAGATATTTAAATAAACAATTTTTGAATTTGACGAATTGAAAATACAAAAATCTTCAGGAGGCGCTGCATCTCTTTGGGCGGGTGATCCTTTGCTCCGTCCCCCTTTGGGCTGTTGAAAAATATATTTCAGGAGGTCTTTTAGTCGAAGTAAACTAACTCACCAATTTTCGTCAAAATCCAGTATGTTTTTTTCGATAGTTTCTAATGCCTGCGTATAATTATGCATAATGAAAAACGAACAAGTTAAGATTATAATTTTGCTTACTCATTTCTATAAGATTGGCACAAAGTGGCTGGTATTTTGGCGACAGGTCTAGGTCTGACTAGACCTCTTGGCCGAGGCAACGTACCGCCGCCTTCGTGAAAAGTTAGATTTTCATTTGTCGGCGTAATGTCACCGTCGTCGTAGCTGCGATACTTCCAGCCAAAGACAGGTAATTGCTGCGGAACACCGGGTACAAAGCTGCTGGTGCCACCGCCGACATTGTTCGTTCCATCTTTCAAACTTTCGAGCGATTTTCCTCGCGGGTTGCGTATCTGTGAAATTCAAATCAGTGGTCAATACACGTTGACGTAGCCGCACGTACACGCAGTACTAATAACGTCGAACAGGCGAATACTCGCCATGTCGCCAACGAACCTACCTTTATTGGCACAATATCAGCAGTCGGATAATATAACTGTTGAGTAGTTTCCAGTTCCCACGGTTGGTGGAAACTGTGATATGTTGTATGTACACGAGGACAATCGAGATCGTACGAAACATTGGAACTTACAGTGCTGCACGGAGAATGTGATTCGATGCTTACCTTTACGTACACATGCAACAGAGATACACAAATAAGCGCTACTACAAGTGGTCGTGGTCGTATTTTTTCGTTGTTGTTGTTTGAATTGAAAGTATAAGGAGAATGAATAGAAACGAAAACGTGCTCAAATGACGAAGGTATGCCTAATAGGTATATCGAAAGGTATTAGGTATAGTTACCTAGTACCTAGGTACCTACTGTGTCTGTGTCTGTGTCTTCCCTTCATGTATGTGTAGGTAGGTAATTAGGTATATTTGCAATTGTGATTTCTGATTTGTAAACAAAAGTATTAGGTAGCTAGGTACAGGTACAGGTACCTACGATAGGAGAGGTGATAGATAATGTGAAAGATGTAGAAATGAAGGTCTAGGTACTCGTATTACTCGATGACGTGCGTGCGTTCACGATGAATGATAAAATGATGAATTGAAATGAAAATATTAGCCAAAGCTCAAGTACCTATTCTAGGCAACTACTCACTACCTAAGTACCTACGTATGTACAGCTAACGCCCAATACCACTATAATAAGATGATTCGAATAACACATAGGTACTCATTTACTTAAGGTACCTACATAGGTAGTAGTTACATACACATTACGCATACGTATGCAGTATGCACTTCTTATCTATGTAAGTATGTGGGTAGTAAATACAGTGAGTCACACGAAAGTCTTCGTACCTACACCCAGATTTCGCTTCGTTTTTTGTTCCTGAAGAGGCAGAAAATGATCGGAAACCCCCGGAAAAAATTAAGATCAGCAGAAGACCTGATATAGAGTGAGAATCACTCCAGAGAAACAAAATTATCTCAAAGAGAAAAATCTTGAGAATCAAAAGTATGAAAAAACCCACATCACAAAAATGTTCGTACGCTGTACCTACATTTTTCTCATAAGAAAATCGAAGTAGGTAAGGGTAAGGTACCCCATTATCGACCACTTTTTTTGAGGCTTCGCCATTTCAAAAGTATAAGAGTTGGAAATGTGATTGATGGCTTAATGGATACCTACATCCTTCTCCTACAATTTTGGAAAGCTCCGTGGTCATCCCAAAAAATTTAGTATTTTTTAGGAATTTTTTTCTGAGACATGTCAAAATGCGAGGTCGAAATTTTGGGTTCCTAATATCGACCACCGACTGATTTCGTCCGGTATGAACGAAATCTACTGGAAAACATTTTTTTCGTGTTCCTCTTTCACAGATGAACAATTTGAGACCAAAATGACAACCCTACGACCAAAATTCGAGAAAATTGAAAAAAACAAAATCGCTTAAAAACAACAAATTACATAAGATTTATAGGTGGTCGATAATGGGGCACACCATAAAAATTAACTTTGAGTGATTTTTTTCTAACTTAAAGTTGTAATTATTAAAATGTGATAATTACATCAGAAACTTTGAACTTTTTCAATTACAAAAATATTAGAAACATTTAATTCAATAATTTCAAGAAAGAATTCCAAGGCGTGCAAGCAATTGCTAAAAAAAGTTTTTGGCTTTCCGAATTCTTCTTTTCTATTTTTCACCGCGAGTTTTGGCTTTCAGGATGTCGGAGTGGTCTTATTTTTCCGGATTTTTGATGAAGAATATGAAAAAAAATTTCGGCTCGCTATCGCCCATAGCACCGGAGATAGACGAGGTGGTCGACATTGGGCAGTAGGCGATAATGGGGTACCTTACTCTCTCATTCCGAATCAGTGAAAAATCACTGATGAACAGTCAGAATTGCAGCACAGGAACAGTGAAATTCACGGATTTTCAGTGATTTTTCACTGATTATTCGAAGAATTTCACAGATTTTGCAGTGAATTTCATAAATATCACTGAGTTTTCAGTGAATTTTCACTGATTTCCAGTAATTTTCTTTCACTGATTTGTTTTCAGTGAAAAAATTTTCACTGATTTTCTCCTGTGCTGCAATTCTGACTGTTTCTCAGTGATTTTCGGTAACTTTCACTGATTTATAATTGAGAGAGTACCCTTATCCAATCATTTTCAGCAATAGTATTCAAGGCACGTGTGAAAACTGAAAAAAAAAACAGCTACATGTATAGAAGAGATTCTGTAGAACACTATTCATTAAACTGCACTGCTTCGATGTGCATTCTAAATTGAAGTAGAGACGAGTCAAAATATGAATTTCCTAAACTCATTCAGCTCCTACTCTCTCATTCCGAATCAGTGAAAACTCACTGATAAACAGTCAGAATTGCAGCACAGGAAAAATCAGTGAAATTCACTGATTATTCGAAGAATTTCACAGATTTTTCAGTGAATTTCATAAATATCACTGAGTTTTCAGTGAATTTTCACTGATTTCCAGTGATTTTCTTTCACTGATTTGTTTTCAGTGAAAAAAATTTCACTGATTTTCTCCTGTGCTGCAATTCTGACTGTTTCTCAGTGATTTTCGGTAATTTTCACTGATTTATAATTGAGAGAGTAAGTACTATGTTAAATTTTCATACTGTACAGTGTACATTAGGGTGGATCGAAAAAAAAAAACATATCTTGGATTTTGACTAAATTTGGTGAAATGGTTTACTTTGAGTGGGAGAGTTCACAGAAATATTTTGAGCCTCCGAGGGGAAAGGGGAGGGGAGCAGGAAGTGCTCAAAGTGCACCTCCTTTTGAAAAAACCACTGTTTTTTGCGTTTTTTTAGCCAATCAAAATTGTGTGAGAAGCCTTCGTAGCATTTAAAAGATGCGATTTGAGTTTCTACATCTCCTTAAACTAAACCATCACCATCCTTCTCCGATCAAAACTCAGACTGCTACGCAGATTGCAATATTTTAATAATATCGAGTAAATGAACATACAATTTTTTCAGTCGCTGAAAGTGAATTTTGAAAAAAAGGTTGGAAATTTTGTACACCAGTGCAGTCAACAGCATATCATAAAATTCCAAATCGACTTCGCCTGACATTATGTTTTTTTTTTTTCAATCACTATAAAAGTATATTTCGAAAATTTTGTATGTCAGTGCAGCCAGTTACAAATCTTGACATGCTACACTATGGAATTTACACTGACCTCGAATTAATTTTTTTATCGTTTGAAAAATTCACAATAATTTTGTTTTCAATCATCAGAAATGAAAAATTTTGTACGTCAGTGCAGCCAGTTGCTATTATGATATTATGAACTCGAATCCATTATTTTTTCGTCAAGTGATTGGACCAATTTTTTTTTACAATCAATAGAAGTACATTTCGAATTTGAAGACATCGGAAAATCACAATTAGCAACTGGCTGCACTGACGTACAAAATTTTTAAAGAAAAATTTTAAAATTTTTATTTCTGACGATTGAAAACAAAATTATTGTGCAATTTTCAAACGATAAAAAAATCAATTCGAGGTCAACGTAAATTCCATAGTGTAGCATGTCACGATTTGTAACTGGCTGCACTGACATAAAAATTTTTCGAAATATACTTTCAGTGATTGAAAAAAAAATACATAATATTCTCAGGGGCGAAAAAATAATCAATTCAAAGTCAATATAAATTCCGTATTTCGGAATTTTATGATTTGCTGTTGGCTGCACTGGTGTAGAGAATTTTCATTTTTATTTCAAAATTCACTTTCAGTGGTTGAAAAAATTTTTTATTCACTTACTCGATGAAAAAAAAATCATTCCAGCTTAGTGAAAATTTCATATTATTGAAATATTGCAGATTGCAATATTTCAACCCTCTGGTAGCAGTCTTGAGTTTTTATCGGAGAAGGATGCCGATGGTTTATGGAGATGTAGAAACTCAAAGCTACGAAGGCTTCACACACAATTTCGACTGACTAAAAAACACAAAAAACTGTTTTTTTTCAAAAGGAGGTGAACTTTGAGCACATCCTGCTTCTCTCCCCTTTCCCCTACAGGGCTCAATTTTTTTTTGTGAAGTCTCCCACTCAAAGTAAACCATCCCACCAAATTTAGTCAAAATCCAAGATATGTTTTTTTTCGATCCACCCTACTGTACTTACTTACATGTAAAATGAAAAAGCTTTCACAATTATGCTTATGCGTTTTTGAAACATTATTAGGTATTTCACTTATCAATGCATGTACTGTTGTATGATGACTCATTTCCTTCCTCACACCTTCTTTGATACATGTTATTGCTTATTTTTCAGTTTCGACGCATATTTTGAATACTTAGTGTAGCAAAAAAAGTTTAGATACTTTAATTTTTTTATGAGAAACAAGAAGAATATTTCATTTGTTCAGTAAGTGGTCAGTAAGTGCATAGGTAAGTATGCGCATAATATCGAATCGTTTATTTCCAAAACGTGCTATCCAATATTTTTGGCAAAATTGTGATTATTATCATTTTAGGTTTTAGGTAGCATATTACCAGAGGAATTTGATGGTAACATATTCTTTCTTCAAAAAAATAAAAAAAAGTCATAACAACTGAAAACAGCCTATCTGTGCCCCCTGTACCCTAGATGCTTGTGGTTGAGATTAATAGTCGAAATAACCTCAAAAATGAATTCTAAGGATCGAAAAACATACGTGTTCACCACACAAAATTTGGTGTCAAAACCAAGCCCATGCAGAGAAAATCGGGGTCCGGGGAGAAAAATGTATGATCAAAAAAAAAAATCTTTCGTTCGAACGTCGATATGACGATGACGTGGTAAAGCCAAATTTTTTGTTTGAGGGCCCTGGCAGGAAGAAGACATTTCTTTAGATAGCGGGTCCTTAAGAAAATGGGCCCGGAGGGAACTCCCCCCACCCCTCTACTCAGGTCAGCGCAAAACATAGGTGCCGAGAAACTTTTACCGATAATGAGTAGAATGTGAAACTGACAGTTTACCTAACCTTAACAATTAACACGACAGTTTTTATAACTTTCTCAAAATTCATTTTTTGTTCCGCAGCACGTTTTAGAAATAAACGATTCAATTACTCGTGATTTATTGCGTTTTAGATTATTGCGTTTTGCGTTAGTTTTCCAACTGCCATACGCGTAGATGATATTAAGGCTAAGGCCAAGGGTAACAAATGAGAAAAAATCGTCCAATTTTCTAGCGTAGCGTAAACTTAGGTAGAAGTAGTAAGTCTAGGTACTAGGTACCTACGTGCACACAGCTATAACAATAAGACTGATAACGACAACACTCGAAATAAGTTCAACAACTACGGTAAGTAAGGAACATAAGCGCACCGAAACAGGCTTAGAGGGTTTGAGCCTTACAAAAATGTGAAAAATTGATTTTTTTTGCTCTTCAAACATAATTTTTCAAAAAAAAATGCCCTCGATTCCTTGTAAAATATTTTAATTATTCTCAATGTATAACTCTCTAAATTTGAATCATTCTTTGATGAAATTCTGCCTTTGAGAATCAGTGAAATGATTTTCATTGAAAATCGTGATTTTTCACTGATCTTGCTGTCAAAATCACTGATTTGAGTGATTTCTCAATCAGTTTCCAATTTTTCAGAAAAATTCAATAATTTTGACCGATAGTTCAGTGAAAAATCACAGATTTTCAGTTAAATTCATTTCACCAATTTAAACAGGCGAATTTTACTAATTCAGATTTAAGCAGTGTACTATTGATTGTTTGTTCCAAAAAATGCCATAATTTTCCAATTTTTCATTACTCAAATCTGTTTATGTATTATTAGTTATCACTTATCAGCCCACTGAAAATATAACAGGTTACTCAATTTTTTCATTGAAATTTGACCCCCCCCCCCTATTTTTTTCTCGTATTCTCAGCCTCTCCCTTAAATAATTTCTGGGTGCGCTTATGGTAAGGAAGTACGTATACAAGGTTGGTAGGTACTTGGTACTTGGTAGAGGTACCTGCATTACATACGGTACCTAAGGTAAGTAGTAAGAAGGTAGGTAGATCGAAGTTTCAATCATTTGGCACGTGCAACGATACATATACATAGGCATACGCACGCAAAATACATACGTACGCGATAGGTATTAGTTACCAGAAAAAAGATGGAATTTTTGCCTCACCTGCGTTTGAATTAAGTTTAAACACGGCTTCGGGAATATCTTGCCGGCTTTGAGATCTTTGACTCGTTTAATGGCTAATAATAGTCGTTTCTGATGACCTAATTTAACGATTCCAATATCTTCCAAATCTTCCCACGTTAATTGCAATACGTCTTCGATTGTTTCGTAACCTTGACTAGCAAGAGCTGGCTTATATTCTTCCAGTCTTAACAATTGTAACCATTCGTTTAAGGAACCCTGCAATTTAAATTGCAACGTTTATCATTTATAGTAGTTTACTTAATTTACAATATTTACATTACACGCATTCGAATATCCATCTCCCGTCTCAGTATCTGCATCCGCATCTGCTCACTCGACGATACAATTTTCTGCGAATACGTCAGCGAGCGTTGAGCTATAAATCGATTATGTTTACGCAGCGCACGCGTCACGGTCGATCGCTTGCTCACTGATTATTCGTTTCTAGACAGACTCCGTCGGAAATGATGCAGATACAGTGTCGGATGTTGACGATACCAGGCATCATGGCGAAATTTTTGAAAAAAAAAGTAACCTTCAGTAACTTTTTCTGAGCAAAAAGTGACCAAAAGAAAGACCAAAAAGTAACCAAAAATTCAATTTTTTTCGAGGGGCAATTTTTACAGTTTTCTGGGGGGGGGGATTTTTTTATAGTTTTCTGCAAACATTTCAAAGATAAATCAACTGAAAAGACTAGAATGATTTCATTTATCAAATTCCTTCGTCAAAACAACAAACAAACTAGCAAAAATCAATTTTTTAATTTTTTTCTTGAAGAATTTTGAAAAATAGCTATTTCTACGCGAAAATTTGATTTTTGCCTGGAAGTTCGGAGAAAAAGCGACTTTTGAGGGGAAAAAAGTAATCAAAGTGACCTTTTAGACGTGAAAAGTAACCAAAAGTGACTGAAGTCGAAAAAAGTAACAAACACCCTAAAAAAGTGACCCGCTATGATGCCTACGATACTGATAAACTCCACGTGTGATTTACCAGTTTGTTTTCACATTCGTTTTCAGTCGATTTCGATGTATTATAGGTAAGTACATAGTAAGTACTTTTAAATATACTCACCGGAATGTAGTCTGGAAGACCGTCGGATATTTTCAATTGCGCTATTTCAGCTTTTAATCGTTTCCGATGATTTGGTTTCTTAATGCCAATAGCGGTTAAATCCTGTAATCATAAATCAGTAATTAAACAACTGAAAAATTGGTCTATACTTCATTAATTGTTATTTGGAAAATTATTGTATCTAATCATCCTTGGACGACTTGAATAACAGTCCCAATTTTTTTCTAGGGGTAGAAATTTGCTCCATTTCATAATAATCGATTTTTTTTAACGTTATTAATTTTTTAAAAATTGACCAATTTTTCGAAAAATGGCACGATTTTTCTATCATGGTTGTTGAACAGTTTCCCGTTTTCCAAAACGGGACCGGTTTTCAAACATTAGACGGGGTTTGAAAAAATGGACGGTTTTTGAAGAATTCGACGATTCTCCAAAATTCGGCCAAATTATCCAAATGGTGAAAATTTTTCCAAAAAATTTTCTCAAATCATGATTATGGGACAGTTTTTTTAAAAATTATGTATGGTTTTTAAAACATTGGACAAATTTTTGAGGAATTGGGCAAGTCTCTAAAACTCGAGCAATTTTCCGAACGCATAGAACAGCTTTTCAGATATAGGACAATTTTCTAAACATCATATCAGGTACTGAGTAGATAGTAGGTAGGTACCTAGGTAGATAGGTATACATACGTAATACCCAAAGCTATGCAAACTACCTAGCATCTAGATCTACCTACACTACCCCATCGCTCGTATCGCGATCAAACAGGATGCGACACTATGATGGAAATGCACCGCGCCGCGACGCATCGCGTTTCTTTCATAAATTAATTGAATTGTATTAATAAAATTAAATAAAAGGCGAACAACTTGAACTTTGATCATTGGTCGGTATAACTATAACGCCGCTGACCAAATTAATTATACCCGCGGCCGCGGAGTTTTCGTTCGTCCGAGACTGCCGACAATTAATTACGCCCAACTTTGAAAAAATTACATGTAACTTATATACCGTAACTGCGACCGCCGCACTACGCCACGCCGCGCCCGCGTCTCGTCGCACTCCGGCTGACCTACGTCGCGTCGTACGTCATTGACTTACAGTGCATATATTGTTTTACATAGTAAGTAGTAAGTACGTACATCTACAATTCTACATAGTAGTACGGGTGCCAGATCGCTGCTCTATCGTTTCAAAATCGCAAAAGAAAAGCGCCGGAAAGATATAGAATTTTGATATATATCGATCGATAGAGGCAGGGGTACTGCGAAGGGGTATTCTTGACGAGCAACTCGTCGTTGAAAATTTTGGGGGGGGGCCGAAAAAAATGCAAAAAAATTTACTTACAAATTCAAATTTTAAAGAGAAAAAAGTAAATTAACAATAAATATTAGAAAATAATTAAAAACGAATCCCCCCTATAATTACAGGACCCCCTATCAATAGACGACCCCCTCCCATCAATGGACGGACCCCCTCCCAAAAGTTCATCAATTTGACGCTAATTTCGCTCATTTTTAACTCAATAATGGTAAAAATTTTCTTGGGAACGTAAAAACATGTACTAGTAAACAGGTAAATTTTCATTTTTTTCAGCAACGACCCCCCCCCCCATCAATATAATAGACACCCCCCCCCAATCGATAGACTGGACCCCCTCTAAAAAAATCAATTTCACCCAAATTTCGCCCATTTTTAAACTCAATAAAAATTGCCATAAAAAAAAGGTCCATATTATGCACTTCAGCACTTCCATTTTAGTGACCCAATTGATCGATTAAAACACAATTTTCTAAAACTCCAAACTTCGTTTTTGGCAGAAAATTAATTTTTTCCGAAAAAATTGATAGTCAAAAAATATAAATTTTAACTCAAAGGTTGCGAATTTTGAAAAATTCAGCTTCAGTTGATAAAATAGATCAATAATATTGGTTTTCCTCGGCAAAATTCGACAGATGCAATTTAATCCCTGAAATTTTTAAGATTTAACCACGGGAAAATTCTAGCCAGATTTTTTTTCGTGTCTTTTGTTTATAATGGCCCACCAAACAACATAATAAAATGTCCACTCCAAGAAGCGATCGCTACCCCCAAGGGAGGGGAAAGTGTTTGCTGAAAACCGGATTTTCGCGAATATGTCCTTCAGTAAACCGTAATTATGAAAAATGATTTGAAATCGTGTTCTACGGTCAATGTCCTGTTAGAAAGGAATTTGGTTTGAAATCGTGTTCTACGGTCAATGTCCTGTTAGAAAGGAATTTTTTTTTCAAAAAAAAACACTCACTTCTTTGCCTGAAATTTAAAGGTAAAAAACACCAATTTTTCAAAAATAGGCAGTATTTTTTGAAAAAAATAGAAATTTTGCAAATATTTCCTCAAATATGCCTCAAAGTTGGAAAATGTTTACGAAATCGTGTTCTACGAGTAATTTCTTATCAGAAGGGTTACTTTTTTTTTTTCAAAAACAACCACTTCTTTACCCAAAAATGAAGGGTGTAAACGCCTATTTTTCCGATACTTACAGTAGGCATTTTTTGAAATAATCGAAATTACGAGGTAGAAAGCACCGAAAATTTTACCAGTGAAACGACATTATTTTATAAATAATAGTGGGACATTCCAGAAAAAGACCCAGCAAAATTTCAACCCCTAATACGGCTAATTATAAGGGAGGTTATTGAATACCTAATAAGTACATTTTTTGTCGCATTAAGCCCTAATCGTTTGGTGGTATTGTATTTTTTTGTACCCCCCCCCCTCCTTAAAGTTCGTAAAAAAAATGAGGAAATTTGTGAAAATGGGGGGGCCTACTTGGAAAAGGGTTCGCAGCACCCCTGGATAGAGGACCTCTTCCCGACTCCAAAACTCCCATTAGATTTTTGTGATCGAATTGCAAACTCGTTGCAGGGATTCCCAAAGTGTTTTGGGCTTGAAATAAACCAAATGTATTGGGGACGGAATGCTGTATAACATTAACCCCATATCAGTGGTTCTCCACAAATCAGTGGTTCGCAAAGTGAAAATTTCAGTTTTCTCAAAGTGTATGTTTCAATTTTTGCATAAGAGCTTTTAAAATCAGTAAAAAATGATAGTCAAGGAGCTTCAACCACCCCGAGCCCCCATTCGGGCTCCAGGGGCACCCCATCCCAATTTTTGGATAAAAGGAAGTCGATGATATTAGGGTTGTTTTAATATTTTTGAGGGCGCTGAGTTCGAATATTCGCTTATTTTTGGGATTCGGCCCTTCAGTGCCCCCCTAGCCCCCCAATTATGAAAAAAAAACATGCAAAAAAATAGAAATGACACGTGACATATCGATTTCTACTAATTCGAGGGTGTTGAGCTCGGTTATCAACTTACATTCTCGATCCGCCTCCTCCGTTTCCCACACTGACTCCCAAATTACTAAAAAAATTTAAAAAATCAATGTTTTTTTTCATAATTGGGGGCTAGGGGGGCACTAAAAGGCCGAATCCCAAAAATAAGTAAATATTCGAACTCAGCGCCCTCAAAAACCCAACAAACGACATGTCAAACGTTATTTTTCATTTTTTTGGATTTTGACCTCATTAGGGGGCTGATAGGAGGTTCAGAGGGATCGAATGAAAAAACTAAGAACATATTCGAACTCAGCGCCTTTGAATTAATAGAAATCGATGTATTACTTCACTTTTTCCTATTTTTTGAATTTTGACCAAAGTTTAGGACCCCTGTGCCCCCCAGAGGTATTGAGATCCCATTTTGAAAAGTAATTAGTTGAAAAATACATAAAAAATTCTTTTCATAGTAATTTTTTCAGATTTTTAAATGTGGCCCCTCATGTTTTGTATTCATCATGAAAGTTGAGCTTCCATCACAAAAGCTCAACTTTGAACTTTTCAAAAAGTGATTATCAATTTTGAATCTGCTTTCAATTCTCTACAAACCCGCATGAACAGATTTATCTTAGACCTAACCAGTCTCGAGATATGCTCCTTCGAAGTTAAGCCATTTCGCAAAAAATTCTAATTATACGAAAATTACAAGGGCCACTCCTCGCCCCCTTGAAGAATTAGGATCGCAATGACAGTGATTCCTTCATTAGACCATCGAGGAGAACTCGTAAAAAAAAATTGAGCGAAATCGGAAAACCCAAGGTCAAAACCTGGTCCAGTTGACATGGAATGAGCCATAAATCAAACCCTCTCAGGCATGCCACGCAGATTTTGGGGGGAAAATAGTGACTTTAGTGACTTTTTACGAGGCAAAAAGTGACCTATTTTTCGAAAAAAGTGACCAATTTTTCATTTTTTTTCATAAATAAATACACCCCCCTCCCCCAAAAAAAAATCATAACTCAAACTGTATTTCTCTCTGCCAATAGTGCTGAAAATACTTTTTTTTCTGAAACATTTTTTCATCAAGGGTAAGGGTGCCATATTTTGACCACTTTTTTTCAAACTTCCACCAATCAAAGACTTATGGAGGCAAAAACGTCAGAAATGGATTAAAAAAATACATTGATCCTTCCTGCACCACCCCATAAAATTCTGAGCCGATATAATCATTTTTTGTGATTTTTTTTCTGAGGGAATTCAAAAATTGATTATCGAAATTTTGGGTTCCTAATTTCGACCACCAGCCCCCCCCCCCCATATTGAGATGAGGGGTCGGTTGTACATTTTTCTTATTCTACTTAGTAATGGGATGTAAAAAAAAAAACGCTCCAAAAACTCGATTAACCCGATTATTGGTAATTATTTGAGTTAATGGAAAATTTTTAAATTTGATTTTTTTCTGAAGGCCCTAGCTCCTCCCCGTGACATCCTGAGAGAAAATGGTAAATGACAAAATTGTTCGGTTTTTAATGCTCTACAACTTTTGTTTCAAATATTTTTTCATTAGTGCGTAATTTCGAAAGTTATCGACGAAAAAACAAAATTTGAACTCCCTTACTCCTCAAAAGGAGGACTAAATTACGCACCAATTTTAGGGAAGTTCAGGAATCTTAAAATACATACCCTCCTACGAAACTTCCCCTTTCTGCTAATTTTTTTGGGGTCAAAACCTAAAATGACTGTACTACTATGCTATTTCGTTTTTTTCAATTTTCTCCGCTAGTTTTGCCTGTAGGGTTGTCATTTTGGTCTCAAATTGTTCATCTGTGAAAAGGAGCATGAAATTTTTTTTTCTCGGTAGATTGCGTCTATAGCGGCCGAAATCGGCCGGTGGTCGAAATTAGAAAGCGGTCGAGATTAGGGCATTTTACCCTTAATAAATCTTTAATTGAAGCTACGAGTTTAAAAAATATGCTTCAAATAACTGAAAAAAAGAATAAACTTGTTTAGGGACTTTTAGTGACCAACCCTGAAAATAGGGGACAAGTCACTAAAAAAGGTGACTCCGTGGCATGCCTGCCCTCTGAATACCAATATGAAGTTACGATTTCCAATTGGACCTATCAATTTTAAAAGATGAAACTCGAAAAACAGTTTTTTTTTTGAAAATGGCACAAATTTAGGGCACTCTAGTTTGCTTTCCAGACATCAGTGGGGGCTACAAATTGTTCTGGCAGGATTTCAACTCAAATTGTTTCACGAATCAAGACAACCTTTGGACCGTTGGACCTTTGGATTACTAATACCGCGCGAACAGCCTAACCTACCTAAGTAAAGTACCTGGGTATCTACTATATTTACTACCCACGTACACATGCATATATTTATTAAATAAAATGAGCCATCTGGCATCGCGGCAAAACCGCTTCGATAGAAAATACCCACCAAGACATGCAGGACGTGCGCGACGCGACGCGACGTGGCGCGGTTGAATTTTAAAAATTATATGTACTACGTGTACTCAACTCACCTCCGGGGTCATTCTTACAATGGTAGGCATATCGTAACCGGAAGCCACGAACAGCGGAAAATATTCTTCAAAATGTAAATCCAGCAGCCAGCTATGTAATACATCTTGATCCTGAAAAACAAGGCAGAGCAAAAAATCAAAAAATATGTACGATTTAGGTAGGTATGCCGTACGCGTAAATGTACAATACTTTTGATAAATACCTACTATTTACATTATAATTATTGATATACTACTCGTAGGTATGTAGTATGTACCTACTTAAGGGGGTAAGGTTATAACTCTACACTCAAAAAAATAAAAAATAAATTTTATTAAACGTAATAATAAAAAGGCACCATTCACAAAACTAGTAAAATTTATTCAAAAAATAAGAATATTTATCGCAAAATTGACAAACTTTATTTTCTATGCAATAAACTTTACCAAATTTCGTGATAAATTTTATTATTTTTTTTGATAAAAATTGCTAATTTTGCGAATGGTGCCCCGTTATTACTTTTTTGGATAAAATTTATTATTTTTGGATAAAATTTATTTTTTTTTGGATAAAATTTATTTTTTTTGAATAAAATTTATAATTTTTTGCAACACTTTCTATTCATTTTTCATTCTCCACTTTTTTCAGTGTATATAGTCCAGTCAAATTAGCTCATATGAAATCCAAACTTGGAATAAATTGGGGGAAAAAATTTTTTTGAGCCAAAGTACTCAGGAAGGTGTCTTAATCAACATACAAAAACCCGGACAAAATCGGCTCGGTGCATTTCCCCCAGGTCCACATTTTTGCCCCCAAAATCAGTTTTTTGCATTTTTCTCGTTTCCTGTCACTTTTTTTGAATAATTAGCTCTATACAATTTTGAAGAGCGTAAAATTTCACATAAAATTGATTCTATGAAAATTTTTGTACGAACCCCCCTACACGAGGTACGTCCCTCCCCATCATACCTTTGGTGTAGGTAAGTACGAATTAGGTATCTCTCAAGTACAGACTCATTTGAATAGGATCAACATTTCTAAAATTTGTGTGTAGTAGTAGTACGTAATACGTATAATGTATCGAAAATCGGAAATATCCGTCAGAAGTTGTCAACAAAAGAGCGGATCGCAACTCTTCGAGCCGACGACGGACGTAACTTTCTCTCTTCGGTTTCAGCAGCAACGCAGCTCGCATTGAATTTTTCATTCATTGTTACGTGGATATGCAAAAACGCAGAAAAGCACGAACTGAACTGGGTTAGAAGGGTAGCTTCCTAGCTTGCTAGCCTGCAGTCGCACGGGGTAGGCAGCCTGATACTTGATGTACTAGCACTAGCGACCGAATAAGTAGGTAATTCGATATAGGGACCTATACAGACGGAGAAACACTACACATGGGTACGTCTACGTGCACGTAGTACGAGTATGAAGAGGACGTGTGTATCCATTGAAAATCGCTTCAACAATACAACGCCGCGCCGCGGCGCGCCATCGCTTTTTCTTCGTCCAGTGTTCGCCGCGTCGCTGCTTATTGTACGTCTACGTTTACAAGTACCTACAAACTACATATACATGTTGAGTAGACGTATAAAGTAGGTAGGCCATCTCAGATTTCACTCTCACAATCATCCATATGAACTGCATCTATTGGTACGGTACAAAGTACACGTACTGTATATTCAGGGTGTCTACTGGATTTGAAAAAGGAAAATTCTCGCTATTTTCCGTTTTTTCTTGCTATTTTTTCATGCAATTTTTTGCTCTGAATTTGCCCAAAAAGACATTCCCCCATCCCCGTCGCATATACTCGTTTTAAAGGAAATTTCAAGCACTTTTTGGCAATTCATTCTGATCAGATGTTACTAATTACGTAGGTAAAAAAAAAAAAAAAAAATAGAACAAATTGACGAACAAAGTAAAAACATTCGAGGTATCCGACAAATTCTCAAAATCAACAGGCAAGATTTTAGCAGGATTTTCAAACGAATTTTGGCGAACATCCTCCTCTTTCCTCCTCAAAATCTTGTATTCCACTGTGTCTATGAATTTGGTACCGGCGAAAGCAGGACAATAATTTTTTTTAATAAAAATTTCGAATGCTAAAAAATACTCTAGGAACGAATTTTTTGTGTTTTTTTTTTACCAATATTACATTTTAGTGGAAAAAATTATTCAACACAAATGAGGAGAAAGCGAAATTTTAAAAAAAATGGGAATTTTAAACACAAATATAGGCATTTAGGATGAACGCCATGACATTTTTAATCCACATAGATTCACCAAAATTCCAAACGTCAAAAAAAATAATGTGGTCCGAGCGAAACCAGATTAAAAATGGTTGAAAATCGAAATATCAAATACTTTCACACAAAAAAGAGCTGAGAATAAATATTTTATAATCTGAAAGTTTTAGGTTAGCATAAAATAAATCATTTCTTAACAAAGTTGAGGAATTTTGACCTCGTCCAATCATTAGAGTTACAGTATGTGTCAACAAGTGGAGTTGATGCTGGCAAGAGCTCAGGGTTTGCTAAAGAAAGGAGCCAAACATGAAGACAAATAGACAGAAAAATCATACTAGCGAGATTTTGACTGAAAAAGTCGAATAATGATATTTTAAAGAAAAAGAAGATGGAAGTCCAGTCCGAGTGAAGCGAGGGTGGAAATTTTCATGAAAAATAAAAGTTGAATAATTATTTAAAAGCAATCTTTCGATTGAAAAATTCAAGTGGAAAATGTTGAAAAATCTTGCTATTTTCTCGTTTTTTTGCCAGTACGTAGACAGTAGATACCCGAATATTAGGCACAGGCTACCGAATGATTATTAACGAAACAGCTCGACTGTAGTTCGATGCAACTACATAGTACCTAGCTATAGACCTACTACCTACTCAAATTAGTCGAATTCACTCGAGACGAACGACATGAACGAAAGTAAAAAAAAAAAAGTTTCAAGACGTGTCGAGCCACTACGTCCTTGTTATTATGTGTAAATTAGAAACACACACACAAACACCATTCATTAGACATTAGTCATTACAATAAATTACCTACGTGATCGGAATCGATAAATATGCAAACAAGCGCAGTGTCGCGTCGCATCATTTACTACTAAAATTTCCAACAGACTACGCCATTCGAATGGGGAAAACATAAAAACTAGGTGAACACCTAGTATAGGTACTAGGTACTTACTTGGTAAGTGTACTAAAAGTAGATATAGGTATTAAAGAGAACTGCGAAAAGCACAATGGCATCATTTGTACCGGGCCCTCTTTTTTTGAAGATCTTTGAAGATCTAGAGGAGTCCGAAATTTCCATTTTGCATTTTATTTGGAGAAAACTGGAGAAAATAATTATTATAATGCTTTTTTTTTTTACTAAACTTGCAATTTTTCAAAATTTTTTTCTAAAAAAGATTAAGCGAAAGGGGCAGAACCAAAACAATTTACAAGGGGGGGGGGGGGTTGAAAAATCAATTTTCAAAATTTTTCAGGGAAAAAGAGCCCGATAATGTTAATAGCACTGGGCTCGCAGTCGTTCTCGCCATAAGCGTGACTGGACCTTCTGAGTGGGGTGTGCCAAAACTTTGGGACCTCCAATGAAATCAACAAAAAATGTCTACCATGTCCAAAAAAATTCATAATAAAATAATAAATAATAAATAATATTGAATCAAAATCGGAATTAAAATTAATTTTTTTTCATTGAATGGATCAAATTTTCATCTTTTGATGGGCGATGAGATAATTTTGAAATTTCAAAAACTAACCAAAATTCGAGAAACGAACTTGAGCTCCAGAAATTTTAGATATTCCAACTCAAATTAAAATTTTGAGCTGAAACAAAAATAAATCGAAAGTACCTACATTATAAAAGAACCTCATATGCAAAATTTCAGATGCTGAAGTTCATTTTTCAAATTTTGGCGAATTTTTGAAATAGAAATTCAACAAGTGACTTTTCATCGAAAAATATGACTTGAGAACTTTTTCATAACGTGATAAAAAATATCCCATTAGAAGAATGTAAATTAGTACATTCAGCGTTATTGTACTCGAGTTTAAATGGTTTTTCTATAACTTGCGATGACTTTGCAAAAACTGGGAAATTGTTCAAAACTTCGCATAATTTTCCAAAAGTAGAGTGACTTTTTTTCCACAGCCTGAACGATTTTCCAAAAATTGAGGAATCTCTCCAAACTTGGACAATTTTCTTAAAAAGAAAGATTCTTTACAAATCAGAAAATTTTATGAAATTTCCATAATACCTTACTTATCATAAAAATTGCAAGGTTTCCCAAAAAAATAATAATTTCTCTAGAAATTGGGCTGTGGGTGAGTTTATTTCCGACAAAATACCCATATGAAAGAATGGGCGAATGGATTCTCATTTTTTCGGGGTATTAGCCTATTAGGTACGAGTTGAATCTCACAAATTTCTTTCAACTCTGATTTTTTTCAAATTCTAACTCCCAATTTTTTTTAAATTACCTATTCTCAACTTTAAATTTTTTCCTCGAGTATTTCCAACACCAGAATTTTTTTCAACCTAAAATTTTCTCAGATTTTTCCAGGTTTAAAAAAATGTGCTTTTCTGAAATTTTTCTCAAAATAGTTTTCAGTAGGTATTGAAAATTTTCTTGAAAAAAGGATATTGCCACCAGGACACATTAGCGAATTTTACCAAAAAAATTGTCCCTGGAGAAAAAAAAATTGAAAAATTTGGGAAAAGTAGGGTGTGCCAAGGCACACCCTACCGAAATTGTAAGTAAAGAAATTGGTACCAGTGGTATCCAATTATACGGATGTATGTAGGTACTAGGTAAATAGGTATAGGTATAGTAATACAGCGGCTAGCTGGCTAGTGTCTTGGGCTAGGAGGAGCACGACGTGACGCGACACGATTTTCCAAGACCTCAAAGAGAAAAACTTCGCTAGCCAACTCCGTAACGGGATAGGTATAGCGTTACCTACGGAAACGCCTCATTGCACCTTTTGTTCGATGTTCATTCTCAATCGTCGAATCATCGACCCGTTAATATGCATTTTTGCAGAAGTAAGCAAGTAAATAATAGGTATACCAATACCTATACCTATGTAGGTAAATAGGCAGAGGCCCCCTCTCCATCTAAATATCTAAATTACCCAAGTCCATGTCTGTACTTGGTATTCGGAGTCCGGAGTCATACGAATAAATCATACCAGCGAATCGTTTTCAACAGAGCAAGATTCCTTTCAAAAGTACCATATAGTACGACTCTGCCATCGCATCGCACCCTACTTTCCTCATCATTAATGATTAATTAACATTCTAACGTAGGTAAGTTGAACGATTACGCGAACCGTCCGACGTAATTTGGAGAATCTTCGGACTGTTCTGGAATGCAATTGCAGTTAGCTGAATAGGAGTTCAGCTACGTGATACTTATTACTTACCGATGTAAATCTGAATCATTGACTTTCAAATTGGAAACCACTTTCGCCCTCCACAAGTAATGGACTGAAAAGTTGCAAATCGCGAATTGGAAATTTTATCAAATTCAAATCGCTCACTCAAACGCCTCAATATCGAGCCAAAAAGGGACTGTCCGCATAAGAAGGTAAAAACGGCCCCCACCCAATCTTGGTGAAAAGTGGTCCTACATGTTTGCCTGGATGTAAGAAGTCTCCCAAAAAATTTTGACCCCCCCACCCCCACCCCCTCCCGAGAAAATTAAATTCGGCTTTTCTCTGGATTGGGTGGAGGAAAATTTTTGAAATTTTCACAGATGGTAGGCACTATGTATGTACACTTGTGGAAATTTTTTAAAATTTTTTGATGCATATTTTCCAATTTTTTTTGCCCTTGGAAATTTTCAAAAAATTATTTTAAAAAATTTTGAGGGGGTACGTGGCTGAATTTTTTTCTATAAATAGGTCACACCCTAGGGTATAACACATAATTTTCCCGAAATTCAAAAGTGACCGGAAGTTGGTCAAAAAAATTGAAACGTAGCGCCCGTCACCGATATTACTCCACCACGAGACCACCGTGGAATAGCCACTAGCCAGTTACCCGCTCGCGTTTCAACGTTCGTTGCGCGTATGTAACTATACTCGCAACGAACGTTGAAACGCGAGCGGGTAACTGGCTAGTGGCTATTCCACGGTGGTCTCGTGGTGGAGTAATATCGGTGACGGGCGCTACGTTTCAATTTTTTTGACCAACTTCCGGTCACTTTTGAATTTCGGGAAAATTATATGTTATACCCTAGGGTGTGACCTATTTATAGAAAAAAATTCAGCCACGTACCCCCTTACAATTTTTTAAAATAATTTTTTGAAAATTTCCAAGGGCAAAAAAAATTGGAAAATATGCATCAAAAAATTTTAAAAAATTTCCACAAGTGTACATACATAGTGCCTACCATCTGTGAAAATTTCAAAAATTTTCCTCCACCCAATCCAGAGAAAAGCCGAATTTAATTTTCTCGGGAGGGGGTGGGGGTGGGGGGTCAAAAATTTTTTGGGAGACTTCTTACATCCAGGCAAACATGAAGGACCACTTTTCACCAAGATTGGGTGGGGGCCGTTTTTACCTTCTTATGCGGACAGTCCCTTTCATCGCCCACTTGGAATAATTTTTGATGGAATTTATAGAAAATTTTGCGGCCAAGCTGTCAACCGTATTTTGATTTAGGTACACAATTGTTTTAAAATTTAAATTACTTATTCAACGAGCTAAAAGGTAGGTAAGCCAAAATTTGTTCGGTCATTGAAGAAATTTCAATTTTTGCGAAAATTGTTTGTAATAGTGCTGAAAAATACATGGTATAAAATTGAATAAATCAAAATGCAATTGGCAGCACTGATGGAATTTTTTTGAAAAATGTCTTCAAAAAATTTTCTAAAATTCGATGTTGAGGTGTCTGAGACGTTTCGAGTGAGCGATTTGAATTTGGTAAAAATGAAAAAATCTTCAAATTCGTGATCACCAACCTTTCAACTTTCTTGTATTTTTTAGAACCGGTGGACTAGACACCTTGTCTTAGTTCAAAATGGTGACGCTGATCGTCAAAAATATCCCAAATTTGAGACACAGTGGCTCTGTGTTTTTTTTGGCTGAAAGGGGGGAGGGGGGCTCAAAATTTTTCTAGAAGGTCTTCCACTCAAAGACGCCTTCTATCTTTCATAAATGTAATGTATAGATAAGTTCGAGCTATAGAATTGAGGTAAATGACGATAAACGTTACGAGCTTAAATTAGGTGTGCCGAATTAACATACGAGTAAGATAACCTGTACGGCTGTACTCGATACTTTCAGAATCCCGATTCTACGAACGAAATCTTGTCTGTTATTTTTACGTTAGTAGGACTAGCCATTGTTATTAATACTTACATGGACGTACGGCGGAAATGGAATTATTCGTAGCCGTAGCCGTAGCCGTAGCTATAAGCGGGTAGGTCTAGGTACCTATTAGGTAGGTAATTTAGATAACAACCGCGCAACTTCGTGCCCGTGTAGTACTTCATAAATAAACGTAGGTACTTGCTTAGAATTTGACTAAGTAACCAGCCAAATACATATTATACTCGTAGTTTAGACCCCCTACCATCTACAGGAAGTAATTTAGGTACCTACTAGTAATCTCACGTCAGAGAATGTGAACTTATAACGACGTCGAATCTCTGCGAAAAATTACCCTACATTTAATTAATCGCGAATAGACAAACCTTGTAGGCGAAATTCGAATGTTGGGTTTTCATCGTTTCGTTGCGATGAGTACTCGTCATATGCAGGGTGTTCCATGAATCGTCTGCCAAACATATTTTTTTGGATATAACCGGGTACCACTAAACAAAAACTTGAGATGAACATGTTGCCTAACTTGAGGATTTAAGGGGTAAATGTTACTTCATAAAAAATTACGTCAAAATTTTTTTTCAACCATGGGAATGGATAGTACTTTAAAAACTGAACAAATTTTCACTATATGACTTGTTACCTAACTTGAAAATTGAAGGGGCTACAAAAATTTTTTTTCAACATTTTTTTTTCTGATGAACTAATTAAGGGAATGTAATGGATAGTACGTTGAAAACAGAAAAAAATTTGTTCTGTACACTTTTTGCCTAACATCAAAAATGAAGGGGCCAATGGTGATTCAAAATTTTGAAAATTCGAAAATTTTTTGAAGCCCACGTATTTTGCGCGAGCCGTAGCCCCTTCATTTTCGACGTTAGGCATAAAGTGCACAGAACAAAATTTCTTCAGTTTTCAACGTACTATCCATTCCCTTGATTAGTTGATTTTTTAAAAATTGTTTTTGAAAAAAAAATTTGTAGTCCCTTCAATTTTTGAGTTAGGCAAAAAGTCATATAGTGAAAATTTGTTCAGTTTTCAAAATACTATCCATTCCCATGGTCAAAAAAACTTTTTGACGTGATTTTTTTAGAAGCAGCATTTGCCCCTTAAATTGTTAAGATAGGCAACATGTTCATCTCAAGTTTTTTTTTAGTGGTACCCGGTTAAATAAAAAAAAATATGTGGCAGACGATTCATGGAACACCCTGTAGATAGATCTAGATAGGTACTCTTATCTACGACTTGACTCGACGCCGCGTAAATGAAGCTGCCGATACGATGTGTCGAAAACGGCACGAAACTCGACACGAAGCAAAATTTGTGAGAATAACGTTGCGCTGTTCTTTTCTTCTAGCACTCGAATCGTCGAATGTCGAATCGACTGATAACATTCGAGCGAGGAATACGATCTTTGTTTTAATTGCTGTTTGCGCTTTAATTGATGCATAAAATTTTACGACCCGACGCAAAGAAGGAGGCAACCCGAACCAGGAGAGCAGAGAGCAGAGTGGCGATGGCGCAGCGTTCGCGATTGCGTTTCTACGACTAGTCGAGTCGTACCTCCGGCTCCTGCGCTTCCACCGAGATCGGCATCGAGCAAACGAACGGTTTTTCCGTTTTTCTCTCGAGTAGGAATAACTCGCGTCTTTTCTCATGACAGACTAGGTAGGTATTATATTATACCTAGCAACGAATCAGCACCTTGCTATCTAATCAGTAATCAGCTAAATTAGGTAGCGTTAGCAGATACTTACAGGTACGCCACTCTGTAGCAATCGTTCAACTTTGGCTGGAATATTATGATCGACGGAGCCGACCGACGACGTAGACAACGAAGATCTGCAATGCGGCGTCGTAAGATGGCATCCGGACGCTCGTCCGCTATCTACACTCGCCGTAGAATGCCGCGAACCGGAACCGGATCCAGACGAACCAGGGCTATCACGGCCAGGGCTCTGCAATACATAAGAAGGCGTAAGTTAATTCTGCGCGCTACACGCTACGCTACGCTAGCTTAGCTCGTCATCGTCTTCGTCATCGTCATCGTGAAACCGTAAAAAGTAAAATCGTAAGGCTGACGTTTTCCCGAGAAGCAAAACGGTAAACGTTCGCACGTTGGTTTACCTGCGTCATATCGATTCCTTGATCTTCCTGTAGCGATAATTGATGATGGTAGTAAACGGCATTTTTGGCAGCGTGAATTTGAGTATACTACGCAGAGCGGAAAGGAGAAAAAAAAATTATAAATCAGCATCCAACAAATGAAGTAGGGCTACTCCATACTAAAACAGACCAAAAGTGAAGTCGGGTCTTCCGATTTCGTTCAAATTTTGTTTACAAGTTCCCCTCGGTGGTCCAATCACAAAACCACGATCATTTTTTTCTTAACCCTCATGGAGGCGGGGAGGTGGGCCTCGAAATTTTTATGCAATTGCGATTTTTACCCAAATTACCCAACTTTGAAGGCTCATATCTCGAGATAGGTTGTACTAGGGGGAAAACTGTTTATGGTTTCTGAAAGAGAATTGATAGGAGATTCAAAACTGGTAATCACATTTTGAAAAGCTCAAAGTTGAACTTTGGCGGTGAAAGCTCAACTTTCATGATAAAAACAAAAGATGAAAGCTACCAATTAAAAACCTGAAAAAATTACAGTGAAGAGCCCTTTTCACCCTTTTTTTAACCAACAAACTTTCAGGATGGGATCTGTAGACCCCTAGGAGGTAGAGGGGTCCACAATTTTAACCAAAACTCAAAAAAAATCGAAAAAGTGAAGTAACACATTGATTACTACTAATTCAAAGGCGCTGATTTCGAATTTGCACTCAGTTTTTCCATTTGACCCCCCCCCCCCTCTCCCCCTGTATCCCCATATTAGTCCCCTTGATAGGGATAAAATTCAAAAAAATGGAAAAATAACGAATGACCTGTCGTTTGTTAGGTTTTTGAGGGCACTGAGTTCGAAAATTTTCTTATTTATTGGATTTAACCCTTTAATGACCATTAGCCGATCCGACCCCCTTTCCGTGCTCCAACTGACTCCTTGCACCAGTCATCGGTGATCAATATTTCAAAAAATTACAGGGAGTGGATCGAATCAAAAAGTAAGTCTATATTCGAATTCTACGTCCTCAAATTAGTTGAAATCTATATCCCACACGATGTTTTCGTCCCCAAAATTGGGAGGGGGTAGAGGGCCATTAAAGGGTTAAATCCAAAAAATAAGAAAATTTTCGAACTCAGTCCCCTCAAAAACCTAACAAACGACAGGTCACACGTTATTTTTCATTTTTTTGAATTTTGACCCCATCAAGGGGGCTAATATGGGGATTCAGGGGGGGTCAAATGAAAAAACTGAGTGAATATTCAAAATCAGCGCCTTTGAATTAGTAGTAATCGATGTGTTACTTCACTTTTTCGATTTTTTGAATTTTGGTCAAAATTGGGGACCCCTCTACCCCCTAGGGGCCTACAAAACCCATCTTAAAAATTTGTTGGTTAAAAAAAGGGTAAAAAGGGCTCTTTACTGTATTTTTTCACATTTTTAATTGGTAGCTTTCATCTTTTGTTTTTATCATGAAAGTTGAGCTTTCACCCGCCAAAGTTCAACTTTGAGCTTTTCAAAATGTGATTACCGGTTTTAAATCTCCTATCAATTCTCTTTCAGAAACCGTAAACAGTTTTCCCCCTAGTACAACCTATCTCGAGATATGAGCCTTCAAAGTTGGGTAATTTGGGTAAAAATCGCAATTGCATAAAAATGTCGAGGCCCACCTCCCCGCCTCCATGAGGGTTAAGAAAAAAATGATCGTGGTTTTGTGATTGGACCACCGAGGGGAACTTGTAAACAAAATTTGAGCGAAATCGGAAGACCCGACTTCACTTTTGGTCTGTTTTAGTATATGGAATAGCCCAGTAGACCGTATGCGCAGCTCTATTTTGAAGAGCCGCGCCTACCGCGGTGCGACCAGAGAAATTCAAAATTTGTAATCTTACCTGTCCAGCAGGAACACCGTTTCCAGGAAACGTAAACGCCGGATAATTGAATTGACTATTAGGAGATCTTCCCGGCATGCCATAGCATTCGCTACCATCCAAACCATCTGTAATTGCAACGTAAAAAACCAAATTGAGTATCGTAGGTAGACCGTATAAATAAGACTACATTATTCGACGATAATATGTATAAGTAGGTAATCAAGTATGGGCAGCCACGTCGCGTCGAGTCGTGGCCAGAGGCGTCGTCAAGGGGGGCCCAGGGGCAGCCCCTCCCCCGAAAAATTCTGGCCTCCGCTTGGCTTCCCTAAAATTTATGTCGTATTTATAAATTTACATTACACTTTCATCAGATAGGGATCTTTAAAGCATTAAAACATAAAAAAATGTCTTTTTAGGGCATTGAAAATCCAATTTTTTCAAAGCAATTACAAATTCTATGATCTACATATCCGAGACGAAAGTGCGGAAGAAGGCTTCCTTTTTGCCCCCCCCCCTCACCACCCACTTTTAGCAGGTGAAAAAAATCAGCCTCCCATTTCCACTTTGAAATAGCAAAAAAAGTTGCCCAACACACAGGGCCCTTTTTGTGCCCCACCCCCCAAATTTTCGATTCTGACGACACCACTGGTCGTGGCTCATCGGTCTTCCAACTAATTCACTATTGTTTATTCTCCATTCAACAAGGTATAAGTATATGTACGATAAGTGATAGGTAGGTACTGTAGGTAAGTATTTTATTAATAGTTGCTCGTGATAGGGTGACCACAACATTTCAGAGATGATTTTCCCAGACTTCTCCAGGTTTTCCAGACCAATTTTTTGAAGTTTTGCAGACCTTTTAAATATGATATTCATAAACCATGGAGGGAGTAATTTTTCGCGAAATGTAGATACTTACATCCCGAAATTGTGCAGAAGAATGAAATGAAATGCATAGGGTCTTACGATTTTTTTTTTCAAAATCACGACTTTTCACGAGATTTTAGATTCTCTTCTTCAAGGCAAAAACATTCATATTCAATTCTGAAAATATTTCGACCCAACCAACTCCCCCTAGGCATAAAAATTTGAAAACTTGCATTTATTACAGAAAAAATATCGAATAAAAAGGAAAACAAAGGTATTTCAAAGCAAAATTCTAAAGTTTTGAAAAATGAAACAAATTATGCCAGGATGTCAACCAAATCAAGCAAGTGAAAATTTGGATTTTTCCGGACTGAACATTCAAAAATGCCTTTACATTTTACCCCCCCCCCCCCCCAAAAAAAACCACATGCCTCAAAATTATAAATCCACGCAATTCCCTGTAATCTTTTCGGTTTGTATCAATAAATAAAAAAATCAACGAGGAGTTGAGATATAAAAAATCTTTTTGTTGAGACGTATACTTAAACGTGTTGAGCCCGAGCGAAGCTATTGCGGAAATTTTTGCGAAAAAAGATCTTCGAACGGTGAAAATTTGCCACTATTCCTTAATTCAGGTTTTCCAAAACATGACCAATAGGTAATTTCGAATTCTGTTCCATTTCCTCTCCCTCTTTTTTCAACATCGTGGTCAAGGACATGGCATTTCTTTCTCATCACAACTCATTAAAAAGTAAGTTTCCAAAAAACTTAAATTTTAAATGAATTCTGCAGAATAAAAGAGTGTAAATTACCCCGAGCTTAGCGAGGGTAATTTTTTTTTAAATAATCCATGATTTAATAGATAAAAACATACGAGTGTAACGAGGGCGAAATTTTTTGAGAATTTTATAATCAAGTAAGTAAAGAAACACTTCTTTAGATGATTTATATTTGTTTTTTTTGGATTTTTAAAAAATTGTTGAGAACATTCCAAAATTCTCTGACTTTTCCAGACTATGGCCGATGACCTCTCCCCTCAGGTCCTCCTAGTTAAGCATTCAAAAATCACGAAACAATTTTTTTAAAAAGAAAAAAATCCAACGAAAAGGTCGAATAGCTGGATAAGAGCTTTTATTGGGCAGGAGCACAGTATTGCAAATGAAAAATTTCCAATACGTGGTCCAATGGAAACTTTGAAAGACCAGGTTAGCTATCCTTCTGCGGCAACACATATAATTTCATCTTAAAAACAAAATAAAACCGCTACGTGGATCAACAGGGTACGTAGGTGGGGTATAGAATACAAACGTATATTTAGGTATGTATGTTTGAATTTGTAATTACAACCCACACCTACGCGTTACATAACGTATTCACGATTACGAATAGCAGCGACTATATTAACGGTCCTCAAAACGCCCGTAAAATATAAAAGCACCTAAAATGAACGCCCGCACTTGTACCCGGGCCTGGCCAGACCAAAATTCTCCGCAAGTCGAGTCGTACGAATACACTCTACGAACACAACCCGATATCACAAACTCGAAGGCGGACGAACGTAATTCGCAGAACTTTAAGTCATAGAGTTTTCGAATATTACGTTCAAAATGTTGTATTTAGGGAGAGGGGAGGGGACACTATGTCCAAATTGTCTTTTTTCAACTACTATACCCAGATTGAAGTTTTTTAGGTCATTAATGCTCAAATTGGAAATTGGATATTGTTTTGTTTTTGTTGTTTTTTTTTTAAAGAAATAATTATGTCTTGATTGATTTTTATTTTGTACCCTATCCAAATCGAGTTTTTTCTTTGGACATTATGTCCAAATTTGGTAGGTTTGGATGCTACATATTTCCATTTTTTTTTTTTTTGAATTGGAACACTTCTGTTCAAATTGAGTTTCATTTTTTACACTACATCAAAAGTAAGACGTTTTGGGACATAATGTCCAAATTTTGAGGATTTTGGATACAATTTCCAATTATAACATTAGGTGACCCACGAGCAAATTGTCAAACTGAATTTTTCGAGATACCGATGTCTAAATTGGATTTTTTGGGGCATCACAGGTTCAAATTGAGGTATTTTGTGTTACATCGTGTGTACAAAAACCAATGCCAACACTAACCGTAACAAGAGCCGCAGGACGAGACAAAAATGAAGCGCACACGATATCAGCACACTAGTAAGTAGTTGTTTAGGCATCATTAATAGGTAGGTATCTAGGTAACTAGGTACGTAAACGTATTTGGTGTACATGGCGTCTTCACGACGACGCATTTATCGGTATTATAAAAAATAATAGATACCTACAAAGACCAAGACGATGTACGATGCCCATGTGCGTTCACCGTTCGAGTTCGACACCGCGTGCATGGCGTTCAACTTGAAAAACGTAAAGTCAAGAGAAGATAAGACGGGGCAAGGCAAAACAAAACAAAAGTAGGAGTAGGAAGGTAACAAGGTAACAAGGTAGGCGGTAGGTGGTAAGTGAGTTAGTGCCAGCTAGTAACTCGTACTCCACTTACGAGAAGATATGGTAACCTTACGGCAGGCAAGAGAGAAGAGTAGAGAAAAGAAAAGAAAACCGAGAGGCAAAAAGAATAGAAACAGAAAAATACGCAACCTTGGGTGTCGGCCTGGAAGCTGGAAGCTGGAAACTGGAGGAGGTATCGGAATAGGAACGACCATATTGAAGGTCAGACAAGGCTACAAACCGGTTTCGTTGTATTTCCATTCGGTTCAACACCGAATACCACATCGATATCGATACAACACACAACAATAGGTACCTGGATTACCTGATGGTCTGATGGCAGAATAAAATGGCTAATTCTAGGCACCACTTAATACCCGGGGTGTCTAACAAAATTTGTTGAGCAATAATGCTGACCTATAATGACTTTATGCATAATTTTTCTGAGCCCCCCCCCCCCAAAAAAAAAAAAATCTACGCGCCTGTGTGCCTGGAGCAAATGTATGCCATTACTCCCCCCACCACCACCACCACCACCACCACCAAAAAAAGTTTTAATTACAATAAATTCATTACGAAAATTTACAATAAAGTACACTGATACCGTGATAACATAATGCCAGTCCCAAAACGAAAAATAAACTGAATGATTTTTTTTTCATTTTTTTAAATTCATCAAGGGTAGGTAAATGGGATTTTTTTTAGAATTTTTGAAAAAAAAAGGACGACCTTTTGAGTAAATTAGTCAAAAATCTCGACTTATCCTGACCGTTAGACACCCTGTTACCACTCAAACCTAAAATTATCACCAACACAAACGTATTACGTTCGCGTACCTACCTCATCTACGTGCGTAACTAGGTCTCATGTAGACACGTAAGTGTCGTATAAGTAGAGTACAGGATGACTTAAAATTTCCGCAAAGCGAAAATTGCTTCGTAAAAAAATAATAAGGTCCAACGAATATTGAAAACCCATTGCTGAAGCTCCATTCCCTTTAAGAGATATGAACTCATCCCTCATTGATTACGAATCTTTAAAAAATTTTGGACTTTTTTCAATTTTTGTCCTCTTCAAAAAAAAAATCTCAAAATCCAAAATTTTGAAAATTTTAAAAATTGAGATATTTAAAAACTAAACGATTCCATATGATCGAGTTTTGGATAAGGATAAAAAATCATCGCTTGCAAATTTTGCCTAGTTAAAAATTTGAAGGGGCAAAAATTTACAAAAAATCAAGTTTTCGTAAAATTGGCAACACTGTCTCCCCCACTCAACCCTTTTCAGATATTATGAGTACAGCGTTGACGTTGTCTCTTGCCAACCTACACGTAGGCAACCCTTCGTTCAGATCAACGCGAGGCAATGTGGAGCGATTTCTCTCTGAATTACGAAAAAAACGTTGCCCTCCGGAACTTTTGGGTCACCCTGTATATAAATAAGTACTTCGTAAAAAATTGCAAACTATTGAAGTAGGTACTAGGTGCCAAATTCGAAGTTCCTTTACCCAGCACAGCAGCACATCAGCACTTCCGGAGCAACCATAGACATAAGCCATCGTGACTAATGACGCGCGAATGACGAAATGAGTGAGTGACACGACGAGATACGATATAACTGGACGTGGATACGAAAAAGACCGATGCCGATGCAACGATTGACTAATTCTAACGGTCAATCCGAATCGAATATCGATCATGTATTAATCGATTTGTAGTCGCCTGTCACCTTTTCTTTTCTCACAGATGCTCAGTACCCGAAATCCCAATAGCTATTTGGTAATCTAGTATCCAGCTACCCATTGAGTACATATCTTATCTACTAACGTAAGTAGACAAGTACTACTTGACTTAGTACCTTTACCTATCGATGTAGGTAATGAACCATACTTATTGAATATAGCAATTTTGTGTACAGTACGAGTAGTTGAATTAGGAGCAGTAAAAGGAAATATATATGTACTCGTATATTGTATATATAGGTAGCTAATTAGCTACCCTAGCGCAGCGCCTACGTAGACGTACCTACTACCTACTACCTAGTACCTAACCTACCACCAAGTAGGAAATACCTGCTACGCTACGTAGGTATTAAGGTAACAGCAAATAACGTGTGCGGTTACAATTATGACCAGTTCGATGCGAAGAAGGCGTCATTCGAAGGTTTTCTTCCGATCACACTTCACATATCTCATTCGAAAAATATTTCAGCCAATAGGTAAAATTTTTCTCCGAATAAACGGTAGTGTACGTGTAGTCGTGTACCTCTACCTATAATAGCTACCTACCTACACTCAAGTATAGATACGCCACGTACATCCAACAGTGAGTAAATATCCGTACACGCGGATTAACACATATGTAATGTACCTAATATACCTACAGACCACACTAAGAATAACTCGCACAAAAATTGAGCAGTTGAACGCGAACGGGAAATACTAAATTGAATCATCGCACTTGACTTGTATACGTATACGTTTACGTCCACGTAAACGAATATCAAGTGGTGAGTGGGTGGTTATAGGTATCAGCAGGCATGAAACGCAGATTTTGGAGGGAAATAGTGACCTAAGTGACTTTTTATGAGGCAAAAAGTGACCTATTTTTCGAAAAAAAGTGACCAATTTATCAATTTTTTTCATAAATAAATACACCCCTCTCCCCCCCCAAAAAAAAAAAATTCATAACTCGAATTGTATTTCTCTCTGCAATAATGCTGAAAATACCTGTTTTCTGAATTTTTTTTATTAAGGGTAAGGGTGCCATATTTCGACCACTTCTTTTCAAACTTCCACCAATCAAAGACTTATTGAGGTAGAAACGTCAGAAATAGCTTAAAAAATACATTGATCCTTCATCCACCACCCCTAAAATTTTGAGCCGATACGATCATTTTTTGTGTTTTTTGTGATTTTTTTTGTGAGGGAATTTAAAAATTGATTTTGAAATTTTGGGTTCCTAATTTCTACCACCGGCTGATTTTGCCCGCAATGAGCGGAATCTACCCGAAAAGAATTTTTTCATATTCTTCTTTCACAGATGAACAAAATGAGACCAAAACGACAACCCTAAAGCTAAAACTTGAGGAGAAAATTGGAAAAAACAAAGTCGCATTCGAAACAACAGATTACATAAGGTAATATAGGTGGTCGAGATTAGGGCATCCCAAATAATTTGAACTTTCGTGAAAATTTTTGGTACGTACCTTCAATTGTTTTCAAAAAACGATGATTTTATTGAAATCTGACACCCATGCACCATCACAATTCACAATTATGTTGAATGTAGAATTTATTATAAATATTATTCGCAATATCAGATCAAAGAATACGTATGAAAATTTTTTCACCTATGCGATTTCGTGTTTTTCAATTTTCTTCGCTAGTTTTGCCTGTATGGTTGTCATTTTGGTCTCAAATTGTTCATCTGTGAAAAAGGAGCATGAAATTTTTTTTCCCGGTAGATTGCGTCTTAATAGCGGCCGAAATTGGCCGGTGGTCGAAATTAGGAAGCGGTCGAGATTAGGGCATTTTACCCTTAATAAACCTTTACTTGAAGCTACGAGTTTAAGAATATGCTTCAAATAAGTGAAAAAAAGAATAGACTTTTTTTTATAATAATACATTTATTATTATAACTTCCGTCTAAAATAAGTTTTTACTGAAAAAAATCGTAATATTCTGCATCTAAAAATTACGAGTTCTAAAAAATAAGCTAGTTTTTTTTTCAATTTTATGCAAGAGCGGAAGGCCGTTAGAATGAAATAAGTAACTTCAGAGTGAAAAAAGGGAGATGGGACCAAAAGTGACCTTTGGGCGAAAAATGGGACTTTAGTGACCAACCCTGAAAATAGGGGACAAGTCACTAAAAAAAGGTGACTCTGTTTCATGTCTGTATTAAGTATGATCAGAGGAATATTCGAAGGGAGTAGGTAGGTGAAGTTTTTTGTTCACCTCAATCTAAAAATAAAGTCGGGTTTTCCAAGTTCGCTCAATTTCTTTCACAAGTTCCCCTCGATTGACTGTACTATATATCTACTGAATGAAATAGCTATACCATTATTTCCATCCTTCCAGAGGATGGACGGGGGCCGGGGTTCGGCCTCGTAATTTTCATGTAAACGCGATTTTTTTGCCAAACAATACAACTTTACTCTCGAGATCGGTTGTATTTGAAGTAAAACAGAGAATCAAGTAGGTAATAGAAGATTAAAATCGACGATTAAGTTTAAAAAAGCTTAAAGTAGAACCTGCATGTGATGAATGCTCCCAACTTTTTATAATTAGTACAAAGTTCAAAGCTACTCTTTTAATTTGAATCAGTCAAATTAACTGATTAAAAAGGCAGAATTGAATCACTGAAGAAATCAGTGAAAAATTTATTGATTCAATTAGTGAATTTTCACTGATTGGCAGTAAAATTTCACAGATCAGCAGTGGAATCAGTGGAATTTCACTGCCAATCCAGTGACTCAATTTTGTCGATTTTAATCAGTCAATCTTCAGTTTTTGACCGATTCAAATCAAGAGAATACAATTCAAACATCCGTAAAAATTACAATGGAAAGTCCCTTCCTTTCACCATCTTTTTCAACCAAAAATTTCCAACACTGGATCTCAACACCCAAAGGCGACGAGGGGGAGGGGGTATAACGATTCTTAACTTCCATAAAAATTCCAAAAAAATAAAATAAAACGTAAAGTAGCACATCGATTCTTACTAATTTGAGGGTGTCGAGTTTTAATATCAACTTACTTTTCGATTGGATTCTCATTTCCTGCACTCCAACCTCATCCCCCCACCCCAACAATATTCATTTTTTTTTACTTTCCAAGTTTTTAGCGAAAAGAAACTTGCTGGTTACTCGCAAAAATTCAGGACTCGAAAGCGGAGGAGTAAAAAATATGAATTTTTGCAACGATGGAGGGGCAGTGACTTGAAGTATTCGCGCGTCTCGCGGAAGACATAGGTAATACCTATACGTACGCCGCGCCGCGCCGCAGAATTCCCAAGGTACCGTGTCGCGTCGCATTTTAGTTTTAGCATCTTTCTAAATATGGAACGTGAAAGTAATAGCAGTTTTAAAAGCGCATTTTTCGCTCGCGCTAGCTAATCCGTACGAATGTCATACTACAAGTTTTGAACACTATTTCAAGCTCACCTTTATTGCACACCTACGTAGGTCTAGGTACTTCGTAGAAATCGTAAATTACCCCTACGCGACAAATCGCGTAGGCAGGCATATGTACTTATAGAGTACAGAAATATCGAGATACACTAACCCTGCCCTACACATACCTTGGCTGTCGAATAAACACCAGCTTCAACGTCGCGTCGAATTTTATAAAATTACATTTCATTTTAAATAAAATTCTACTCAGAGTAAGATTTTTCTCCAAATTACAATTTAATGCGCAGTCCGCAGTTAGGGATTCATCCCCTACCTCCACAATTATTCAATAATCCCGCTCAAACGGCGTTACCTAAAACTCATACCAAAAGTTTCATGAATTTTCAAAGAGTGCAATACATTTTTCATGGACTCTTTTTTCACATTTATTCTGTTATAAGGGTATTAATACCACAAATTTACATAATACTACTATTTTCATGGGAAAAACATACAGTTTAGTACGATTTTATACCTATTATCACGTTTTTAAATGATGGTATTTTTTCCCACAATCCCCTTCCTTTAGGACTCTTTATCTCCTCTGCTCATCGTTGTACAAAAAAAAAATTCCTACAAAAAATGTAGGACATTGACTGTAGAACAAAAAAGTATTGAACTATTTTTACAGCAAAATCAAATCCAAAGGAGATAGAAGCAAAAATCCTTTTTTAGGGGGCATAAAAAATTAGCAAGGGGTCTGAGGGGTGGTAACTCTTAGGGGTTACTGAGAGAACCTTTCTCGACAGTTTTCGGCAACTTCGTCCCCCCCTCCCTTCCAGGACCCGCCAAAGTTGACGATGTGCAGTCAACTAGTTTTATCTTGTTTATGGGGTGTTTACAAAGCAATATTTTTCTGGTTCATGTTAATATTTTTGAGATGTCAATTAGTGCAAAATGATCAGAAAAGTAAGGGCTATTCAGCCATGTACTTGGTTTTTCGATTTGAGAAATGATAATTCAATCATAACTCTCGAAAGATGCCCATATTTTCGCAAGATTTTAAATGGTTTTTGGAATAAAACTATATACTTTCTCAGTCGGCGTCAGTGTCCGTTTATGGTTTAAATTATAGATTTTAGTGTCCTGAAACCGAATCCGGTGTTATTTTTTGCACGAAGTTGCACGATTTGTCTACACGGGCAATTTTCTGACAGAAATAAGTAAAAAAATCCACGTTTTTTGCGAGGGGTTCAAATTAAAAATTCGGTATGGTACGCTATCGTGTTGTATAATATATCACCATTTATACGTTTTCGAGGTAGATTACGAATTTCGTAGTCAAAAAAATTTTTGAGTAGGAGGGGGGCAGGAGGGAGGGGTAAAAAAAATGAAATTACACCATACTATCGTGTAATATGTCAAAATATATGTTTTCGAGGTCGTAGATTATGAATTTCGTACTCAAAAAATTGTAGAAGGAAGGCAGTAGGTGGGGTTTAAATTTAAATTTCGCTATATCCTCACTCGTACAATTTTTTGAGTACAAAATTTGTAGGTAATCTACAACCTGTTGAATGCATATAATTTGACATATTATATGTGCATTATCATTGTAAAATTTCAATTTCGATCCCTCCCTCACTCCAAAAATTTTTTGAGCACGAAATTCGTAATCTACAACCTCGAAAACATATATTTTGACAAGTTACACGATATTATTGTGAAATTTCAATTTTTACCCCTCCCTCGTGCCTCTCCTCTCACTCCAAAATTTTTTTGAGTGCAAAATTCGTAATCTACGACCTCGAAAACGAATATTTAGACATATTACACGATATTATTATGAAATTTCAATTTAGACCCCTCTCTCCTGCCCCACCCCTCACTCGAAATTTTTTTCTCTTCAAAATTTGAAATCTACGACCCCAAAAACATGAGGTAAACATTTTTGAAGTGAAAACTTCTATGGTGGGGGTCTATTTTTTTCGACGCGTTACGCTTATACACGGTTGCCAACCACCAATTATTCAGGAATATCATTTATCTAGGGAAATTTCCCACATTATATTACAAAAATATCATTTATCCAGGGAAATTTCTCACATTATATTACAAAAATATCATTTATCCAGAAGTGAAAAAGGAAAATGTTGGCAGCACTGCTTTACCTTTTAAAAGTCATTAAAAAAATGTCACTCATTAAGTGTGACAAAAAGTCGAAATGTAATCTAAAAGAAAATTATTAAAAGTCAAAAAGAAAATTGTTGACAGCACTGCTTTACCTTTTAAAAGTCATTAAAAAAATGTCACTCGTTAAGTGTGACAAAAAGTCAAAATGTAATCTAAAAGAAAATTATTAAAAGTCAAAAAGAAAATTGTTGACAGCACTGCTTTACCTTTTAAAAGTCATTAAAAAAATGTCACTCGTTAAGTGTGACAAAAAGTCACAGCACTGCTTTACCTTTTATAAGTCATTAAAAAAATGTCACTCGTTAAGTGTGACAAAAAGTCAAAATGTAATCTAAAAGAAAATTATTAAAAGTAGAAAAGAAAATTGTTGACAGCACTGCTTCACCTTTTAAAAGTCATTAAAAAAATGTCACTCGTTAAGTGTGACAAAAAGTCAAAATGTAATCTAAAAGAAAATTATTAAAAGTCAAAAAGAAAATTGTTGACAGCACTGCTTTACCTTTTAAAAGTCATTTAAAAAATGTCACTCGTTAAGTGTGACAAAAAGTCACAGCACTGCTTTACCTTTTATAAGTCATTAAAAAAATGTCACTCGTTAAGTGTGACAAAAAGTCAAAATGTAATCTAAAAGAAAATTATTAAAAGTAGAAAAGAAAATTGTTGACAGCACTGCTTCACCTTTTAAAAGTCATTAAAAAAATGTCACTCGTTAAGTGTGACAAAAAGTCAAAATGTAATCTAAAAGAAAATTATTAAAAGTCAAAAAGAAAATTGTTGACAGCACTGCTTTACCTTTTAAAAGTCATTTAAAAAATGTCACTCGTTAAGTGTGACAAAAAGTCAAAATGTAATCTAAAAGAAAATTATTAAAAGTAGAAAAGAAAATTGTTGACAGCACTGCTTCACCTTTTAAAAGTCATTAAAAAAATGTCACTCGTTAAGTGTGACAAAAAGTCAAAATGTAATCTAAAAGAAAATTATTAAAAGTCAAAAAGAAAATTGTTGACAGCACTGCTTTACCTTTTAAAAGTCATTTAAAAAATGTCACTCGTTAAGTGTGACAAAAAGTCACAGCACTGCTTTACCTTTTATAAGTCATTAAAAAAATGTCACTCGTTAAGTGTGACAAAAAGTCAAAATGTAATCTAAAAGAAAATTATTAAAAGTAGAAAAGAAAATTGTTGACAGCACTGCTTCACCTTTTAAAAGTCATTAAAAAAATGTCACTCGTTAAGTGTGACAAAAAGTCAAAATGTAAACTAAAATAAAATTATTAAAAGTCAAAAAGAAAATTGTTGACAGCACTGCTTTACCTTTTAAAAGTCATTTAAAAAATGTCACTCGTTAAGTGTGACAAAAAGTCACAGCACTGCTTTACCTTTTAAAAGTCATTTAAAAAATGTCACTCGTTAAGTGTGACACAAAGTCAAAATGTAATCTAAAAGAAAATTATTAAAAGTCAAAAAGAAAATTGTTGACAGCACTGCTTTACCTTTTAAAAGTCATTAAAAAAATGTCACTCGTTAAGTGTGACAAAAAGTCACAGCACTTCTTTACCTTTTAAAAGTCATTAAAAAAATGTCACTCGTTAAGTGTGACAAAAAGTCAAAATGTAATCTAAAAGAAAATTATTAAAAGTCAAAAAGAAAATTGTTGACAGCACTGCTTTACCTTTTAAAAGTCATTAAAAAAATGTCACTCGTTAAGTGTGACAAAAAGTCAAAATGTAATCTAAAAGAAAATTATTAAAAGTAGAAAAGAAAATTGTTGACAGCACTGCTTTACCTTTTAAAAGTCATTAAAAAAATGTCACTCGTTAAGTGTGACAAAAAGTCAAAATGTAATCTAAAAGAAAATTATTAAAAGTAGAAAAGAAAATTGTTGACAGCACTGCTTTACCTTTTAAAAGTCATTAAAAAATGTCACTCGTTAAGTGTGACAAAAAGTCAAAATGTAATCTAAAAGAAAATTATTAAAAGTCAAAAGAAAATTGTTGACAGCACTGCTTTACCTTTTAAAAGTCATTAAAAAAAATGTCACTCGTTAAGTGTGACAAAAAGTCACAGCACTTCTTTATCTTTTAAAAGTCATTAAAAAAATGTCACTCGTTAAGTGTGACAAAAAGTCAAAATGTAATCTAAAAGAAAATTATTAAAAGTCAAAAAGAAAATTGTTGACAGCACTGCTTTACCTTTTAAAAGTCATTAAAAAAATGTCACTCGTTAAGTGTGACAAAAAGTCAAAATGTAATCTAAAAGAAAATTATTAAAAGTCAAAAAGAAAATTGTTTACAGCACTGCTTTACCTTTTAAAAGTCATTAAAAAAATGTCACTCGTTAAGTGTGACAAAAAGTCAAAATGTAATCTAAAAGAAAATTATTAAAAGTAGAAAAGAAAATTGTTGACAGCACTGCTTTACCTTTTAAAAGTCATTAAAAAAATGTCACTTGTTAAGTGTGACAAAAAGTCAAAATGTAATCTAAAAGAAAATTATTAAAAGTAGAAAAGAAAATTGTTGACAGCACTGCTTTACCTTTTAAAAGTCATTAAAAAAATGTCACTCGTTAAGTGTGACAAAAAGTCAAAATGTAATCTAAAAGAAAATTATTAAAAGTAGAAAAGAAAATTGTTGACAGCACTGCTTTACCTTTTAAAAGTCATTAAAAAAATGTCACTCGTTAAGTGTGACAAATAGTCAAAATGTAATCTAAAAGAAAATTATTAAAACTCAAAAAGAAATTTGTTGACAGCACTGCTTTACCTTTTGTGTGTCATTTGGAATTTTTAATTGACGTGCAAATTTTAATTTTCGTTCAATATCTTGTTTTTGAGTGGAAAATATATTTCAGTCGTTTATAGCACATTTTTTTCGCGTTTTTCTCACTTATATGTCCTAGATTACTAATCCTGAAATTTTCATTTGTTATAAATGACAATTATATGTTCTAGATTACTATTCCTGAAATTTTGTTAACACCATATCCTGTTACTTATTTATTGTACAAACAACTAGACACGTCTTTCCGTTCTCACTTTTTCAATTATTCATTCTCCATTCCTTTGTTTTAAAAACCTTAATATATTGTTCTCTTATTCTAAAATTCTTCATTCGTTTGCACCATATTGCATATGTTTTGTTACCTATCTATTACATAAAAACTTTCACTAAGTTTCTCATAATCTATACAGGTAATGCGATTTGTTTAACTTTTATCATTTGTTCCAAATGACATCAATTTTTTTTCTCATTTTTAAAAATATTCACCTCTTTTTCAAAACATTCCAATATATATCTTTAACGTTTTTGCATTACAATTCAGAAAAACGGTGTTGCCAATGATAATTCAAAATCCAGACACTATATTTTTGAATGAAATGTAACTTTTTATTAAAATGGCAATCGAACTTGATTTTTTTTTAATTTTTCTTTTTTTCTACATTTTCAAATACTTTTCCAACTTTTTTCTTATTTTTAATTTTTTTTTCAAAACATACTTACCCTTATTTCTTTTGAATAAAATACATCCTATAGTCATTTTTACATTATTACAATGGAGAAAAACTGTGTTGTAAATATTAATTCAAAAACTATGCCCCACCTTTTTTTTAAATGAAATGTATCTCAAACGTTTTTCAATTACGGGTATGTTACAATTTAAGACAATTCAAAGAGACAGTGTTGCCAATATAGCAAATTTAAACCATTTTTTAAAAATCAAATTTCATTACTTTTTATTAAAATGCCAATATGCTCTTTTAAAAAATCATAGCTTCAACATTTTTACATTATATGTGAGACAATCTGTAGAAACCAGAGTATTTCAATACCAAAATCGTAAAAATTAAAAAAAAAATTACACGATAACCTGGTTTCTACAGATCGTCTCACATGTTCTTATTTAAGCAAACAGTGTGGCCCAAAAATACAAATTTAAACACCAAATTCATACATTTTTTAAAATCATATTTGACAACACTGAAAAAAAATTACAAACCGTTACAAGTTTCAAAATTTAATTCCCAGGCCTAAGACATATGTCAAAATTTAAAAAAAAAATCAAAGATCTAATTCCGAAACAAGTTTATCAAGCCTTCTGACGTTTTGCCAAAAAAAAAAAATCAGGTGATAAGTACATAAAATTGTTTCATCGGTTTCTTCTTTCCTAAAATTCGGAAATGATCAAAAAATTACGTCGATACAGAAAAGTCTATTTTCTTGGTAATTTTGAAAGCTGAAAATGACTGTCACTACTTTCCACTTTCTTAAGATAATTTTTCTCGCTCTCTCATTCTGAATCAGTGAAAAGTCACCGATGAATAGTCAGAATTCCAGCACGGGGAAAATCATCAAAATTCTTCGATTTTCAATGGACTTTGCTAATTCTTCAAAAAATTTCACAAATTTTTCAAGAATTTCACAAATTTTTCAAAAAATTTCACTGATTTTTAGATTTTACTGATTTTAAAAAGTAGGTAAATTTTCACTGATTTTCCAGAATTTTTTTGAACGTTCTTTCGGGGGTTTTAAGCAAAACGAACGTTTTTGGGGGTCTCCTGGCCCACTGTGTGTCGTGATGGTTGATGTTAACACCCTTTCCAGACTCCCAGACCTTTCACTTGCGTACTGACCTGTGTGAATGTGCTTAGAGCACACCAGGTATCCAGTACCCAGCCAACCCACCGAAATGTTCACTGTTTCAACCCCTTGCCCTTACGGTACATCAATTGTATAGGTAAATGAACGTACGTATGCATGAAAATTTAGAAACAACATTCATACCTACATATATCTAGATGTACACCTAATATGTAATGAAGCCGGAAACTGAAAACGAATAGAAAAGATAGAAGAAAAAAAAGAAACAATCCTACTGGTACAACACAGCGAAAATACAGCATACACGTACCAGGGGATAAGCTGCGGCGCGCAGCCAGCCACAATCCACAACCCAACCCAACCCAACCCAACCCAACCCAAACGCGACGCAACGCGAAACATCAGCATGTTTGAAAATGTATGAAAAATGATACCTTTGGAAATGGGATCCGAAAAGCAGCTATCTTCTCCCGAACTGCTGTATCCAGCCGAGCTGAAACTGCTTCCAGAGTGTCTGTACGTGGAATTATCCGGCACCGAGGGCGGTGCCACCTTCTTTATCTGCGGAGCGCACTTTTGAGGCCTGTTCATTCCCCCGACTGCAAGAAAAAAAACAAAAAACATCCGTCGAAATTAGAAATTGAAAAAATTAAACTGTATAAGGTGCTGTAGTTTTATAGAGAGGTAGGTAAGATATAACATTCTCACGTCAGTAGATGATGCCGAGACCAGCATGTAGAAATGTAGGTATAAAATAAATACATCTGGTAAATCTGGGTACATAATGTAGGTAGTAGGTCTAGGTACCTCTACCTACGTATCTACATTAGACCCTTAATTTTGATCCCAACTTGAAAATGTAAATTTTTCAAACAAGTTGATACCAAACATATTGATTTCGGTTCGGGGGAAAGTCTTGAGGAAGCTCGAAGTAAGGGAAGAAAAGTTTCTCATATCGGTTTGTTTTGAAGCTCATTCAGGAACGAGGAAACATGGAGATGCTAAAAATGTTACTCAAGAGTTGCTGAGATGTTCTTTGAGGGATAAAATGGGCCAACTCACCAAAAATCAAAAATAAAAGAAGTGGCCCCCAGTGTTTCTTAAAATGGGGGATTAATAGCCCACGACTGTGTTTCATGAGTGCTATAGGGTCACTTCTGAGGAATATAAGTTTTATTTGAATTATTTGAGTTATTAATTGCCAAAATACTTATTCGTATATAGCAAATGAGACGAATATCGGTACCAGTCAGTTGACTAAATCGTCACCCAAGTTTGAGATTTTGGAAAAATACGGCTGGACGCTCTGTTCAGAAGTACTCCAAAGGTGAAATGTTGGTTTCTCAGACCTCTACTCACAATCTTAACCAAAAATCACCCCTTGAAGCAGGAATTTTCACCCCTAAAAGAGTTTCAAACCAAACCAACTTGAAGAATTTTTTTCCTCTTTCTTCAAGCTTCCTACAGCCTTTCCTCCCAACCAAAACCAATTATGTTTGGTATGAACTTGTTCGGAAAACTCGCAGCTTCAAGCATTACCTTTGAAATACCCCTTGTACATCGTGCATCGCACATTCACAAATGAAGCTCATCGTTCGTCATTCGTCAATCGTAAATCGAATATGACAATTATTATTAATCGACTATATACTTAGGTATAGGTAGGTAGAGGTACTCGATAGTCGATACGTCAACGTCTACGTAGGTAGAAGGTAGAGGGTATTCGTATACCAATGTATTTCTACTCATTAACTTTGCGCTTATAATTGCTCACAGCTCAAAACGTGCTGATTCGTTGCTGTGTACGCCGTTCTGCGTCTCTCGTCATTTACTTGAACGCGTACTCGTACGAAATGCATCTATACTCACGCAACACACTACTAACATTTATTCGTTAGGTAAAACAATACCAATACGCGTGTATTCGAAGATGGAAATCGGCGAAGAGAGGAAAAAACTTGGCGGCAATTCTTTGAAAAGTCACGTTTTTACGACGAAACAATCGAGAAACATGGCGGGTAGCGCATACGCGCGTGTTTCATTTTATTTTCAAACTTAGCTACGTTTGTGTACCTAGTAAAACAATGGCTAACACCGAGCGAGAGAAAAACGCTAGATCGTTCGAAAATCAAAAACCAAAAATTAAATATTAAAAAGGATTTTGTATTTTTTTTTTTTTTTTTTCATCAACTGCCAGAAACCACATCTCAAAAAGTGTACACCTAATACTAATTATACTGAAATTTAAAAACACCCTTCGTTTCTTTACAATGAAATTGCTACTCATCTACACTGCTCTTAGACTGCAATCTGTAGTTAAAGTTGATGCTCGCGTTTCACGCCGTAAACAAAAAAACATTTTAACTAATACCAAAAATTATAGATAGGTAATCTAGGTATCTACGTGCCCCCCCCCCCCCAAAAAAAAAAAAACTGAAGGATTCCGAGATACAAATGGAAGGTATAATTCTGCATATACGTGAGCTTGGATACAAAAACCACCCTTGGGTAGGGGTCAAAAATTGGTTTTTGAATTGAGATTCCCCCTTGATTCCACTCCTTCTGAAAAGCCCAAAATCAGTGTCAACTTAAAAACCAATTTTTGACCTCTAAAGGTGGTTTCTGTTTCCCGGCTCACAGATGTACCATATATCACACCATACAATAACCTAGAGTTCTACGCATAGATATCACAGGTCGACATTTTTAAACTTTTGAAAAGCTGTTTGAGATTTGATAGGTGATTTTTATAGTATTTTTCGCTGATCACGAAAAAAAATGGTGAAAAAATTCCATCACCCAAGGATTTTTCACAATTTGAATTTTTCGTTTAACGGGTTTTCAACTTTTTTTGATAACTGTTGACAAAAGTCGATTTTCTGAGAATAGAAAGGGTTGTACGAAAAAAATGAATAGAACATAAATTGTAGAACGTCAAATTTCCTATCTGTAGAGTCCAATTAGTTTTCTCCGCAGGTGGCTTAGCTTTCGAGATATTTTAGCTTCAAGTTCAAAGTTCAAGTTTTTTTAAAATTGAAAATATCTCAAAAACTAAGCCTCCTAAGAAAAAACTAATCTGACTTTACAAATAGGAAATTTGAAGCTATACAATTTATGTTCTATTAATTTTTTTCGTCGAGCCCTTTCTTAAGGGTCAAAAATTACATTAAAAAATGTGAAACAAATTTTCAACAAAAAACCTTCCAATTATAAAAAATCCTGGCGTAATCGAGAAAAACTGTATAATCATATTTGAACTCGACACTAAAAAATAGATTAGAATAACCTACCAGCGAAACTTGAGTGATGAGAAAATTTTGAAATTCGCGCTACATTTTAGAATAAAAACAGTGAGTAAAACAAGAAAAAGAAAAAGCTGTTTTTAATTTAATGAATAATTATTATATAATTTTTCAAACTGATCACGAGAAAAATGGTGAAAAAATTCCAGGACGTCGGGATTTTCCATAACTGGAAGATTTTTCGTTGAAAATTTGTTTTACACTTTTTGATGTAATTTTTGACCCTTCAAGTTGATTTTCTGGGGAAAGAAAGGGTCCTACGAAAAAAATGAATAGAACATAAATTGTAGAGCGGAAAATTTCCTTTCAGTAAAGTCTTATTAGTTTTTTCTGAGGAAGCTTAGTTTTTGAGATATTTTCAATTTTAAAAAAAGTTGAACTTTGAACTTGAAGCTAAAATATCTCGAAAGCTAAGCCACCTACGGAGAAAACTAATTGGACTCTACAGATAGGAAATTTGACGCTCTACAATTCATGTTCCATTCATTTTTTTCGTAGAACCCTTCTTTTCCTCAGAAAATCGACTTGAAACTTGAAGTGTCAAAAGTTATCAAAAAAAGTAGAAAACCCGTTAAACGAAAAATTCAAATTATGAAAAATCCTTGGGTGATGGAATTTTTTCACTATTTTTCTCGTGATCAGTGCGAAAAATACTATGAAAATCACCCGTCAAACCTCAAACAGCCTTCTCCATGTCCACCTGTGTATTTTTTAGGTATCTGACTCTGAGCAGTTCTGTTTTTTTCGTTCTTCAACATCACCTCACTCCTCACTCCACTTCTTATAAATAGCCAACTATTCGTTTACTTACTTACTGATTGTATTACAAATTTTATTCTCTATCAAACTTTTCGCCAACCAGTAATTTACCAACCAAAGGGTAATGGATAAATTTAGCTAGATGCGATACGTGTTAGGTGCGGTATATGGTACCTAAGTATACAATATATGTACTACATAGGTAAAGTACTTACATTAGTACTTAATACTCGTACTCGTTCTATATCGATATACACGTAGGTTTAATCTTTTATCAGTTCGCGAATGCGTTGTAGCGTTTACTTTATCACTGAGTGTTTATGAAAAAAAAAAAAATTACACTACCACTGCACGCCGCAACACCTTGTAATACGATACAACTTAACCGTAAGACCGTAGACTGTAACCTTTACATTTTAGTTTGGTTCAAACGTTCATCCGAATTTGAATTTGATTTTAGGTACCTAACAATCATATTAGGTGAATTTTATATTGTTATCAGCAGCATTCGACGAATGCGATCGTATAAAATACTAAAATACCAAAGCTACCTATCCAAGTATAAAGAAATAGCACCGAAACTTTTACATTTCTACAATTTTCATTCATTATTTTAACAGCGATACGGTCGCGGTGGGTACAGGTGTTCGCATTTCGAGCACGTATTTTTTCATACAAAAAGCGAGAAAAAAATTGTAAAGAGTAAAAAAAACTCGACACAAGGACCGCGGACCGGAAAAACTTCTATATAAAGGTCGACGAATTTCTCAACTTATGACTTTTGTGAATTTCAACTCTTTCGTCGAAAGAATTCGACTTCGATTCGAAAAAATGAAAGAAAAACGAACAGAACGCGCTTTCCTTTTTCAAACGTTCGCCACCGTTCATTCTTTCAGCTCTTTTTAAAAACGTTACGTAGACTTTGTGCGACAGATTTTCACACATACGCCCGAGAGTCTGTATCTGTACCTACAACACCGAGTTTATTATGGAAAATTACATGACCGAGCGATTGCAAAACGCAGAAAAAAATAGGAGAAAAAGATGAAAAAGAAAAAGGTAAATTGTCCGAGTGAAATATTATAGCGCCCAGCCAACGATGTGGAACTTTTTTTTGGTACGGTAGAGCGTAGACTTCCTTTTCTCGTTACGCTAACGCAAAGGTAGAAATGCGCTCGCGAAAGCAAAGCCTGCGCTTGAAAAAAAAAGGATTTTCCCTTTATTAAATACCTACCAAGGTATAGGTAACATTTATCGCGTATGAGCGACGACGCGATGACGCGATGGCGTTAATGTCGAGAGTATTTTAGTAGTTTTAGCTGTTTGACTTCCGAGTGAGCCCACCGCTCCGTCCAAATCCCAAATCAAACCCCGGAACTATCGTGTGATTTACGCGTAAGAAGTGATTCCAAAAAAAGTCACCGCGAAAATTTCAGCCCTTAAGGTTAATTATGAAGGAGATGATTGAATATTACATTTAAAAAACCGAAAGGGGCTGAAATTTTCAAGATGACTTTTTTTGGAATGTCGTACTATCGTGTATAAAAAATTACCCTTCATTGGTATAATTTTGGGGACTTTCAGCTTCGTAATTAGAAAAACAAACGTTTTTCACCCTTAATTTTTGGTCAAAGAAGTGAGTGTTTTTGAAAAAAAATGAACTCTTCTGATAGGAAATTAGGAAAATCTTATAGTTGCAAATTTTTAGTCTCCTCCGTCTCTGGAAATATTGGGAATGAAGTGTTTATGGGGTTTCGAAATTATTGAATCATTTTTTTTAGAATCAAATTCAGGAATTGAATGTGGGTAAAAAAATGACAAAATTTTTTTCTTAGTGGTCGAGTCACTGGCATGAGAATTTTTTAAAATCATGATTTCTATAGCCATGAAAAAAATTGATTCAAAATTAATCTATATTCCATACATTGGGGTTTATAACTTACAATTGGCTGCACTGGTATAAAAAATTTTCTCTACAATTGATTTCCAATCATTTAAAAAACAACAAAAAACTGGTGTTTTTCTTTATCAATTAGATATAGATGATCAGAACAACGCGATTCCCATAAATTTGAATATTACAATTTGCGGTTGGCCACACTGATCGAAGAAAATTTTCAAAATTTTCTTCAAAAATTAGAAAAAAAAATTATAAAATTGTCCAGTGTCAAAGTTATCAATTCGAGGCCAAATACAATTTCACAACATTGAAATTTCGCGATCTGCAACTTTTGGACCCCCGGGTAGCAGAATGGGTTTTCATTTTCGAGGGGCAGCAATTGCTCAGGGGGGTGTAGAAACTCAAATCGCACCTTTTTAGTGCTCTTTCGTGAATCGTACGCCATATTTTCGAGCTAAAAAACATAAAACAGGGTGTCTACCAATTTTTAAAAATCAAATTTCGCGACTTTTTCGCGACCTTTTTTTAAGGTATCTAGTATCTACCTCTCAGTTTGACCCCCCCCCCCCCAAAAAAAAAATCAACGAGATCAAATTTATTATAGAAAAAACTTTATACACGGAAGGAAATACGTCTTTAATTTTGAAAAAAGACAATTTTTCACAAAAATTTTCCAAAAGTGAGTTATTTTATAGAATAATTATTGTAATAGCTCTTGATAAAATAAGAATAGAAATAATTAAAAGAATTGAAGTAATAATAATAGATCAAATATATAATGATAAATTATTAAATAAAAAATTATTATTATTAATAATAAAAATTGAAGAAATAAAATTAATTGATCTAAAAATAGATGAAATTCCATTTAAATGTAAAGAAAAGATAATAAAATTTAATGTTAAAAAATTTTGATTAATTAACGGAGGATAAAGTGTTCAAATTTTACGAAAAATCATGTTAGAACGGATAAAATTTTTAAATGACTATTGAGAAATAAATTCATGGAAAGTTTGAAAGATTAGTAGATTTTGCCCGAGCGAAGCGAGGGCGAAATTTTTTCGAAGAATTATTTTAAAAACAGCAAAAAAAGACATATTTCCAAATAGTTTTCTCCTTTAAAACATCCCTTAGAAAATTCCAAAATTCTTCAATTATTTTAGATTTTCCTGACAATCGACACAATATTACCTTTGAAATTCCTAATCGTGATCGCTACTTAGTCTCCCACAAGAACATATTTTTCCGCTTCAAAATATTCAATTGAAATAGAAGGGAAGAGGACGAAGAGGTATATAATCTAAGAATGGGTTTTTTAAATTTATGAGCCCGAGCGAAGCGAGGGCGAAAATTTTTAGAAAAAATGTTCAAAAAGGTGAAATTTCTATACTTTTTCTGTTTTGTAAAAGGCGAAAAAAATGGAGGTAATTTCGGAAAAATTCGCGACTTTTGATGAATTTTGGGTCAATTTTGCGACTTTTTCGCGACTTCAGCGACCTAAATCTAAATTCGCGACTTTTTCGCGACTTTCGCGACTTTCGCGACCGGTAGACACCCTGTAAAAAAAACGCGTTTTTTTCAAAAGGAGGTGCCCTTTAAGAGCCCCTAGCTCCCCTCCCTCTTCACCTAGGGGGCTCAACATTTTTTTGGGTAGTCTCCGATGATGACCCAACAACCCCAGCGAATTTGGTTGAAATCTGAGATATGTTTTTTTTTTCGCGATCCACCCTAATAAACATATAACTCCCTAAATATGAGTCAGTCTTTGATGAAATTCTGGCTTTGAGAATAAGTGAAATAATTTTCATTGAAAATTATTGATTTTTCACTGTTATTCCAGTCAAAAATCATTGATTTCTCAATCAATTCCCAATTTGTGAGAGAAAATCAATAATTTTGACTGAAAAATCAGTGAACAATTACTGATTAAGCAATGTATTGATTGTTGTT